>BMAU01018599.1:600000-1039671 GCA_019973935.1 Trichonephila clavipes | reverse complement strand
AGAGTCAAAATCCAGTCAGGCTCTGTGTGCTATCAGGCATGCGCAGATACGTGAAAAGCAGAACAGACATATCTTGTGGTTTGGCAATAGCGGTCGGCACCACATGTATATATAATTATGTATTGGCATGCATACATTTATTTGTAGAAAATATATATACATAGCGTCCCAAATTTCGAACTTAAAATTTGTTAACATGGAAATGACACTTTCATTATTCTTATTTATGTGTATTCAATTAAAATTAAGAATTATTAGAGGCTTAAAGTTAATTTTAATCCCTCCCCCCACACAAATAAAATGACTGCACATATTGTAACAAAATTATAGCTTATAATTATAACAAAACTAATTCACACACACAGATTTCATTACACGTTTTAACGTGTCCTAGTGGTCAAGGCATCGGATCGTTGCTGGCATGTCATGAGTTTGAGCCCAGTACCACTAAAGACCCACCGTGTAGGGGTGCCGATGCGCGATAAATCTGTCGAGAGCTGAAACGTCTTCCCGTTGGTGTGGTGTAGTAGTTAGGAATGGGAGGTTCCAGCTCAGGTGTCGTCCTCGTCACTTGACCATGGTTCAAAATTACGAGGTCCGTAGTGCAATGTTCATATTCATTCATTGAAATTGAAAGGCAGCTTATAAGTTACATAAGATGTATAATGTCTATTGATGATGCATTGATATCTTTCACATGAAATGTTTCATTCGCGCATTGTGAGGGAATTTATCAAAATGAATTGTCCCTTTACCGAGAACAATTGACCCGGGAGAGCAGTCGTGTGGGACCTAGACTCACGAAATCTTTAATTCTGGGAAAACAATTTATTTGTTAGCAATGACCCCTCCCCCTTTACAGAATTCTCCTGTATGACAGTCTTCATGGGAACTAAAATGTATTTGTTTTCTATCTCCCTCGTTTTTGGGAGTGCCAAACGTATTTTTCTTTACTAACTTAAGGTACTTGGAATGACTGAGTTCCCATCAAGACTACTTTTGTTCCAAAATATTTTCTATGAACAGGCTACATTTTTCGCCTGTGAACTACGTAGTGGTTTTGAATGCTGTGTTGTATGACTTATTAGCGCTTATAAATGTCAATGAACATAATATATATAAAAAAGAAATGGAGGCATCTGCGATCTCTGTTAAATGAAGTTGAAACGGATCGAGCAAGAAAAGAACCTGCTGAAATGATGGATATTACTCATGATAGTAAAAGTAAAGTTGAGAAAAGCGATAAACATAAAACATTTGAGTTCAAAGGAAATTTTTTAAAATCTGCTTAAAGAGCTCCATCAAGAAAGATATAAAGCCACATGACACACTCTACCCTGTCAAAAAGACACAGAGTGCGTGAATGAATATTAACTTCTCACTATTCAGCTCATCGAGGGGTTTTGGCGACGGACATTGTAATTTTGAACTATGGTCAAGTGACGGCACTTAAGCTGGCACCCCCCTCTTCTAACTTCCACACTACACCAACGGGAGGACTTTTGAGCCTCGACATATTTAACGGGCACCGGCCCTCCTCTGCACGGCAAAAAGACACAAGCACAAGAAAAAGTGAAACATGCTATTTGTCAATCATCAAAGGTCAATAAAACTACAGCAACTTGAACAAAATATGACAGTTTTGCCTGCAAGTAACATTTCTGTGATATTAGCGAAAGTGTTTGTAATGTAGCGAAAAGTAATTTGTTTCCTTTATGAAACTCCCGCACATTTGAAACATTTTAGTTCAGTTTGATTGAATTTTTTTCTCAAATTATCAAAGAAAATTGAAAAGTCCTTAACTATAGGTAAGTATACTTTATCTTAATTAAATTATTCACTCGAATAATGATTTTCATCGTGTGCAAAAAAAAAATCATAAAAAAAGGATTGGGGTGACTTCATCACCCTGCGCGACCACTAAAGTTAATATCGAGCCTTCTCCCGGGCTGAAAACATATAATTTAATAAGAGAGTAAAAACTGTGTTTTTAAAGAGATACGAGATTTCGAGAATTGTGTTTTAAAAGTTGTTTACGTACAATAATACCTCGAACTTACGCGAAAGGTGGGATTCAGTGATAATCGAGTTAGTCGAATTCGCGTAAGTCCTGATATAATTTCGCATATATTTTTAGTTGGGATCAAAGACGAAAAAAAATAATAATTCAGATTTTTTTAAAAATAAATCTTTAATAATACAAGTACAAAATCTTTAACCGATGTTGTTTTGATGTAGCAAAATTTCCTCGAAGCATCCTAATAATTTTTTATTCCTTGTTTTGTTGAAAAAATACGCTCTTCGTTGGAGTCTGTATTTTCTAAAATAAGTAATCTTTTTTTTTCAATTAAACTAATACATTTTGTTAAATTCCCGACCGTCATTCAATTCTGATTGAGCAGGGTCTAAAGACTCAATTTCTTCCATGTCTTGCTCATGCATTTCTATGAGCTCATTAATTGTTAGCTCCTGATAGTGGGAATCCAGCAGTTCTTGAACGTCATCACTATCCACTTCTAAATTTATTTTCCTGAAAAGATCTACAACTTCTTCAATCATATTTCCGATTTCATCAGGCTCTGGCATTTCATCTGAGTTTAACTACTGTGTGTAGGGGGGGATTTGAAAATTGCGTAACTCCGTTTTCGCTTAAGTAGAATTTACTTCTACCAAATTTACTTTTGGGCTTCCAAAGCTTTTTCTAACTGTCACGTACGGTACAAACAAGGCGCTGATTTTGCATTGCATGTTGTTTTTTCATTGATATATCGTATGCTTTGTAAAATTTGTATGCAACTGCCATAGAGTTTTTAAGATTTAAAAAAAAAAGACTTGATTGCATCCTATTTGAAAAACCATTAAAAGGGTATTCTCTGTCCATTTCTAATGTTTTAATTAGTGATTCACTTTTCAGTAGTTTTAACTGTTTTTAACTTTAAAACTTTTGCATAAGTAATTTGATTTGTTGGGTTGATGTAAAACACACTAATTATAATATATCCAACAAAAAGTTCAGGTACTTTAGAACATTGGTCTTTAAACTGTATTCCTTGGAACCCTGGGGCTCCTCAAGGCATACCCAGAGGTTCCACGAGTCACAATAAAAAAAATCGAGAAGAAAACAATATGTATGCAAAATGGATTCACGTTCTCTATGAAGTTTACATAGTTACAAGTATCTAAAGCTCATCCACTATTCATTAAAACTGAAAATTTTATGCATGTATAATAACTTCATTTTGCAATACTTTGTAAACTTCTATTATGATATAGTAAAAGAATATTGGAACACACACACATTTTATCAATCAAATCTATCTATCTATCTCTATATATACTTCCTACAGATTGTGATTATTCTATTGTTTATTATCTCGAGTTCCACGAGCTAATTTTATACTCGTTAGTTAGCACAATATTTCTAGCAAAACTAAATAATTTTCTAATGGAAAATGCCCTTTTTACATTTGTGGAAAAAAACATCTACAATGAAGGAGAGGAAACAACTTGCCAAAACATATCAACAGATGCGATGCTAGAATCTAAAATTTAAGCAAGAACAGCTTCTAAATTTTTGGTCGCAAATTCATGCAAAATACACTGGATTGCTAACACAGCTATAAAAAATTTAATGCCATTCAGAGCATTGTGTTTAGGTGATATATATTTCTCTACGTAAGTGGCTACAAAAACAAAATAAAAAAAATTAATCTCAGAATATGTAATACGATTGCATTTAACCTCAATTGACATAGACTTCGCGATAGTTTGTATGAAAAAAAAACAAGCACATATCCCAGTTACTAAATATAATGCATGGATAGAAGACACATGGATCACAAATTAATATTACCAATGAGTAAATTATATTTAAAAAATAGACTGAAATTTCTTAATAACAAATGCAATAATTTTTTCAATTACCTTTACATAAAGTGCCCATAACATGCTGATCTACTTTAAATATTATTTTGAGATATATTTTTCAAAGTATGTGTGTGTATAGAATGGGGTTCCCCACGACAACACTTCTGTTTCTAGGAGTTCCACGAAACACCTTCAAGCTCTAGAGCAGTGATCCGCTACCCCCGGTCCGCACAAGAAACATTAAATTATTTATTGTGGTATATTTTTTCTTGGATTTGAGCTACTTTTTATGAAAAAATCACTTCATATTCCTTGCTAAAAATCACTTTATATTCATTTTTTGGTGTAGCTATATTTTATTCTAATGTCACGATTAAATACAATTGAATTAAAACTATTAAAACAAAACAGTCTAAAACATAAACAATCAATGTTTTCACCTCAGCGGGCCGCGGTAAAATTAACAAATGTTGACCGGTCTGCGGCGATAAAAAGGTTGCGGAACACTGCTCTAGAGGTTCCGTGTGTTGGAAAAGTTTGAAGACCACTACTTTATATATATATATATATATATATATATATATATATATATAGAAGATCTCTTACATGGTTGCTTACTCTATTCCCAGGGCGTCGCTACCGCTGTATCAGCTGTATGAAGGATACTGTGCCCCTACGCTTAAGGGGTCCCAAAATGTTCAAGAATAAATCGTAAAATGTTTAGAGGCAACCAAAAAGGGCCTCCAAGAAATTTTGATTCGGAGCCCACTCAGGGCGAGCTACGCCAGTGTCTATTCCATTTTATTTTCTTGAGTGAATGTTATATTTTCAAAAATAAATTTTTATGATAATCATTACTATCCAGGGTAAGATAACAAAAATAACGATATAAATTTTTACACGACAAAAAAAAATTCAGCTTATATTGAATTAAAATTTATATTACATAAATGCAAGATAAATTAATTTTTTGTTGTTGTCAGCAGAGAAAAAGTTATTTAAGTACCCTTCTACTTTTCATTTAAATTATAACAAAGATAAAGTGTAATTTTTATGAGAAAAATAAATAAGAGACGAACATAAAACAGTATCACGCACCTCGAATTACGTGCTTCGTATAATATTTGCTATATAAGGATGGAACTTATTTTTCCCTCTTACAACCGTCAAGCATCGCATAAATGCTTTTATTTCTATACGTGCATTAATAAACAGTCCTTCTCACCAGATTTAAAGCATTGATTTTAACTATTTGAAATAGCAAGGGGAAAGATTGGGAACCCCCATTGATTGCGAAGCACACTTAAGTTTGTTTTGAAAACTTGATACACCCTTTCAAAAGCATTTACATACATAAAAAAAAAGTTCTCTTTCACTCGCTAAGTATCTTATCAGGAAAAAAATCTCTAGAGGTTGAAGGTTGGGAAAATACGTCGTGTGTAATCCTAGCGATCTGTACTGTAACTACCAATATAGAGGAAAGCGGAACCATCGATTCTTGGAAAGGAAACATTATCTTTGTAAACCATAATTTAGTTTCCTCAGTCCCTGACGAGCATCGCTATGTTTAACATGCGATGTTGTATCGCAATTTTCCTCGCGGTTCTTTCAACTGCTTGGGGACAGTAAGTATATGTATTTCCCTTTTATTTTTACACCATTGAATTTAATGTCTTGTTTTCTATTTCATGAAATATTTAATTTTTCATGTATCATGGAAGAACAAATTTCAATCTCTTCTAATCAATTGTAATCTTGAGAACATCAGAAAGTGAAATCACTGCATAGGAAGTGGTTCTCTAAAATGTGAAAATAGATTCCACTTATATTTGATTTTAAGATATCCGACTACATGCGACAACTTAAAAAAATGGAGATATGGGAAGTTTTTTGTGGTTTTTAGATTAAGTGCATTTTAAGAAAAAATGCTAAAATTAAGAAGAAAAAATGAAATTATTATTGCTAAAATGAAAAAAAAATGGGTAAAAATTGATAAAAAATTACAAAAAACGGAAAAAATTACAAAATCTCTGTAGAAAAAAAGTTTATGAACAAATTCTCAATTTTTCAATTTTGATCTGTTGCTTTGGTATTCTTTTTTGGTTTAACCTTCAAGGTACGAGATATTTTTTATTTTTTACCAAAAACTAGCAGACTTTATTTAAATTATATGAAATTGTTAGAAAAAACAATGATTGATAATTCTGGACATTAAAACACTTAAACTATCACACAGAACATACACAAAAAATTTCACTTAATTATTTTCAATACTTTTTGAGCAATTGTTGCCCACCGTTTGAGTTTTTCGAAAAAAAACTCATTTCGAGTGAAACGCATATTAAAGTTTGACGTCTACCTTAAAGTTATGGCATCTGCTTTTACTGTAACACTTATAATGTTTGTTTTAGTGGATGGAAAATAAAAAACTTGGTATTTTTACAAAGCTAATAAGAGGATCTATAAAATAAATTTGTAAATTTTTGAAAAAAAAATCGCGATTTTAGGGTAGTCGGATACCTTTTAAATTACTTTTAATTTTTTGAAATCCATTTTATTATGTGTTAAAAATAATGTGTTTGAAAATAATTCTAAAATTCTTTTTGTTTTTACATTTGTTTTTGAAATGAAGAAAATTATAGTAAAATAGTTGAATATTTAAAAGTATATATATTCACAAAATTGACAATTTTTGATAGGCTACTACGTAATTCTTGATTTATACAACCTTATAGAAAATATATTCTAACTTTTCTGAAAAAACTTTTTAACTTAATAAATTGTGGAATTTTTTAGTTTTAGAGGATTACAGCAAAAGAGTAAAAAAAAATTTTTTTTTTCAGAAACAAAACAGTATATGTTCAGAAAAGAATACAGAAATGAGAAATATAAATTTACAGCATAATTTAAAAATAATTCTAATCTGTAAAAATCTGTGTTATCTGTAAAAATTTTGAGATATTTGGAATGCTGTATCTCTTGTGTGTATTATATTATTGTATTTAAACGATACTTTTAATTTATTCAATAAGCTTGAAAAAAAATCATTTAAAAAATTTATTCCTTTATAACTGAACCATTTCTACCATTTCTATTAATTTTACTTCACCAAGATACTGAAGAAGATAAATAAAATGAAAGCATTTGTATCTTTTCTTTTCAGCTTATTTAATTTAATTAGACGCATAAAACTATTATCCGTCTTTACAGTAAAAATATCAAGTGAAAAAGCGTTCTAAAATCTATTTTTTTTCAAACGATTTTCTATTTTGATATTTTGCTATAATTTTTTTAAAAATAAAATACGTGAGGAATTACTCAAAATTTTTTATGGACATATAACGCATTCTTATTAATATTTGGTACATCATTTGAGTCTTCTGTTGATTGTGTTCTAAAAAATTACAATTATTTTCTCATTTTTAACTTATCCGATTCATTACGATTTAGAGTTTTGCTTTTATGTGTGATAAAAATATTGCATGTATAAGAGACAATATTATTTTACAAAAGATTGAAATGTGCGCATTGGATTTTGGTCAGAAGTGATACTTTTTATTTCTTTCTTACAGATGAAATTTTCTTAACTGAAAGGTTACTGAATTAATTTATGAATTATGATTTTAATAGCTATTTCAAAAATAAATTCTGAAAGTTAAATGCAGATTATTTATGCGGAGTTGTACAAAATAAGTCAGTGTAGAGGGGTTGATACACATCAAATCTGTAGAGGCTCAAAGTTCCACATTTTGACGTGGTGTGGAAGTTTGGAGATTGAGGTGACGCCATGTTACTTGTCGTCCTCGTCACTTGATCGCGATTTAAGATATCGAAGTACATCACCAAATGCCGTCGTGTCACAAAGTGCGATGCAAATAAACAGTCAATCAGTTGCTGTCTTTTTTTTTTCTCCTGGGATACATATGAAACACGAGTGGAAGAACAGAAACATATGTGGCATCTATATAAATCAGTAATAGCCACCACGTGAAGGCGATCGTTTTGGCGTGATCACTAAAATACTC
The DNA here is from genome assembly GCA_019973935.1 of Trichonephila clavipes. NCBI lineage: Eukaryota > Metazoa > Arthropoda > Arachnida > Araneae > Nephilidae > Trichonephila > Trichonephila clavipes. Next base: position 1,031,779 of record BMAU01018599.1, on the reverse strand, counting down.
GCTTACGGAACGGAAGGTGCACAGATTGAATCTTCCTTCCTTCACATACAATACAGACAGAATAATATAGACATTTATTACTAATGATGATCCCAGCATATAACAGAAGGGTTGCGCTGCTTTCCATTCGAGACGGGAATCCATTGCAGGCGAAAGTCCGACTTCTTTTCCCGAAGAAGATACAACCATGCCTTACTCGGGATTCGAACCCGAATCCACTCGTTTAGAAGCGGAGGGTCATATCCACCATACTGGCTGGGTGACTTGTCAATCAGTTATTTGTTTAAAATAATAATCATCATAAATCAAATGTCATCCATGCTACAAATTAGGATTTATTTGGATAGTTTTGTATATGCATACACGTGATATCTGCATATATATCTTAAAAAAATCTACCCATGGTCAGTAATTCCGCGAAAGATATCTTTTTGTTAAAGATTTTATTATTTTTCTTTTGTTACTTATGCTACTTAAAAAAATAATTATCCGTCTACACCAAATGCTTGTAATATATAAAATTTGCATAAATTTCAGCTTCTAAGACAAATTTTAAATATGAATACTTTAGAGTAAATCCATCGTACCCTTTAAGGTATTTTTTTAAACCAAATGACATCTTTCTAGAGATTCAATAAATGTTGTATTATTTTTCTTTACTTTATTACCTTTTATGTAAAATGTTCTTTTTTACTACAAAGTTCTCAATCTCTCTTTCTTATTTTTGAATGAATTTATTATTTTCATATCAAGTTAAGCTCGAGACATTTTTTAGAATGTACGATGCGTAAGTAATGCGCGTTAAGTAAATAAACTAGCACAATTGAACTAGAAGAATTCAAGATATACAGTGAAAATCGTTTAACATGAAACTGAGGGGATTGAAAAATATTTTTTTGCGATAAAAGACTTTCGTGTTAAAGGATTTTGCAAAAAAAAAAAAAAAAAAAAAAAAAAAAAAAAAATGAAAACAACAAATGCAACAAATTAAGTTTATATAAGAGTTAACACACTTTACTTACACACATATGAACATATGCATGTATTTAGTAAAAATCAGTGAAACAAAAACATTCACAAGAACCTAATGAAATTAAATGCAAAATATTCAAGTTTTTTGAGAAAGAAAACATTTATTGAGTTTTTGGAATATAATCTGATATTTTTCTTTGCATTGCCTTTTTTAGCATCGAATAGTAAATAAATTGTTCGATGTCGTCCATTTTGTTGTTCATTTCCCCATTGGAATGTGCGTGTAAATCACTGTGCATACTTTCCATCAGGGATGGGCATTAAGTGGATTCATTTGTTTCTTTTGAAATACGCGTTTCTGTTTGTCATCTGCGATTCTGTTCGTGTTCCTTACTAACTGATAACCTTGATAGATCTATTGCCACTTTTTCAACTTTTTTCCTGAATTTATTGATAAAATTTTCTAATGACTTCAGAAGGATAGATCCTTTAAATAGCAGGCACTCTGTCGATTGCAAAGACCTACTAGCAACTTTTGTTATTAGGAAAACAGTATTTCATATCCCCCTATCATTACTCGATTGCATATTTGACCATTTTCTATAGAAGTGAGCTCGACTCTACTATTGTGATTTGACTTCTTCTTCATTATAAATTTCGTTTAAGGTAGGGATACTCAACCTTTTTTTCTGCTGGGCCGCATATATACGTCAGCTATTTCACACGGGCCGCATGCATATGTTAGTTATTTCACGCGGGCCGCAACATGAGGATAAGTGGAGTAGGGGTGGTGGTGGTGGAGAAATGCTGTAAGACCAATATAACATTATAAATGTAACACGTGGAAAATTGATCAAAATACTATAACTCCTGTTTTGCTTTTTTAATTATTATTTTTTATATACTTTATTTTTGTCACTAACACTAAATTAGAAGCATTTAAGAAGCACTCTGGCTCAATTTCTGCATCAGTAAACGGTTTCATATGATTACCAATAATATAACATGTCTTTGTTATCGCTGTGGTATTACTACTGACAAAACTCTTTGTTGTTGCAAAAATTATTCAGGAAAGCCTATTTATCACTCCTTGAAAGAGATCTATGAGGAAAAGTGAAGCTGAATGGTATTTTTTTAAAGCTACACTTCATTGACAAATCAAACAATTACTGATCCATGTTTGGTTGCTACTTCACTGTTGTTTGTTATCACTAACCGTAGCCGTTCCAAATAAAAAAATAATATCAATTCGTACTCGTACGACACCGACAGCAAAATTGATGTACTTGATTTTTAGAAAAAAAATTCCCACCAAATTTTTAATACAATGTTCTTAATAAGTAAATTTCTCAGAGCAATGGGCCATGACCGGGCCACTTAAAAAGGCTCGGTGGGCCGTAGGTTGAGTACCGCTGGTTTAAGGCCTATTTAATATGGTCAAATCCAAAGTTTTATAGCTATTACAATATCTAATCTTGATGAATATCTTGTAACAGAAATTGTTTCCAGTGAGACGGATTGTGTATGCTTGTAGTTTACTCGTTCAATTCTCCAGCAATGAGTTAAAGCAATAAAAATGTGAAAAACTTCTTCACAGGTATAAAATGTTGAACTGCAGCGCTACAACTGTCTGCAACACAACTTTTATTTAGCTTTATAGAATTTATTTAAGAATTATATGACTTTTTTGTTAATATCAACCAAACTGTAATTTAGTGAAAAAAAAAACTGAATAGATTAGCAGTTATTCAAAAAAAATATTAACACAAAGAATTTAAAACCTACTTTAAAAAAATATTTATCAATTCCTGTCAATTTGAAATTTTTATTTTGATACCCCCATAATATGTAACTAAATTTAAAAGATCCACAATAACATCTATAAAAAAAGACTAAAAGGATATTATACATCAAGTTGGGAGAAAAGAAATCCATTATTTTTGCATGAAATTTGAGACTTTATTTAACATGTTTCGGTTTGAGCGATTTGGGTCAGATATGCACCGTTTTGTTGCATAATTTGCTGCCATTTTAAAGGTAACTTCACAATGCCTCTCTCATAGAAGTCTTGGTCCTTATTGGTGAAAAAATCTGGTAATTGATTTTTACAATCTTCTCTTGATCCAAATTTCTTATCATTCAGGAAGTTTTGAAATGTGAGAAAAATGTAGTAATCGCTTGGTGCCATGTCCGGACTATATGGTGGATGCATTAAAATTTCCAAACCAATCTCCCAGAGTTTCTAGTGAGTCGCTACAGGCGTTTGTGATCTGGCGTTGTCGTGATGGAACACAACACCTCTTCTGTTGGCCAATTCTGGATGTTTCTGGTCAGTCGCCAGCTTCAAACGGTTCAGTTGTTGACAGTAGAGATCTGAATTTAGTGTTTGGCCATACGGAAGGAATTCATAATAAATTATTCATTCCCACTAAATATGCAGTGGAACCTTCCTGGATGTTAGTCCTGGTTTGGCCACCATTTGAGCTGCTTCAATGTGCTTTGACTACGATCGTTTAACTCACAATATTATCGTATGTGATGCAATTTTCATTCCTAGTCACCATCCGTTTAAGAAATGGGTCGATTTCATTCCGTTTGGTCAAAGCTTCGCAGATGGAAATTCGATCCATCATAATTTTTGTGTTAATTGATGTTGCACCCAAACGTCGAGCTTCTTTTGGAATCCAACTTTGTGCAAATGGTTTAAAACAGTTTTTTATGGTCGATCTTTATCTTCTGGGCGATGCTACGACTACTAACAGGCTGGTCAACTTTCATTATTTCTGCGATTTTATCAACATTTTTGACGACGGACCAGCCTGTTCGTGGTGCATATTTAGCATCAAAATGCCTGAACGGAATTGACGAAACCAAAATTGCACGTAATTAGCTGTTATAGTATTGGCAGCATAAATACCATTTACAATTTCAGCCGCCTGGCTTGTATTTTTGCCTTTATCAAAGAAAAACTGTAAAATGTACCAAATGTTCTCTTTGTTGACTTCCATTTTTAAACCAAACAAAAAACTACGAAAGAATTTTTTTAGTGTGAAATGTCACCTTGACAACGAGCATAAATTTGAAATTGTTTGATCGATACTTCACGAGATATCAACACTACGGCCTTCTACCGAAAAAATAATGGGTTTCTTTTTGCCCTACCTAATATATATATATTACTTCATTTGTTACTGGAACTCCAATTTCTTTATTCTTAGGCTTTGTAAGTCTTACAACTTTTTCACTTGATTTCTTATTTTATTATACTATATATATAACACCTCACGGTGAATGGTGTTATTTATTTTAATATCTGGATTGTTGATTCTTTGGCCGAGAATGGAAGTACATGTGCAGGATATTGGATTGGTGAGGAATCATCTTGTTGCCAGCTATTCCATTTTTATTAACATTTTTACACAAAACCGGAAATGGACGACACAACAAAAACAAAAAAGGGTTGCAGCTAGTTACACATTTTGAAGACAAGACAAAGATACAAAGAGAGATAGTTTTCAGAGTCATAGTTATTTTTTTGAAGCGGCAACAGGAAATCTTAATCTTATAATGCTCATGACTTCCGTTGAAGGATACTGTGGATGGCGGAAAGATATCGTTCGATAGATTCTAATGTAATCTTATTTTAAAAATGCAACCTGTTTATTTTCCAAGGGATACGATTACGATCAAATCCCGTTATGTGGGCAAGCAATAATTATTTACGCTCGAGTCCTGAAGGACAGGACTATTACAAATTAAAATGTTATTGAGGATGAAATTAAAGAGATTTATTATATATATATGTACATATATACTCTCTATAATAAAAAAAAACGACGCACTAAGAAGGAATGGCCCGATTGTAATAAAATTTCGTATACAAAGACATTTGAACCGAACATGTTAATGATTAAAATTTTGTGTCCAATGAATTAGTAGCGGGAGCTACAGCGCATCGCAACTGTACACTCAGTAGGAGGCTATAATAAGCGCTTCTCAATCAGATGGTCAAAATTTCTGTTGCATTGCAATTTAGAATACCTTTCAACGACTGAAAAAATGCCTCGCCGCAGAATTCGAGCTCATTACGAGCAACTGTCAGAGTTTTATAAAGAGGCTGCATCATTAGATTGAAAGAGGCATATTCGTCAAATCGGAGAATCGCTCGTCATATGGGTCGAAACGATGCGGATATTAGAACATACTGCCAAGAATGGTGCAAGGTGGACAATGGCAGATTTCAGCGTCATGATGGTAGCGGTCGACCTTGGGTAGATCAGGAGGACAGACTGATTGTCAAATCAACTGTCACAGTGCCTGATTCATCGCTATCAGCCCTCAGACGTGCTACCCGTGAGTGTCCACCATGATCATTCACAAATAGTCAACAGAGAAAAATTTACCCTCGTACCGACCGCTACTCCTCCTGCCACTTACGCCTGCACACTGTTATGCTAGGTCACAGTGGTGCTTGGCTCGATCAGATTGGAATCATGCTGACTGGGGACGTATAGTGTTTAGCGACGAATCCTGCTTCCATCTGTGTCCTGACGATCATCGAAGACGTGTCTGGAGACACCCAGGGCAACGTGCCGATCCTGCTTTCCCTATTGCATGTCACACAGACCCTCAACCAGGAGTCATGGTCTGGTATGCCATTTTTTTTACTGCCGAACCCCTTTGGTCGTCATTAGAGGCACACTTTCAGCACAGCGATACGTCGACGACATTCTGAGAACTCTTTTGCTACCGTTCCTTTTGCATTATCTTGGACTTATTTTTCAGCAAGATAATGCCAGATCACACTCGGCCTGTGTTGATATGAACTGTCTTACTGCTTGTCAAACACTTTCTTGGGCAGCCAGATAGTCAGATCTCTCTCCAATCGAGCATTTCTGATATATGATGGGAAGGCGATTGCATCTACCAGGGAATGTTAATAACCTGGCCTGACAATTGGAGCAAATTTGGCAAGAAATACCGCAGGAGACCTTTAGGATGATTCATTACTCTATGCCACGTCGTGTGGCAGCTTGCATCCAGGCTAAAGGTGGGTCAACACCTTATTGAGCTCGTTACTCTGTAACTATGTAACTCTGAAATAAATCATTCAAGTTTTCTGAAAATTGAATGATTTTCTATTCTGTACATAATCTTTCTTTCCACCAATTTTTGTCTCTATCGGACAACTCATTCTTAGTGTGTCTTTTCCTTTTTTTTACAGAGTGTACATACAAAGTTTATTATTATAATTATAACATTAACCGCTTTTGAAAAAAATAATTTAGTTTTGTTTGTCTTCATGTTTCCCTAGAAACATTGTCAGATGTGTTGTTCTTTTTTTTATGTAAACACCATGCTATGTATGAGGCTTTGGAAAATGCAAAGTACATAAATTCACAACATTCCATTTGATGGCTTTTGATGGATTCCGTATTCGATCACTCCACTCGTAAAATATAGACATTAAATAATTAAATTACTCATCTAGACACAACAAGTTTTGCTTGTTTTGATAACCAGATTAGGATAGCAAAAAATTATGACACTACCGCATTTTTAAAGCTGTTTGGAAATAGAAGTTCCCTTTTCTTATCACTCTGAGGGGGAAAAAAAACTTATGATAAATATTAGTAGATATATCAAGATCTGTGTATTTGTAAACAAATGCTCAAGTAGTTCTAAAAATCGAATGAAAGCTATATTATTAAACATTTCTATGAACATTTTGTGCTAGAAATTTAGCAATATTAAATTTTTTTCCTGTTGAGTTAATTAACCAATACCACGTTATTTTTTTGTTACAATGAGTTGAAAATTAATTAAGTAAGTTACATTTACCGTAAAATCCGGTGTATAACGCGAACTTTTAACACAAGTAATAAGATTGAAATTTACGGATGCGCATTATATGCCGGGTATAAAAATAGGACTTCTACATCGAAATGCTCTGTTTATTTAAAAGAAATGACCTTCTTTAAGAACGTAAAGGGCTGTAGAAGTATAATATTTTTTACTAAAATAATAATGACTAATAAGTGACTTCAAAACATAAGAACATTGCTTACGTACATTTCAGGTTTCTTCGCAAAATCGGGGAAGCGCGTTATTCGGCGGATATACCTAAAAATTAAAAATTGCAGCTTGAAAGAAGAGGTGCGTGTTATACGCCTGATTTTACAGAAAAACAATTGGGTAGATTTTGAGCTCAGGTTGTACACAATTGCTGAGGTGCTTTTTTTTACCTTTTTACGTGCAAAAGGAAGAGGAAATTAACTCCAGTAGGTAAATTTCACCTTGCACTAGAGCTAAATTACAGTGTATTCTGTCTGATAATTACATCAAAATCAATTTTTAGAAGTATTCGATTTTATTCCGAGATTTTATTCTTAGAATGAAAAAGGAATGCTTTTATGGATACAGGTTGTAGAGACTATGAGACCACTTAGCAGCAGTGTAAAGTTAAAGTAAAGGATATATTTCCCAGTTAATAAATTATGAAAAGGATTTTTTAAAATTCTAGAATGAGCTCCGATCTTGTACGTCTAGTTATCAAGACACATAGAACTGGCAAACCAATAAATGATCGTCGCAAATTTTTTCACCTACTACCTTGTATCACAAAAAATACCAACTCTTAGTGACTACGAAGTAGAATTTTCGAGTGGAGAAAATTATTTTGAACCAATGAGGTTGACAGACATCGAGACGCCTAGGCGAAATCACGTGACGAGGATAGCAACATATCCCCGCGTTTTGAATCAGTGTGTAAATTTCGTATGCTTGATATGTTTACTTCTTGTGTGTGAAGCTTATTTCTGAAATTTTATTTATTTTATTATATTTTTGCATTATCCTTGTTTAATAATTAGGTATGAAGTATTTTTCGTAATTTTTTAGCATAATTTTTGTTCCAGTTTAGTATATTTGTCATTAGGTGTTAGTGTGCGAAGCCGGTAGTTTCTTGCAGTGTTTGTTTATATATTTACTAGCCGTTACCCACCCGCTTCACTGGGTATTTCACGATGTTGTACATATGCATACTGTTTACATATATATTAATTATTGATATCTAGCATTAAGAATTCGATTGTATTGAAAAATATATTTATAGCAGTTACACTCTCGCCCCTTGATATAAAAAGAACATAAATTATAATACCTAATTTCTATTTATATCTAAAATAGAAGTAGAAAGATTTTTTCGCTCACTTAACCTAATAATCAAGTGGATTTCCACCAAAGCAACTTTCAGTGGATCTCTACTCCATAAAATAAACATGCGTGCTATATTTCAAGTCAAAATCTAACAGAGAAAAAACGGAATTTTTATCATCAATACCTCTTTGACAGCATTCTTAGCGGATTCCAATTCAACAAAAGAAGCATGCAAACCAAATTTTATTATTATAGTCTTAGCAGTTCAAAAACGGGAGTTTGTCTATCAATACGCCCCAATAACTCTCCCCGCTTCCCCCTGGAGTTGATTTCCGTAAAATCCATTCTTAGTGGAACTCTATTCAACTGAAGAAAAGTGCTCAACAAATTTCAAGTAAATGAGTTAAATTCAAAAACAGGAATTTTTCTATAACACGCCTTAATCCCTCTCAACCCCACTCCTTTGGGGGTCCGTTTTTGCAAAAATCTTTGTAAAAGGAACTTTATTCCATGAACGGAACATACCTTCTAATTTTCAAGCAGGTGGTTCTATTAGTTGAAAAGTGGAAATATTTATCTATTATACGCCCCTTAATCCCCCTTCAGTAATCCTTGGGGATCAATTTTCCCCAAAACTATTTTGTAGCGGATCTTTACACCATGAAAGGAATTCACTTACCAAATTTTAAGACTGTACGTCTAATAGTTTAAAAATGGAAATAATTATATATAATGCCCCTTAAGCCCCCGCAATGCCACTTAGGAAACAATATTCACAAAACCCATCTTATAGCAGATCTCTACTCAGTAAATGGAATCTGCTTACTAAATTTCAAGATTTTACGTCTAATAGTTTAAAAAAGGAGTTAATTGCCTATTACGTCCCTTAATTCTCCACAACCCCACTTGGGGGCGATTTTCACAAAACCTATTCTGTAGGGGATCTGTACTCTATGAAAGGAATCCGCTTACCAAATTTCAAGACTGTACGTCTAATAGTTTAAAAATGGAAATAATTATGTATAACGCCCCTTAAGCCCCCGCAACGCCACTTAGAAAACGATTTTCACAAAACCCATCTTATAGCGGATCTCTACTCAATGAATGGAATCAGCTCACTAAATTTCGAGATTTTACGTCTAATAGTTTAAAAAAGGAGTTAATTGCCTATAACGCCACTTAATTCTCTACAACGCCACTTGGGAGTCAATTTTTACAAAACCCATTCTGTAGGGGATCTGTACTCTATGAAAGGAATCCGCTTACCAAATTTCAAGACCGTACGTCTAATAGTTTAAAAATGGAAATAATTATGTATAACGCCCCTTAAGCCCCCGCAACGCCACTTAAACGATTTTCACAAAACCCATTTTATAGCGGATCTCTACTCAATGAATGGAATCAGCTCACTAAATCTCGAGATTTTACGTCTAATAGTTTAAAAAAGTAGTTAATTGCCTATAACGCCACTTAATTCTCTACAACACCACTTTTTAAACTATTAGACCATACGTCTAATAGTTTAGAAATGGAAATAATTATGTATAACGCCCCTTAAGCGCCCTCAACGCCCCTTGGAGGTCAATTTTTGCAAAAATCATTATGTAGGGAATCTCTACTTTATGAAAGAAATCTGTGTACCAAGTTTCACGACAGTACATCTAATAGTTTAGTAATGGAAATAATTATCTATAACGCCTCTTAAACCCCCGTAACGCCCCTTGGGGTTCGAACTTTGCAAAATCCGTTCTTAGCTGACGTCTACTCCATGAAGGGAACCTACCAACCAAATTTAAGGTATGTAGGTTTAATAGTTTTGGAGATATCGTGATTAGTCAGTGAGTGCGTGAGTCGCTTTTCTCCTTTATATATATAGATTAATAGTTCTAGATAATTTTTTAGCATCCTAATAATCAGCCCTTTGTTTTCATGTAGTTTATTATGTTTATTTACGCACGAAAATGATTTACAGTATAGAATTGAGACCATTGAATTTGGAAAAACTTCTCATATGCGTACAATTACTTATTGGTACATATAGTGTACCACTCCTCATAAACTCATAAAATAGTGTAGTTTATTAGAAACATGCAGATATGAAATGGTCCCATTTTGAAATGTTAATGTTTATACCTTTCATTCTCTGATTCCTTTAGTAAATACCGGCTACAAATATTTAATGTTTTTAGAAATACTATCTCTATAATTTCTCATAGAAGAGTATGGAACATTCAGAAACAGGAAATACAAGTAAATATAATTTTGGAAATGAATTTATAATAAGATTTGTCAATATGAGAGAGAGAGAGAGAGACATGGATATATTTTTGTTTAAAAATTTTCATACCTATTTCTAATGTTTAACAAGAGATTTATACTTTCTGAGAGCAGAGTGTATAAAATAAGAGTTGGTTAATAATGAAAGTTTTTGATTAATAATTAGGAATTCTTCTGTGATGGAAATGAAATTGTTTTTAACATCATTTAAAGGTTTGGGATATCTGAAATAATCTCATTATAAACAAACATTTTATATGTTTTATACTTTGACTTCCTTTGTAATTATTACCCTTCAAAAGGTTTGAATTTTTTTAGAAATGCCTGTCTCCAACATTCAGAAAGAAATGAGCTTGACTTTTTAAAAATAAATTAAGAAACATGCTTAAAGAAATAGGCTTTTTAATAAAATTATTTTAAAGTAGAACAAATTAAATTGTTTTCATGAAAATTTCTCATATAATGAAGCAGAAAATTCTTATCGGACAGTTTTATTCAATAATCATACTCATTTTAACATGCATTATTTATTGACACTTAAATTTAACATTACATGAATACACTATAAGTAAATAAAGCAGACTCTATATGAATGTAACACTATACTATAAGGGCAAATAGTGAACAAATAGAGGATCTAACTGACTAACTAACCACATTAAATGAAATATCCTAAGAATTTTAAAATTTCAAATCTTAAATCTATGCAATCAACTTTCTGAATTTACATAAAACAAATTAGAATACTTAAATCATGCAACTTATAGAAAGAAGTTTCGAATAAAAAAAACAAATACACATATAAAATGGCAATGTAACTATTTTTTGTAAAATATCTTGATACAATTTTTTTCCTGTCCAATACAATTTCAAGTACAATAAACCTTTGTATAACATTTGTTTATCATACCTGTAAAATTACATATTAAATACTAAAGCTTATTATATTTATTTTTAAACCAATCTAATTTTCCTTACATTAATTTTTATTTTTATTAATAAATCTTTACATTGCATATACTACATCAAAATAAAATTGACAAAGGATTTTCTTTTTTTTAAATTTCACACTAATTACAAAATTCCTACAATCTGTTTCTTTAAAATATACGAAGCATTATCTTCTATTTTAATGGGAATATTTAATTTTTTTACACTGAACATACCAACACTTAATGCATACCTATTTCTACCAGTTATTGTATGTATAGTGTTAAATATGCTTCAGTTCATCCAAAATTAAACTTATTTGGATTAATGTATTGACATGTTATTTTGCTATCACTGATTATACATCTTAAGTATCCTTTTATACATAATTGTATTTATATTAAAAAAAATTGAAAATGAAACAACATTAAGAAAATAGATTCAGAATTCTTGCTCTGAAGTTTCATGTTTGAAAATATATTAACTTCAAATATAAAATTAATTACTTCAAAGTTTGTCTAAGAAATGCTAAATCAGTACTCATACCATTCCAAAATTTGGAACATACATATTAAACTGCCAACTAATTTCGCCAATCAAAAAGACATCCGAATTTTAAAAAAAATTATATCACTATAATTACTGTGTTCAAACATGATCATGGACAGTTTCTACTATTGGTTGTATATCGTAGCATTTGGCAGTTTTATGATTTTAAGAAATTAGAGAGTCTATATTATAATATATAAGTGCTCCAAATTTGCCCTCTCAATACACTTCGCCCAAAAATATCAGTGATTTTGGACAAGTAACCCATTAAAAATAATTTTGAAATTTTTCTGAAATTACCTTTTTTTTTACTGAATTTTGCATTAATGTAGATTATTGCGAACAGCAATTTGTCAAGTTATTCCTTTAAGGGTAAATAGAGAAATGAAAAAGGTTATATTAAAATTTCGAATACTTCTTTTGCTTTTAGAAAGTAAATATCCTACAGAATCAAATGTTTATATGTAAAATCATATTTGGTTTCATGATCTTAATTACTGATAAATATCATAGAACTGATCTAAGAACACTTCTTGGGTCAATATTTGTAAATAACTCAATGCAACAAATTTATTCAGGACTTAAATTTATAAACAGGATAGTATCAATACAGATGAACCTTTTAGACTTTAATACTTATGTAAAAATTAAAATCCAGAGTATTCTTATGCTTAATACATTTCAGCTGGGGCTGCATAGATTTCTTCAATAAACTGTGTTATACTTCAATAATATGTGTATAGTCTATATGTAAAACTTATCATCAAAATTAATGAATTTTACATTTTGATAACCCTTCTGCAAATACCAATAAATGTTATACATAGTAAAAAAATTGTAAATCTGTGTGAAAAATTTATACCAGTCAAATTCTGGAAAACAGATGTTGTGTTAAGAAATCCCTATACTACATAATAAATACGTACACCACACAAATATTTTATAATTTTTATTTTTTTGTGTAAAAGAATTATGAATTCAAAAATGACATTATTTTGACCATGCAGGAGAGAACAGGACTTTTATATTCAATATATATACACACCAATTTATCTTCCATAATATACACAATTTAATTAAAAAAATTTTAATGTCTTAATTTTTTACCACATTCAGAATGAAATTCTCGATAAATAATATCTTTTTACTAAAATGGTGCTGCGAATAAAGGCTTTAAAAATGTTGCATAATTTTTTTTACTTATAACTTTACAAAAGGTAAATGGTAATTTGCATTTCTAAAGTTTGTAAATGGTTTTTAATTTATCTTCAAGTATAAACAAAAATAAGCCTGTAGTAAATTACGTTATTTTTTCATTTCTGTAGTGAATGCTTTTCGAAATTTGTTTCCCAAAAGAATAAAATTATATAGTAATACATATTTGTCTATATATATATATATATATATATATAATACATTATATATATACATATTTGTCTATATATATATAATACATTATATATATATAGAGAGAGAGACAAAAACTTGTTTTAATATATGACATGTAGGGTTACATATTATATTCTTGTGTTTTTATTTTAGATAATTTAATACAGAAATATCTATTAACTACTCTGAAGATGAGTAAAATAATTAAAATTTAAGTTAACTAAATATATTTTATCTTTTTAGGTATGTTCTCTATATAATTTAATTTAAAATAAACGAAAAATATTTATATTCCTGTAGATATCCATCCAAATTCCTTTTAGCAGAAGTTTCTTTTGTGAACACAAAAATAGTATAGGAATGGAGCTGGCGACGATTTTTAAAAATGTTTGGTATTGAAAACAAGATTATTCAAAGTGGTCAGAGCATAATAAGTGAGGAGATGGTTTAAAATCCTTATGCTTCATCACGTAAACTAAACACTCGAATTTTTTTACCGGGATATTAAAAACAGATTTTTTTCCTATACAATTATCTGATCTTTTACTGTAATCGAGTTATAATGTAAAAGAGCAAGAGCAAAATAGTACACAAAGAATTATTAGGTTAAAGTTAAGCGGAAGACAAACCAAAACATATTCACGTGCTCTCCTCATCACGTGATCATGACGTCACATGAATCAACGTCATTCTTTTCAAGAAAATTCACGTTCTTCAATACGAAGAATAGTTTATATATGTACATTTTGAAATTTTCATATATCCGGTATTTGATGTAAGAAAATAAAACATTTAAAAATGTCTCTGTATGTAAATTAAAGTTTTCTCTTTTTGGAAAATCAATTTTTAACTACATCGTAAGGTTCTGATTTACGTATTTTTTATGAGGGACTTGTTTTATGTGGGCTACATATTTAACTCGTCCAAATAGATTTTTTTATATGTATTGCAAGCAATATATTTTAAGCTGCTTATGAAGTTTCAGGATATTGTGTTTACGTGTTTTTTATGATTCTATCTCCCACACAGAAAATAGATTCGAGTGAATAAAACGTATATATTTGGACAGCAATAACTATTGCCACATGACTGGGCATGGAAGGAAATGAACTCTGAATACCAATTTAAAGGTATTGCAATCCATAAGAATGTCATTTATTATCAGAGTTTATCTTTTGTAGTCACAGATGTACTTTGTCGAGCCAGTCTTTGGAGTATCATAGTCTAAACGTGTTCAGTCAGACTTGGTGAACGTATTGGCCAAGACATAAGTGGACACATGATTTTCATTATGGAACTGTAGAGCCTTAAATGTGACATGTGATTGCATATTGTCCTGTTGGTAAGCTGACGCACGAAAACCTTGCAGTCAAGCGTTGTTCAAATTCAAAATTCTAAATCTTATTCAACTTCGTAATTCAAAATTTCAATTCGGATTCTTGCATTAAAATGAATAAATTGCCCCTATCTGTCAGAAGAATGAGGCAACGCAAAAAACACCCGACCAGTCAGATGGAGGGACAAAACGTTTTTATTTACAAAACAGGGGAATGCTATTTACACTTGAAACAAGTGACTGCAGCGCCGCAAAACAGGAGTTGCAACATACTGCCCCCCCCAGAATGACCAGAGGGTTCATTCATCAAAATAATGTTCAAATTCAAAAAATTCTAAATCTTATTCAAATTCGTAATTCAAAAATTCAATTCGGATTCGTGTATTAAAATGAATAAATTGCTCTTACCTGTCAGAAGAATGAGGCGACGCAAAAAACACCCGACCAGTCGGATGGAGGGACAAAACGTTTTTATTTACAAAACAGGAATGCTATTTACACTTGAAACAAGCGACTGCAGCGCCGCAAAACAGGAGTTGCAACATACTGCCCCCGAATGACCAGGGGGTTCATTCATAATCTGCTACTATTTCAAAATACACAGAAAAATATTAAATACACATTACAACTAATTTACATACAAATTCACCAGATACAAATTCAAGACAACCACTTAACTACGAAATCATTCATTAAGTTCATGGTTATGTAACAATTGTACAAGTCTTTTAATGATTGAATTTTGTGTTTTTATCTTACAAGAACGTATTTTACCATCCCTGCTAGGACAACTTTACCAACTTTACCTAGTTTCCAAAAATGTCTAGGAAATTTTTCATCATTAATTAGTACAACATTATCAATTTTAAACACTTTAATTTCGCCTGTAGGTTTAACACAATGAGCAGATTTAAGCATGCAAATATATTCTTTTGACCATTTTGTCCAAAACATATTAAGTAATCTTTCACGATAATTAAATCTTTTAATTAGAACTTTCCTGTTGGATAAGTGAGAATCAAAATTAAGCCTGGCAGGTTGTAGACTATTCACTCTACGTAGTAAAATCATATTAGATGGAGTAAGAGGTTCAGGTTCATTAAATTCACTAAAAATATATGTAAGAGAGCGAGAGTTGAGCACTCCTTCAATTTCAATTAACTCCTCGCGAAATAAAGTTGCTCTTCCCACAGTCTTTCGTAAAGCAAGCTTTACTGTTCGAATAAGTCTTTCGTAAAAACTGCCGTTTATGAGAAGCGTAGAACGCTTTCACTGTAGGATCTCCGATAATTTTTTCCACAAGTTTTTCAATTCAAGTTCGGATTTCTTAAAAGTTTTTGCGTTGTCAGTCAAGATTTTTGAACACAGACCACGACGACTAATAAAACGTCGAAGTGCTAATAGAAACGTTTCAGTTGTAAGGTTGTTCACTAGCTCTAAGTGAAGAGCTCTCGTAACAGCACACGTAAATAAAACAATGTAATGTTTATTCTCGTCTTTTGTGTAGAGGGAGCCTCCAAAATGTATTCCAACTACAGAAAATGGAGCTGACTGCTCAACACGAAGAGCTGGAAACGGAGCGGTGACTTGAACACCTGAAGTCGAACTAAATCTTTTGCATAGCAAACATTTCTTTAAGATGTTTTTCACAGTCTGTCTCCTCTTAATGAGCCAGAATAGCTCTCTAATTTCTAGTAGAGTTTCACTAACACCACCGTGTAAAACCTTTTCGTGAGAGTCTCGCACCATTACATTTACGAAGTAATGCTTGGCCGGTAAAATGATAGGGTGTTTTTGTAAATAAGAAAATTTAGATTTTGCAGTCATCCACTGACACGTATCAGTTCATCAGAATCAAGAAAATAATTAAACTCTAAAATTACTGAAGTTTTGAGTAGTAGTTTGCGTGCACGTAAACAATTAATTTATTCGGCGAAAGCATCTCTCTGTACTAATTGAATCCAAAATTTTTCGGTACCATCGATTTCTTCTGTACTTAAGTCGTCAGATCGTTTATTGAATCTATTGCGAATGTTATGCACAAAACGAAGTACCAAATTAGTAACTCGCAATAATTTCTGCAGGCTGCTAAATTTGCATAAATTAATTATTGAGGCTGTGTTTAATTCACATGCGAACGTAAACACTGGTTCTTCGGATTCACATGGGTTGGTTGAAGAAAAGTCCCAATTAAGTTTTTCGGCCAATTGTTTTCCGTCGTGCGAAGCCACTGAGGACCATGCATCCAAAATTGGCTGGTAATAATCGTCTCGAGATTCACTCCACGAGAAACATAATCTGCTGGATTTTCTCTCCCACTGTAATGATGCCAATCAGACGGATCGGAATTTGATTGGTTTCTATTACCCTATTCGAAAAAAACTGCTTGTAATTTGAAGCTTTTCCTTAAATCCAATAGAGAGCAATAGAAGAATCACTCCAAAGGAAAAATTTCGAAATAGGGAATTTAAATTTTGATGTTAAATATTTCAAAATTCTCGAGGCTAAAACTGCTCCCAAAAGTTCCAATCGTAGGAGGGTTAACTTTTTGATAGGAGAAATTCTATTTTAAAGGTTATAAAACTCGTGTAAATATCACCATTCGCAGAGACATAACGAAAATACGCCACTGATCCAAATGCTCTGGGACTTGCATCACAAAATATGTGCAATTGCAAATCCTTTCCCTTATCTAAGGGATATGGAAAATATTTTCTTTCCAATGTTAAGTCGCTTAGAAAAAAAAACTTGAGAGCCCCAAGTCTTCCATTTTTTTTTCTTTAATTCGGTGGGCAATTCTTCATCCCAGTCGAAACCGTATTCCCAAATTTCTTGCATTAAGCATTTTTTTGTTAACACAAATGGGAAAATAAAACCTATCGGATGAAAGATTTTTGCTGCTGTTTTTAGAACACAGTGTTTCGAATTCTTTAAATTTTTAATTAACTCAAGCAATGGTTGTGCCTCTAATTTAAATGTATCATTATTTAAATTCCAAATAATACCTAAAACCTTTAAAAAACGCTCACCCGATTCACATACATCACCTATACCGTTTTCGTTCCATAATTTTCTTAATTCCTTCGAATTAGTTTTAAATTTTCTTAAATTCATATTAGCATCTTTCAGAATTTCAATCGCGTTTTTTGAGAGATCGAAAGCTTTATTAACGGATTCCGATAAACCGGCGAACAGATCGTCAACATATAAGGAAGTATTCAGCATTTCAAAAGTTTCTCTGTAATCTTCCTTATATTTTCGTTTATGGAATTTAATCGTCGCAGCAAGTACAAAAGGACTCAAGGTCACCCCAAACGGTACACGATTCATTCTAATTATTTTGTACGATTTGACATCTTCATCATTTGGAAACCAAAAAAATCTTAAATAGTCGCGATCTTCCTCAGCTATTCCAATCGTTAAAAAATGCTCCTTGAATATCATTACAAAACGCATGTTCATATTCTCGAAATCGCAAGATTACATGTATTATTCGGAGGTTCAAAGGTGGACCCTCATAAAGGCACTCATTCAAAGATTTACAGTCTTTACCTTTCGAGGACGCATCAAAAACCATTCGAACTTTCGTCGTTTCTTTGTCTTTTCGAACCACAGCCGAATGAGGCATATAATAAGAATTAGTTTCGAAATGTGATGAGCATTCCTCAACAATATTTTCTTTCATTTGATCTTTAACAATATTTATGTATTCATTATAAAGCCAATTATTGTCTTGCATTTTTATACTTAAATTACCGAATCTGCGCTTCGTTATTGCCCAATTATTTTCCAAGTCGCTTGGTTTATCTTCCCAAAATAATTTTGTTTCATACATTCCGTTATTAAATTTTAAATTATTCTCAAAACTCGAAATATAGTCGTTATCGCTATGTAACATATTCTTTTCTGTATCACTAATTCCCATCGATTCTAATTTTCAAAATTGGGTTAAATTTTTATTTAATTGGGAACAACATTCTATTTTAAATACAGAAACATTTTCTTTATAATGTACATCCGTAGGCGATATTCTACCCTGGGTTATTGTCCCGAAAATGGTAT
Source organism: Trichonephila clavipes (assembly GCA_019973935.1). NCBI lineage: Eukaryota > Metazoa > Arthropoda > Arachnida > Araneae > Nephilidae > Trichonephila > Trichonephila clavipes. The sequence goes on along the minus strand of BMAU01018599.1, from coordinate 1,013,106 downwards.
CTATCGCAAACAAAGTTTTTGTTAATTTTTCCTTTTTACCGGAATGAATCTGTCAAAAATATTGCGCCCCTATTAACAATGAAATCTCATCTCCATTCGATTCTTTTATGTCAGAGAAGTGAACATTTTTACAGCTAAGCGATTTCTTTAATTTATTCGCCGATATCTTGAAAAGAGTTCCGGAAATGACATCCGTCAGGAGAGCTTCAATAGTGATCGTGTTTACAGGGTCGTTAAGATTACAGAGGGTAATTTCCACAACTTCGTATTTTTTCTGAATGGGTGTTCTCGAACCGAATGTGTAAGCCAGTGATTCCCAAAGTGGTCTATATAGACCCCCAGGGGTCTATGATGACCTGCAAGGGGTCCACGGCAACGAAAATAAAATTTGGGGATCCATGAGGTGCAAATGGGGGTCTATGATATAAGCTTTCATTAAACCAGATCGTGATTTTAATTTTAAAAGGAAATTTAATCAAGTGGAAACGAGACTTACCTATTTAACAGATTTATCAACTAAATTGAATGAGGTTAATTTGCAGTTACAAGGTGACAGCATAAATTTTATTAATACACGGACCACAATCCAGCTATTCTTGCCATAATTAATCAAAAGGAGTATAATAATGGATGTCGCAAATTTTTCCAGTTTCACAATTGTCACAGACGATCTATAAAAAAAAAGACGTTTTAACCTACGTCGAACATTTAAATGCCCTTATCTTAGATTTTGAAGCTAGGATTGGGAATGTTCTGATATCAGGTTACAAGAAATAGGCACTAAGAAAGATCTTTAAGTAAATTTTAGAAACGGATGTTAATTATTTTGGCTTTAAAAAGATATACCTGTTATTTATTCCATATTATAGAATATCTTGAGAAAGTTTTTAATTGTTTTTTTTTCCGGTTGAGAAGTTACAGTGTGCTTGCCAATCTCCAAAACAAAAACAAAAAAGAAAGAAAAGAAAAGACTAGACACTATTAACCGAGAAGATATTTAGGGTTAAACCTGACAAGAATGTCAAATGTTGAAAATTTGTTATTGCATCCCCAGATTTATTCCTTCCATTAAAAGCATTTGTTTGATGCTCAGTTATTTTATGTAATTTTTAAATTTTAATGTAATTAATTAAAATGTCTTTTCTTAAGTTTTAAACACTATTCCTCACTGCAGGTAAAAATTTAAATCTTTTAAGGGAAATAGCTCTATACCTGCTGTCAAAAACACATTTAAGTTGATGAATTTGCAAAAATTTAATATTGGGTTAGTAGGGGTCTACCCTAAGCCTAAAAACAAGTCAAGGGGTCCATGAGGCAAAAAAGTTTGGGAACCTCTGGTGTAAACCAATAAATTTTCTTCGCGTTTCACAGAAGGTTTCCTTTCAGAGGCTACTGTTTTTTTAAAAAAACATCTCTGCGAAGTGTTATCTAACAAGAGATTTATTTCCTTTTTCTCCGATTCGTTTACCAACAAAGCCTTACACGTTTCGAGAAGAATTTCGTCAGGAGTTGTATTCACATTACAGCCTGAAATAATTTTCATGGGGGTGTCACATTGCAGAGAGGAACCCCGAACACCTGCGTTCTCAGAGGTGGTCCCTTGGTTGTCGGGGATGCTTGCGGGGATGAAAAAAGTATCACATATCAGTTCGGAGTGACGACCCCTACAATTAACGCAAACCCTAGTCTTTTTACAAGCCCAAAATATATGGCCTCGCGTGACACATAGATAACAAATGCCGTTTTTCTAAGAGATAATTTCCTTTCCTCGATTGATTTCGGACAAGAATCGGAACTATGGTCATTTTTATTATCATTTCTTAAACAAAATACACACTTATTTACATTGACAACAAACGCGGAGGTCGTCGGGACATTATAAGTATTTTTACTTTTTCCATACGCTGAATCTACGTTATATTTATTAAATTTACTGTGTTTATAATTCTGTTTTTCGTTATAATAATTTCTAGTTTCTTTTCGGGGATTGGAATGATAAGAATTTAATTCTTTAGTTAAATGCTCATTTTTTTCGCGACATTAAATTTCTACTTTTAAGAAAACTAATAAATCAGAAATCATATTATCCGTTTGGCCGTATGATTTTCGGGTAAGCTCTAATGATAAATCCCGAGGAATAGATTTTAAAATTATTGGATACAATAAAGAACTATAAGTGTCCGGATTTACCCTACAGTTTTGTAATCCTCGAATATGGATTTCATATTCAGAATACAGTTTTCACAAGCTCAAAATATCATGATTTTCGCACAGGATTTAAATGCAATAATTTAGACATATGTGAATCAATAATTAAATCTTTTCTGCCAAATCGCTCTTTAATTATGTTTAATGCGATTGTATAGTTATTTGCACGTAAAGTTTAACCTCTAATTCCTATTTCAGCTTCATCAATTAAGTAAGATTTTAAATAATTAAATTTCTCAACGTCACTTAAATTTGAGTTGTGAATTGCTGCTTCGAATTGGCAAAGAAATCACTAAATTTTAAAATTTTTCCGTCAAATTGTGGGATTTGCAGTTGAGGGAGTTTTAAACTTGAAAATTGTTTTTCGCTTCTAGACCTTGTAATAGGTGTGTTTCTCGACTCAGTTTCTCTTTTGTTTAATATTATATTGACACGCACTTTACAAATTATTATTGAATCTCGGTATTCTTGTTGTTTTTCTATTTCCTTTTCTAGGTCGTCCATATTAGTAAGAACCGTGATATCTTTGTCAACATTCTCATATTGTTTTTCTTTATCAATTAATTTTGCTAAAAGTTCTATTAAATCGCTTGACGCATTTTCCTTCTCAATTTCAATCTTAATTGAGTTCGATAATTCTGTTGCCGCCCTTCTGACAGGTGTTTGAATTTTTTTAAGAACTTCGATATCCATTTCGTATAAATTAAATTTTCAAATTCAAATACTGTTCGCAAGATTTCAACTACACTAACAGTTCGCAATATTTGTCTAATGGCTGGTCCCGGGTTTCGGCACCAAAATAATGTTCAAATTCAAAATTCTAAATGTTATTCAAATTCGTAATTCAAAAATTCAATTCGGATTCGTGCATTAAAATGAATAAATTGCTCTTACCTGTCAGAAGGATGAAGCGACGCAAAAAACACCCGACCAGTCGGATGGAGGGACAAAACGTTTTTTTTTTTACAAAACAGGAATGCTATTTACACTTGAAACAAGTGACTGCAGCGCCGCTAAACAGGAGTTACAACAAGCGTCATCCATAGGCTGTAGAATTTCTGAGATGCCAAGCTTGATCGTCAGAATACTGACTATGTGTACTAAACGTAATTGAATTGGCAGCTTACACCAACTCATACCATAATTCCAGTTGCTAGGCCAGCAGCATGCCGATGCATGGTGCTATATTCCAACGAATATTGTACACAGTGATGATCACGTATTCTTCACATAGATACCAACTGTAGAAATTTGTGTCAAGCCCTGAAACAATATTAAGAACCTTCACGGTAATCTAAATCGTTGATCTATGTGGATGTGACAACCTTTAGTACCTCAGTTGTTTAAGAAAAAGAAGTGCTACAAATTTGACTGCTTTTGTCCTGTTATCTTGAACATCAGCTAGAGAGACATTTAGTTATGTCTTTAATACAACCCAGGAAGTTTGTCGCATATATAGAGCTTGGTAATTGGACGAGATATAAGGTTATCTGCCCTTGAAGAGTAACGTTAGTTAGGTATGTTTCTGGAAACTCAAGACGTTTCTTAAAGTTCTGGAATCGGTCCTCTACATTTTCTTTTACTTTTACTTCACTTCCTACAGTATCTTTTATTTTGTTTTGAAGGATATCTTTCATTTTTTCTTGTCACCTATAATTTCCGATTTTATTCCTTCCTTGCCTAACTCTGTTCACTTACATTGCTTTTCTGTCCAGCTTTCACTTTCCGATTTAATATCTTCTTCCGCTTTCATTCTCATTTCATATCTTCTTATCCGGTTTTCGTTTTCCGTTTCATATCCTTAACAATTTCTATCAAAGGTTTGTGAGAAATGAGAGGTTCTCTCATTCTCGCCAAGAGATGTGGGAGGAAGGGAAGGAAGACTAGCCACATCCAAACCCACTCAATTTATTGATCACGCTATCAACAACACAAGTTTAAGCAATCTTAAATAAGTGATATGCCTAATCGAAATAATATGTGGATAAATAGCAAGGTACACGAAGTATGAGAAGACTTTAAATACTTATGAACTTATACTTCAGGTTCGAATTTTCTTTCTTAGCTATCTAAGCTCTAGTTAATCTTAAGTGATCAATCGTCACTTTAATAATTACAATTAGCAAATATCTGCTTCAGTCTATCATTTTGTTTAATATCTGATCCGCTAGTAATCTATCCTATCTCTCTCACTTTCTCTCCCCTAGCTTGAAAACTTATACTATATGTAGTAGACAATTTAAATAATCATATTTTCTTCTTCAGAGGATTCGTTGGAAATAAAATAATTTTCAAGGACCAAAGATTTCCCAAGAGGACATATTATTATAAAGGACGCGGATAGAGCCATCACAGTTTTAAATTGTTCCTTTATGGAATTTTTTTGAAGATGAGTCACTGACATTCTCTTCGAAATTTCACTATATAATAGGAAGATAAATGACTTTCAAATAAAGAAAAGTTGAAAGCAGGTTCTTCACAAGCTAAATCAATATGTTTTTGGAACTTTTAATATAATGCATTTCCTTTTGAAGACACAATTAATACATACAAATAAATTTATTGTTGAGCTAACATAGAATACACACGCAAATGTAGAACACAGCATGTGCAAGTGAGCGTTTATTGACGTTAAATTTCAAAGGAACATGAGGGCTATTGACGACAGACTTCTTAATTTTGAACCACGTCAGGTAACGAGGATAACATCTTATATTGGAATACCATTCTTCTAACTTCAACCCCATGCCAACGTCTCGAATTAGAGCCATAACAGAATTAACGTGCATCAACCGTTACAGGTTTCCAGAGACATCAAGATAAATTGATTGATTGAATATTAACGCCGCACTTTTCAGCTACACGAGGACAGTTGGCGTCGGACCACGTAATTTTGAACTAAGGTCAAGTGACGTGGACGACACCTGAGCTGCCCCCTCCTAACTAACACACCACACCAATGGGAGGATGTTTCATCTTTCGACAGATTTAACGTGCATCGCTGCCCTACACGGCGGGTCTTCAGTGGTACTGGGCTCGAACTCGTGACAAGGCAAGCCACGGTCCGATACCTATACCACTCGGCTACCGCGGCCTCCCAGAGACATCAAGACTCAAGCCCTTGATTCGATAATGCTACACACTAGTTCTTGAGTACGGTCACTAGGTTACAGCACGTATAGGATGCAACACACATATATGGAAACACATAAATTTAAATTTAAAGTCCCAATATTGCTTGAGGAAAATGAAAATGAAAATCTATACTAAACTAGAAGTTCAAATGCATTTTTTAAACATGTAGTGGAAGACAATTAATGTTGAAACATTTTTTCAAATATTAATTCATTAATCTTTTAAAAACGAATAAATAGTAACAAAGAAACAAAATAGACCAATAGTGTATATAGAAAGGAAAATCGTTCTTTGTGTCCCTGTAGCGCAATGGATAGCGCGTTGGACTTCTATTCCAAAGATGATGGGTTCGAATCCCACCTGGGACGGTCTAATTTCTGAGAATGGGATTTCTTTTTTACTATACTATTTTATTAAAATAATTAAATTTAATTAATGATTAAATAGTAACAAAAACAAATCAAAAATTGTCCAACAACCATATTTAGAAAGGAAATTGGAAAATTGCTAAGAAAATCGCTTTCTGTTTTGTCTCTTAATATTGTGATTCTGTCATATGTATATGCATATTTATATTAATTGCAACTATTTAATAAAAAGTAACTAAAAGAAAATTTTTCTTTGTTGACCTAAGTAGAATTGACTTAATATTTTTATACTACTTGTTTTACATCAATTTTCAGGTCTTCTTTTTTCATTCGAAATTATTACAGTGACTTTTCCCTCTTTCTAGAAACAGGACATTCCATTTGTGCTTAGAACAACGGGATAGTCTACGTAATAACGGGATAAATTGTTACCTTATGTATTACAAATAAGATCAACAAAGCCATATAATGTTATGAAACGTGGGGTAACGATTACGTATTTTGAAATATGTAAACATTAGAAATAAATTTAAAATGTCCCGTGATTTAAAAAAGGAATAAAAAAAATATGTAATCGTATGATTAAGATTAATCATTTTCACTTTATGTCCTGTTTTGCACTTCCTGTAAATTGCGTTTAATTACCACCAATGTGTCACGATGTAATTTCTAAGAATAGAACGAAATACATTTCGTTTTATTGCACACTTCCGTTTCAACTAATTCCTTTTAACATTTTGTTTCTACCTTGATAGTAATAACACGAGATCTCACCTAGAACCGAAAAATTCAGAGAAAACTTATAAAATTTCTTGATGAGATTTTTAACATTAGAAAAAAAAATATTTTGGAAATTTTGCTAATGCATTGCATTTGAGTTTATGAAATTTTTTTGGTCTCTTGACTCGATATTTGGTCACGAGTGGTTATTTAATTAAGTTGAATATTGGCTTATATCTTATATAAAAGTATGTACTCTATTTTGATATATTTAATTTTAAAAAAAATATAAAATTATTTGAAAAATGAAACACGAGTTATATTTGAAACTATATTAATTTATCTCATCAAGAATTTCCCCCTTATGCTGTGGTAAGAATGAAGGAGGAAAAATTCTGATAACGCAGAGTAAAATGTTAAAAATATTCGCCTCGGGTAGCTTAGAAGGTGCAAAATTTAAGTAATATTCTAAGAATAACATTTTTTTACAAATGGAAAACAATTAATAAATGAAAAAATCCCGTAAACGAGATGAAATATAATTTAAAACTATTATTTATATATGTACAGGGTTATTCATAATTCCTTCCGGGGTTTCGACACGATTAGTAAAATAAACTAAGACAAATACAGCAAAAAAGAATAGTTGAAAGGGGAAAAAACATTCAAGTTTTATTCGTATACCACCTAGATGTGTGTGGGGGGGGGAAGAAACACTAGACATGATTGAACTAGTCTATTTATTTCAACACTAAGAACAGACACAATTTCAACTAATAATATGTATTAATAGAATATCTCAATGAATACCGTGAAAGTTGAACAACGACAGTAAAGCGTGAGCGATTTAGATGACTAACAAACTTGATCCTTATCTTAATTAAGGATATAACCTGTTATCCAATTTAATCTAATCTTAATTCAATATTAGTGAACAATCGTCACCTTAAGGCTCCCTTCACACCAAACGATTCCACGTCTGTAGCAATCTTTCCAATTCACAGCGATTCTGAATGAACAGAGAATTGCCTTCACACTGCCACGGGTCAATCATTTTTCCATCAGTTGCTCTCGAATATGGATGCTGTTTTTAATGTTTTAAGACGATTAACGTTTCAAGCTATTAATTTCACAACTGTATCCTTATTCATTTATTTTTAAATTTAAATACATAAAATAAAAAAAAATATAGGAATGATTTTTTTTATATGTTTTGCCTGTTAGTATCAAGTGTAATTATAGTCTGAAAAGTAGTAACAAATAATAAATCTGTATTGTAACTATATTATAATGCAATTACTTTTACAAATAATATATCTAATGTTTTTAAAAGGCATTTCAAATGTTGTTACATACTACAGCTTTTGTAACATATAACAACTATTTTTTTTATTATGTATCTAAAAATGGTTTGCTAATACATTAATGAATTTAAAATTTTACATGCCATTTGCATTTTGTTTGTTTCATATAAAAAAAATTTGAGATCTATGCAGTAAAAAAAAAGGAATCTTTTTAAAAAATTACAATATATTGGTGTTTTATTTTATTTTAGCATTCTTATAAATTTTTAATTTTATTTCTCTGCGAAAATTAAATAAATTCTTATGAAATTGATCTCTGAAGCTATTTCAAACATCCTTCAGAATATTCCCTCCCCTCCCCATAAAACCCATTTTGCTTTAAAGTGTTAAAAAGTAAAGAATAAAATTTTCAAATTTCTAAATTTGAATAAAATAATACATCCAAAATTAATTTTATTATTTGTGCAAGATCAGCAGACATAAAATACAGCCTACACACTCGGCGACAAGAACTAGAGTTAGTTTACATAATGAAAAAGAATACTATGAATGCTACACAAAAATATAAGTGCCATCTATTGGCATAAAAACAAACTCATGCTAACCCTAACAGAGAAATTCATTATCTTAAAACATCTGAAATCAGTTTCTTTAATAGAAACTTTATGTGAAAAAAATCAGTATTAACATAAAATCAATAAAAATAAACCCTCTGTTTGTTTGAATTCGCTTTTTCTTTAAGAAATAGCTCCCGGCTACTGGTGATTGAGTGAAGAGAATCTGACCTGCCTGAGAATGAAGGCGGATTGAACCGGTTTCGGTTGATGTGAATGCTGGAAGCGAATCTTTGCTTATTTGAGCGGGAAATTACGAAGCCGAATCCTGGTCGATCAGACAAGTTTGATGGTGAATGAATCAGAGTCGTTTGGTGTGAAGGGAGCCTAAGGTTTCTTTCTAGTAAGAATCAAATCACTAATTCTAATATTATACCTTTAGTAGCAATCTCACCTGTCACCAGTATGTCTTCGCTCCTTTTCTCCTCCTAGCTAGAAAACCTCGCCTATATTTATAGTAAGTTAATTTACAAATCACAATTCTCTTCTTCCGAAGAGTTGATTGTGAATAACGCGAATTCATAGCCAAAAGATTTCCCAAGAGGATTAACTAGAAGATCGTGTATAGATCAGTCACATACCTTACAGATGTTCTATGTGTAAACAAGTGGTCTACAGACTTTATTAACTCACGGAACCCGAAGAACTTGAAGGCGCTTTCGTGGAACCCCTAGAACTAGAAAGTATTTTCGTGGAACCCCATTACACACACATTCTTCGAAGAATATATCACAAAAAATATTTAAAGTAGATCAACATGTTATGGGCACTTTATGTAAAGGCAATTAAAAAAATGTTACATTTATTATTAAAAAATTATAATTTAATATTTTTAACATAATTTACTCATTAATAACGTTAATTTGTGATCCAAGTATCACCTATTCATGCATTATATTAGGTTGGTGAAAAATAAATCCATTATTTTTTCGGTAGAAGGCTGTAGTGTTGATATCTCGTGAAGTATCTATCAAACATTTTTCAAATTTATGCTCGTTGTCAAGGTGACATTTCACACTAAAAAAATTCTTTTGCTGTTTTTTGTTTGGTCAATTCAGATGTGAATTAAAGATTGTTAAAAATGGAAGTCAACAAAGAGAAAATTTGGTACATTTTACAGGTTTTCTTTGATAAAGGCGAAAATGCAAGCCAGGCGGCTGAATTTGTGAATGGTGTTTATAGCGCCGATACTGTAATAGCTAATTACGTGCAATTTTGGTTTCGTCGATTCCGTTCAGGCATTTTTTGATGTTAAAGATGCACCTAGCACAGGCAGGCCCGTCGTATAAAATAAAATATAAATAAATATATGGAGAGTGTGAGTTAATAGTAGGAATTGAAAAATATGACTCTTACCTTTTTTGACATTAACTACTTTTTAGGAACAAAAATGTCAATCTTCGCAATCCGCTGAAAACGTTTTCAGATGAAAACGCAATTTCTGCTATAAAACTATTCACCTTTCCCACTAAAATACTCATCATAGAACCCGTGCTGCCATACATCTTGGAAGAGTGGTTTAAAAAAATATTCCTGCTAAGTATCGTCAAAATATTCGCAAAAATGGTTATTCTATGTAACTAACCCTTTATCGCGCGACTGACGTTACTTATAAGTACCACTCACTTTAAAATTACATAGAATAACCATTTTTACGAATATTCTGATGATATTTAGCAGATATATTCTTTGAAATTCTCTTTTCCAAGATGTATTGCAGCACAGGTTCTAGGATGAATATTTAAGTGGGGAAGGCGAATAGTTTTATAGCAGAAATTATGTTCTCAGCAGTTTGTGAAGATTATCATTTCTGTCCCTAAAAATTAGTTTATGTCAAAATTTAAGTGTCTTACTTGTTTTGTATGTTAATGAAATCCTTAGAAAACGATTTTACTATTTATTTTAAGTAAACAGTGTATATAATTAATTTTACAGTTGAATATATTTAATTAATGAATTAGCTCTAACGGATTAAATTTCCCAAAGTTGAGTATTTTGTTTTTGTATTTCCCTTAATTTTCGATGTAGTGATTCAAAAAAAAAATATGTTGCATGAAAAAAATTACAGTAAATCATAATGCGGTTGATAATGGGTTAAAGTGAGTGGTACTTATAAGTACCGTCGGTAGAGATAAAGGGTTAAATTTAGATTTTAACATCGAACCTGTTGATATGTTGATAAGTTGTTTCCTCCCCCTCATTATAGGTACTTTTTCCACAAATGCAAAAATGTGCATTTTTCATTAGAAAACTATTTAGTTTTGCAAGGCATTCTCCTAACTAACGAGTACAAAATTATCTTGTGGAACTCAAGATAGTAAACAACAAAATAATCACAATTTAGTAGGAAGTATATATATATATATAAATATAAAGCGTTTTAATATTATTTTATTGAATTACAATAAAAGTGTTGCATAATAAAGTTTTTTATATAAATAAAATTTTCAGTTTTAATGAATAGGTGACAAGCTTTAGATACATGTAACTATAAACACTTCATAGAAAAGGTGAATCCATTTTGCATACAGAGTTTTTTCTTCTCGATTTTTTTATTATGACTAGTGAAGCCCCTGGGTATGCCTTAAGGGACCCCAGAGTTCCATGGAACACAGTTTAAAGACCACTGGTGTAAACTGTTGGTCATATGACATCCATCAATGGAATAGTCCAGTTTCTGACCTTCTCTACTAAACATGGTACTACCTACGTGATTGACAGCAAGTGACAACGGTCCATTCTTTTAACAGAGACGACCATTATAGATGTGTACCTGAACATGTTACAATTATATTTAATGATACAATTAGAGGAACATAAAGATGATGCATTCGTTTTTCAACAAGAGGGATCTCTTACCTAATTTCTGTGCGATGAGCTTACCTCATGATTGGATTGGGTGATCTTCTGAAGATGAAATACATCTTTTGCGGTGACCCGTGCTCACCGGGTTTAATATCGTGTTATTTTTTCATTTGGGGGTATCGAAAAGACCAAGTTTCATTACCCTTTTTGCCGCGGGGAGTAGCCGGAGTACGTGAGAGAATAACACACACGTGCTGTCAGTACAATGTTGAGTAGTGTGGCAGGAACTGTACTATCGCTTTGATGTGTGCCATATGACCAAGGGTTCACACAAATAGAATATTTTTAAGGTATGTAAATAAAACTTGACTTGTTTCTGTATTCTTTAAAATGTCCTTCTTAATTTTTTTACTGGAGCACTTCGAACTCTTGGATGTGAAGTTCTCCAATTACTTCAATGACAATTATCAAATATAAGTGCGAAATAAGCTTACAAACCTTACTTACAATTATAAAGAATAGCTTAGATTTAAAAGACGATTTTGAGGAACGACCCTGCAGTTTTCAACTTTATAGTAATGCAAACATTAGCTTTACTCAAGACAATTTTTGTTTTAATGCTTGAATGTCCTTCAAGCATGCAGATTCTGATCAAAACATATAATTCCACCCGCTATCACACCTTAAAATTGCAATCTCATTTTCCTACAATTACACAGTTTCATCTCTCTCCTGTCTTACTTTAGATCTTTATAAACAACGAATCTCATTTACATATCATAGCTCTTTCACAAGGCGAAGTTCTCCAATTCATTAATCAATACATAGACTACCGAGGTTAATTAGAAACGCGTGAGAAACCACTACAAGCTTTCTAGTGCATGCTCTTAACTCATCTATCTTTGCCTTCACCTTTGCCGAAGTGAAATCGTAATTTCCTTTTCCTTAATTTTTGCCATTTCAAGAAATTTTGATTACGTCACTTGCCACGTCCCACTATCTCGGGAAAAACTAGAGTTCTAAAGAGTAGAAAAGTTTCAATACCAATCACAGTAAATTGAATTTTTTAATGCAGTTCAAGTAGTATGAATTGCTCCATATTGTTACGAATTTTGTGTAAATAGCGTAAACAATTTGTTTTTGGATGTGTAATGCATTTATATTACTCTATGTTTTATTTATTTTATGTTAGAATTGTAATATTTACAAGCAACAAGCCGTTCCTTACGTTATAATGGTGATTCAATGGGAACTTGGCGAGATCTTGGCGGTAGAGCCAAGCTGGCATCATATTTAGTGACCCTGTTGGCGGCCAATTTTGCGATTTTGGTGACATTGGTGACCATGTTGATGAGTTCCGGATCCTCTGGATTCTTCTAGAAACTTGTGGAGAGGTCCACTAATTTACCGCTCTATGACACAAGCGGATTTTTTTTCGAAGTTTCCGCCGGACCTATAACTAGAGATGCTCTCCAAAACGAGAGTCTTGTCTTCATTCACCCGGTGATTAGTAAACTTTTTTTGACCATGATTACCAATTACCTTGGCTGGGCTTGTGAATAATCTTTTACAGTGTATTTTAGACACTGGTAATTGTGTCTGAGTGTTGTTGAAGGTGTGAAGAGCTTCTGAGATTTACTCTGTGGATATTGCTTCTGAATCTTGTATTTCAACGATTGGAATTTCGACAATAAATTCGCATTGCTCTTAAAAACTGTTACTTTTTCTTTGTGACTGTTTTGCATAAAATCCTCGAATCTGGATTTACTTAACAATATATTTTATACCGTTGTGTAAATAACTCGGTTCATGGCATCTTAATCAATGCATATTTTACAATACTTTTATTAAGTCTCGATATTATCATAAGGAAATTAATGCACTCACACACATTACGTGTAATATTAAATTTCATTAAACAAAACACAAATAATAATTCCGTTTCTATTCATTTGAAAAAATGAAATTTTTTCCAATTTAAAGAATTTGGAAAACAATATAAGAGAGAGAGAGAGAGAGCTCATGAAGTACTCGAAAATTAAGTGCAAAACATTTGTACATTCAGAGATTATCGGACACGTTTATTAATTATAAACTATCATGTTTCAGGACATTCTATGTAGTCGCTCCAAATACTTTGCGTTTGGATTCTGACGAAACAATAGCAATAGCGCTGGAAGGAAAGCCCGTTGCCTTAGTAAATGCTTACATCCAAGATTATCCAGGAAAAATAAAAAATCTAACTCAAAATGAGTTAGATGTAAAATCAGGTAAAATATAAATACTTTTCGATGGTTATTGTGAAATTCTTTTTAATTGTAAACTAATAGATTGTGCTTTAGATAATAGTAGTCAGAATGTATATCAAGTATTAATTTGATATATATAACAATATTGAATTGTACTGAGTTTATTAAATATAATATACCAAATTTTTCAAACTCAGTGGCGCAACAGTCCATAAGGGCCAGGACCTACTGTGTCAATCTCAGTATAGGTGACCATTGGGCACTGAGGTGCATGAGAAAATGTCCCGATCAGGTGGTCAGTCTGAAGCGAGACCCCCAGTATTTTTAAGTCCTCAAGCAAGCTTGGTACTCATTTATTGACCTACTGCAGTTGGGATGAAAGGCTGAGTTTACCTTGCCCAGCCTGGGAATAGAACTCGGCCCTTTAGTGTGGAAACGCGAAATGCTACCACTCGACCACTGCTCCTTAATATACTAAATTAATAGGGCACATTAGGCATATTTCTTGTAACAACAAAATGAGTTAGATGTGGTACAATTAGTATTTTATGTAACAGTTGTCTAAAAAAGGTCTGTGAGAGAAGAATTGAGAAGGAAGCCCAGTAGCCGAGTGGTAGCGTATAGCACTTCAACGCCACAGGTTCCGCGTTCAAACCTCGGGTTGGGCAAAGTCGACTCAGCTTTTCATCCCTTCAGTAGGTCAATCAATAAGTATTAGGATTGCTTGGAAACTTAACACTGGGGATTTCGGGTTAAACGGACCACCTGACTGTAACATATGCTCATGCACTTCGGTGTCCATGGTCACAAAAACTGAGATGGGCACAATGAGCCTCGGCTCTTATGGATTGTTGCGCCACTGTAATTAGTTTTAGTTTAATGTAAAAAAAATATTTATATGAAATTAAAATGTTTGCATAATACATTATTACATAAATCGAAATTTGATGTTGAATCATAGGATTAGACTCCAAAAAAGGAGAAGGAAAAAATTATGGTTAGTTGAAGGGTTGTTGTGCTGCCTGAAAACCCTTTAAAATGTGCCACGAATGGTTATACACAACTTTGGATCCATTTTTCTACCATTTCGGTTTTGTTTTTAAAATATCCGGCTATGTGCGAAGAATTTTTTAAAATTTGAAGTATGAGAATTTTTTTTTTTACTTTACTGATTTGCTTAGTAAATTGTATGAGAAAATGAAAAAAAAAACTGTTAAGAGAAAATAATATTAAAATGGGGGGGAACTGCTGAAAATTTATATAAAAAATACGTAATCGACGCTCACTTGGGATAAATTTTTTTATGACGGAATTTTTAATTTTTGATCATTTATATGCTATATTACTATTCATCTTTGAAATGATTTACAAGAGAAATGAAATATCTTTATATTTTTATATAAAAATAGACCATTTTATCTCAGTTATTATATAAAATCGTTTAAAACCCCCTACTATACAGGATGTCCGGGTTTAAAGTATCCAAAAGTCATGGCTTGTTGTTAGGATACTATCCATCATAATGTAGTAAGCTGTTCATCTGTGGATTGGAAAATCCTTCGAGTTTTTTTGGTTCTAGTCTAATCGGCAGCACGTGCGTGTATTATTCGGCAATCGCAGACGATAAACTTTTTACACTGACTTCATTAGTTAAAGATGTGGACGCCACATTAAAAGGCGCAATGTGTACTTTGGTTAACGGAATTTAAATCAGTCAAGCGTCTGCAGCGACGTGTTCGAATAGAATGGAATGTCGATCCTCCAACATCAAAATCTATCCACCAATTGGAAAGAACTTTAAAGGAGACGGGAACTTTGATATCTCAAACCGGCAAATATCCTTTTGTGATAGAAGGCACTGTTGATCGTGTGCGAAATTCATTTTGTAGGAGTTCTAATAAGTTTATTAGGCAAGCCGGTAACGATATTCCATTCCGTTCGAAGACGCCGCTGTACACGCGTGATTGATTAAAATTCCGTTAACCAAAGTACGCTCTTCACTTTTTGCTGTTTAGTTTGCATCTTTATAAAATCAGTGTAATAAGTTTATCGTTTATGATTTTCGTTTTAAGTTTATCGGAGGGGTTTCCAATCCACGGATAAACAGCTCACTACATTCTGATCGGTATAGTTCCGTAATAATGACATAACTCTGGGATACTTAAAGCCCGAACGCCCTGTATTTACGAAAAAATCCTGCGTATAACGTGCATTTATAACACAAAAAGTAAGATCGAAATTTAAGAATGCGCGTTATATGTCGGGTATAAAAACGACAGCTTTAAAAATAGACTTCCACATAGACCGAAATATTGTTTATTTAAAAGAAATTACATACCTTGTGAACTTAAAATGTTATAGTGCTAGAAGTATACTATTTCTTTCAAAGCCTGGGATAATACCTTGAATAAATGTCTTCAAAACGGAAGATTATTAACAGGGGTGTAGTTACCACAGTATCAATGATATGGGCCCCCAAGCTACAGGGACCCAAACACGTGTAACTACAGTGCCGCTAAGAGAGCTTTTGCTGAAGAAAAAAGTTCCAAAGGAATTTTGATACGGGGCACACTCAGAACTAACCACGCCAGTGAGTATTACATACGTATATTTCACGTTTTTTCGCAAAAAAAAAAAAAGTGTGCGCGTTATACGGCGAATATTCCAAATTTTTTTTTTTAAAAAAGCAGCTTGAAAGTTTAGGTGTGCGTTATACGGCGGTGCGCATTGTACGCCAGATTGTACGGTTTATAAGTTGTAGGTAATTTTTTTGTAATAATTCAATGATTTAAAAAATAAATCAAAATATATAATTGTGATACGAGTATTACACAAAACATTTAAAAAAAGTTTCAATTGACTATCTTCGTAACTGTTTCAGAAATCCCTGTACTCGATTCAAATTTTCCGAAAAAAACAAGTTTTAAAGTCAATCACTGCGAGCTGAAAAGGGGGCATCCACTCTTACTAAAATATTTGTAACTTTTGTACTAGTAAAGGGAAAATGTGAAAGACATATAATAATAAAATGGTATTTTTTATAAATCTTATGAATTGGCCTACAAAATTGAGCTGTTACAAACATTTTTGCCTATTTAACACGCTTTTATTAACTTCACCTGAGAGTAACGGAATCTTTGAACTCGGTTTTTACCCTCTTTACAAGGTCAGATTAATACGAAATGTTGCACACTTGTCAATGACCAATGACAATACAATAAGTTAATAATTTTGTTCCATTGTTCTGATCAGGATAATCAGGATTAATGATTTTCCAGATTTGGCGACTAAAAGATTCAGTTGTAACCCTAAAGTGTAAACGCTCATGGTTGATACAAACATAAAAAAAGTGTTCTTTATGTGAAAAAGAGGAGGAAGTTTCTTTGTCAACAATTTTTTAGTTCGAAAAACTATAAAGGCGTGTTATTTTAGTTTTTTAAACTACCATATATTTTTGACAAAATCCTTGATTTTAAGGTAGTCAGGTACTAAACGCCATTAAATGACGAACGTACGGAACATAGTCCTTATAGCGCACGTTTATAAAAGCCAAGAAATACTAAAAAGATCATATGATAAATTGTTAATGAGCTATTACTTAACTCTACTAATAAGGGGGACATAAGAAAAAATATTGAGTTATGCATAAAATTCTTCAGTTATAAACATGTGTGTAATAATTCCAATTACATTTTTAACTTTAGATGTAGCTGACATATTTAAAGTTCATGTCAGATCTGAAGACCTTCCTCCCGGCTTTTTGTCGACGCCAGGTGAAAAGTCTGTACTTTTGACAGTTCACAGTGACAATTTTCATAAAGAAATACAAATCCCTGTGAGTAATAAAACTGGCTATGTTTTCATACAGACTGATAAACCTATTTATACACCAAACCAATTTGGTAAGTGAATTTGAATTTTTTAAGCTTTCTTTTCACTTTAATATTTAGAAATTTGACTGAAAAGTTCACTCATAAAAATTCACTATACACAATTTTTACTTCTAAAAATGTCAAACCTGTTTGTAATATTTTGAAATTGAAGAGAAAAAAAGAAATGTTTCTCTCTCTCAGAAAATATAAATGGTTATTTACTTTTTAATTTTCACCAATCATTATGCAGTAAATATTTTATATCATACATGGCAAGAAAATAATAAATGAATACTTTAATGAATATTTTAAATATTTTTTACAAAGCAATTTCCTCGAATTTATTATTATCTGTGAATGCAAGTGGTTTATTACACTTAAACTTTTATATTCATATTAAGTGCATTTTAAGCATTTATTTAAAATTATACAAAAATACACAATTGTTTTTTTTGGATTGTGATTAACCTTTCAGCCTCTCTTTGAGGATTTCTCCCTTCTATAAGGGGATGTACTAAGTTGATGCACATGAAATGTTGGATTTTCTTTACATATAAACGTTTATCACCCTGTTTTCTTAATGCTTTTGCTTTTGGAATAGCCTTGTTTACAGTCGTATTGTCCATTGTCCGAATCGCGTTTCAACAAAGATTTTTTTTCAAACGGGGTGTTCCCTTTTGTTATTCGTGTTGCATTTCGTATGGATATGAATTCAGCTGATATTAGGATTATTTTTATATGGATATATAAACTTTGTAATAATGCTGCGAAAACTATACAAAATATAAATCAGGCATTTGGAAATAATACCGTTAAAGATCGAAAAGTGCAACGTTGATTTGAAAAACTTCGGTCCCTACAAAATGAAGCACGTTGAGTGAGAGAGTAAATATTAACGTCGTATTGTTCAGCTGCACGAGGGCTTTTGGCGACAGACCACGTAATTTTGAACCATGGTCAAGTGACGTGTACGACAACTGAGCTGGCACCCCCTCTCCTAACTACCACTTCACACCCACGGGAGAACGTCTCATCTCTCGACAGATTTAACGTGCATCGCTGCCCTACACGGCGGGTCTTTAGTGGTACTGGGCTCGAACTCGTGACAAAGCCAGCCATGATCCGATACCTATACCACTCGGCTACCGCGGCCACGAACCATGTGGAAGACCCAAAACATTTGTGAAAAATATTGCTCAGAAAGCATTGGTGGAAACGACACACACTTCTCCTGTATCTATTACTTTACCATATATTAATAAAATGGATAAAAAATAGAAAATTTTACATCCATCACTTGTTAAACGGTATGGTCTTTCTTCACGGCAATGCCACATACACAGTACAAAACAATTGTGAAATTAAATGAATTAAAATGTGAAATTTTGTAGTACTAAGCTTATTCACCGGATCTATCACCAACGGACTTTCATTTTTTTAAAAACCGTTTAGAACAGTTTTACGGGCTAAACAGTGTAAAAATAAAGACTGCATAAAAAATTCCATGTAAAAAAATTATTGATTCTAAAATCAGAATTTCTTTAAGGTATCCGACTACGTTCGGAACCGTGATTTTGCAGAAGCTTATAAAAGGATAATATTTACGATATTTAGTGTCACTTAGATTAGAAAATGTATATAAAAATGTTTTAAGATTAAATAGTATCACAATAAAAATTATTTAAGTACAATATATTGACAAAAAATGAACATAGAATGACCCCTTTTCAAAATATTCTCCATTTGTGAAAAATGCTTCTATTATAATAATATTTTGCCTGTATATAGCTCACACCTCTGTACAGAGGCTCAATTAGAATTTTTGAAAAATATAACTTAGAAGTGGGTTTATCCATGTTTTACGACAACAGAGGGCAAGAAGAAAGAAAAGAAGAAAAAAAGGAAAAAACGCCGATAGTTATTTTAATTGGTTGCAACTCTGAAAATAATGTCTCTGTATTGAGGTCTGAGCTATATACAGGCAAAATATTATTATAACAGAAGCATTTTTCCCAAAAGGAGAACATTTTGAAAGGTTGTTTTTCTAAGTTAATTTGTTGCCAAAATTTTGTATTTAAATAATTTTTTTTTACTCAAAATTTCCTTAAAACATTTTTATATATGTATTCTAATCTATGTGACACTAAATATCATGAAAAGTATCCATTTATGCTCTTTCTTAAAATCACGGTTCCGACCGTAGTTGGATCCCTTAAAACAGATATTTATCAATTAAAAAGTCTCGTTGGAAAAAAGTGTATTGAAGCAAATGGAGCATATTTTGATGAAATAAACAGCTTTTAAAAAAGTTATGCTTTGTTAAAAAAGTCACATTTCACGATTTTCTTCGTAAAATAACCTCTCTATAGCGAAATGCATTTTTCTATATCTAACGAACTTTTTCTTTTGTGATTCAATTTTCCCCCACTATTTTTAAAGCATTTTTCTGAACGTTTCAAGTTATTCTTTTTTTAACACATTTTATGGTGGTCATAAATCTTAAATGGACTTTATTGGATCATAACTGCCAAGAGCTATAGAGTTCTGGACGTTTCATCCAAGAAGTGCAACCTTTAATACCCATTGTCAAGTTTATTAGAAACATCTTCGATATCGCCTTTCATACTCAGTGGAGTTGTCACGCGTCCCCATGTTCT
The DNA here is from genome assembly GCA_019973935.1 of Trichonephila clavipes. Taxonomy (NCBI): domain Eukaryota; kingdom Metazoa; phylum Arthropoda; class Arachnida; order Araneae; family Nephilidae; genus Trichonephila; species Trichonephila clavipes. The sequence continues at coordinate 993,174 of BMAU01018599.1, read as the reverse complement.
AGTTATAAAATAATGTATGTTGAATATTTCTTGTATGCTTTAAATTAGAAAATGTCCGTAAAATTCATTAATTTTAATATAAAATTATCTTTTTTAATACTGAAAATACAGTGTATTCTTCGACATTCTTTTTTCTTGTTTTCCTTGCGGTTTTTCTTTCTATCTTTTTTTTTTGATGGATAAGATATATAAAAAACATTATTAATTTTTAAAAAGGTGTGGATAATTACTTTTTTTAATGTATAGTGTTTATGAATTTTTAAAATTTCTTTTTTATGTGGTTTATAAAGTATATTAAAAGAAGAACCTCTATATAACGAATTTTCCGTTACTTAGAGGTCCGACTATATATATAAGTGCATCTAATACAGCGTAAATTATCGGGATCAAATGAATTGGTCATTTTATTTCGAAGATGGGTTAAGTACAGGTAGTTTCTGGAGCTACTGTGGCACGGCCATATTGGGAGTGAGTTGATACCAGTAAAAAATCTACACGAAAGACAACTGCCATAAGCAACAGTCATGACGAATGAAACTACCGTTGGATAGTTCTCAATTATAACAGTGGATAGATGGGCCACGCTACTTAAAAAATTACTCCACCATGTAGGTTTTCAGAACTTAGTTCTTTAACAATGAGATTCGCACTATGCCATCGCTTCCAAATAGTATTCTAAAGGCTCGTCAAATACTCTGAAGATGTGACTTTTCTTCCGTGGTCATTTAGTCGAGCTCCTTTGACCAGAAGACGCATCCAGATTGAGTGAGTGTAGGGTTTTATGACGCAAGAGCCAGTTTTGGCTATACTGCGCCAAACATTTGTTAAGAAACTTAAAATGAGAGGAAAATATAAGAGGCAAAAAAGGAAACGCAATCAAAATGTAAACCACAATGTTAATAATAAATTAGAAATTTTCCAATAAGGAAAAAATTCATCAATAATAGTATACATGTAAATTTTAAAATATTTGTCTGTGGTCTAGACGGGAAAAGAAATAAAGAACGAAGTGTATGACAAGAAGGACGGTCAAAAATAGAGAAAGATCACTAGGATACCCCGAGTTCGTGACACCCGTGTTTACCAAAGAGAGTAAACCCCTTGGAAAAAAGGAAAAGATCACTAGGGCATCTCGAGATTGTGACATCCGTACTCACCTAAAGAAGGCGAACCCCCTGAGGGGAAGATGCATCCAGAAGATCAAATCCTACACATCCAGGACGCTAACATGGAAATGTTCGATTCTGTGATCCTACTCTATCGAATTGTCGAGAACAGTGGGAGTGTATTTAGAGGTCATGTAGGAAGAAAATGAATTATGAAGTTAGAAAATTTGATTTAAGAAAATGAATAATGAGAGAGAGAGAGAGAACAAATACAACAAAAGAAACCCACCGATTACGATAATCAATTAAAATTTACTTACTTAGTGACGCAATTTTTAAAAATATGTATGTTGGACGGTGTCTAGGGGTAAAGGTGAATTTTTGAACGAAAAAGAAAACATTGCAACCAAGTTAAACAAACAATTAATTTATTAAGATAAAGGAAATTAAGGATCACGCTATTTATAACGTTTAATTATTTACAAAAGAAGATAAAATACAGTTTGAATAGAAAACAGGGTTTACCTGTGAGATGGGAATGCCAAATATGGTTAAGCCTGAAAAGGGTCTGCTTTGTTTTTGAAAACGAAGCAGCTAAAAGGGCGTCGAACCTTACTCGTTCGTGGTTGGCATCTGACGTCATCGTCCCGTATGGCATTTGACGTCATCGCGCACAAATTCTTTCGTTGGATAGTGAAATCTCTCTAGATTTGATTTGGTTTGGTTGGCATCGCCCTCTCTTACAACCAAAATGTAATGATAATTTAAAACATTTTAAATAATTATTTGAAACTAATTTAATACTATTTCCGACATATATTTGTTTATTTTTATTTGCATGTATTGTTTACATGCATAAGCCAGTGGCTGAGTGGTTAGTGCATCGCGCTAACACGCCACAGATCCGAGGTTTGAACACCCGGCTGGGAAAGGATGACTTAGCCTTTCATCTCTTCAGTAGATTGATAAATGAGTACCAAGCTTGCTTGGGAACTTAACGCTGTGAGTCTCGCGTCAGACTGATCTCCTGACCGCAACATCTGCTCCTGCACCTCAATGCCCAAGGTAGCGCATACTGAGTTGAGCAAAGAAGGCATTGGCCCTTATGGGCTGTTGTGTAACTGAGTTAAGTTAAGTTTACATGTATTGCTTGTAACTTAGTTGTGATTTGAAAGTAAAGCTATTTGTTTGCATTTTTGCTGAATCAACCCATTTATACTAACGTTATCGTAGGTCATAGTCGTGAAGTCGTGGCCGGTGTTGTTTCAATCGAGTTGTGGGTTCGATTTCTGGTGTCACTTAAAACCCCCCGTGTAGAGTGGTTGATGCATGTTAAATATATCAAGGTTCAAGCCCCCCCCCAAGTTGACGTGATGGAAAGTTTGAAAAGAGTAGAGTTCTGACACAGATGTGTCGTTCTCGTTATTTGACTATGGTTCGAAATTACGAGGTCCCTCGTCACTAGCCCTTGTGTAGTTTAGAAGTGGGACCTTTATAAATAATTAATTGTTGTTTTTGTAGTGTGTTTTTATCTTGGGATAGGTATGAAATACAAGTGGAAGAACAGAAAGATACAATACAAACAGAAGGATATAGATAAGTATTACAAATGATGATCCCAGCATATAACAGAAAAGGTGCGCTGCTTTCCATTCGAGACGGGAATCCGTCACAGGCGAAAGTCCGACTTTTTTCCCCCAAAGAAGATACAACCATGCCTTACTCGGGATTTGAGCCCGAGCCCACTCGGCTACAAGCCGAGAGTCATATCCACCATACTGGTTGGGCGGCAATAAATAATTAATTCAATCCATTATATTAATATTTATTGGGATGTTCTGATTTTCAGAGCTGACAATGAATTGTAGTTACAAATGTGTATATTTTTTCATTTTATGATAATCACAATTTTTTTTTTACAGAACTTGATTTATTTCTGATACATATGCTAAATTACTTACGAATATTCTTTTTTGCCTAGTTCATATTCGAGTAATACCACTCAATGAAGATGCGTTACCATCAGATAGGCCAATCAAGCTTCAAATTAAAGTATGTTACAACGCTATGTTTTGATTGGGATGTATGAAAATATTGTTGTGAATGTATTTAATTAAATTTGTTTTGCTTAAGTATTAAATTTAAAAAGCGTCGTTTAATTGTTTGAGTGATTATACGACCCTTTGTTATGTCATTTCATTTCTATAGGTATTAAATTTTTTTCTCGTACTTTGTTTAATAGATAAGTCATGTATTGGAAACATGCATTTTAATTTTTTGTCTTTGGTTACTTTAAAAATGTACAATTATATTTGGTTAAGCCCATACTGACCTCATTTTCTACTTGTAATATACTTCAGTGAAATGAAGCGGCATGCATTCAGAAGTTGTGATGAATAGGAAAAGTTTCACTCAATATGAAAATTTGCATCAGAAACTAAAATTAGCTATCAGAATGACTTTCTTAAAGATGATAAATTCTGACTTTTATGTTTGCACATAATTAAACATGGGCGATGGGAAAAGAATTTTCGATTAGATCCATTTAAATGTACCCGTTAGAAAAAATTCTTTTGCGCCAAAATGGCGATAAATTCAACAAAATGATAGTCATATTTTTATGTTTCCTACATATAAAGTTCTTCTTAATCCCTGAGGAAAGGAGAAAATTTTCAACTAATTTTTTTCAAAATTTCTAAAGTAATCTGTTTGCTGTAAAAATGAAGTATGTACACCTGAAGAAGTTATTTTTTATTGTTTAATAAACCTTTGAAGGTAGCTCAGTAATTAAATTTAATATTGCACTCTGAAAGAGAGAAGTTGCGAAATTAAACATAAAAGCAGGCATCATGATAAAGAGAAATCCGAAACCAATTTGTATAAAACTTTCTAATTGTAGACTAGATGTCATCCTCTTAAGTCTCTTCAACACTACAAGAGGGCGTTCTGATGTTTAGTGCTTTTAACAAGCTTCACAACTTCAAATAATTCATGATTTTATCATCTCATTAAGTTCTTTCTTTCTCTTTATAAATTAAATTCCTACAGAAAGGTAGAAAGTTGAAACAAGAGGAGGATAAATGTTTATTATAACGGGTGAGCATAAATATCTCTTCGAAAAAAGCTCTTAAGACTATGTCAGATTTTAAAGAAGAAATAGAGTTAAATGTATGGTTCAATCACATGATAAAAGTCACTTTAGTCAAATACAGTTAAAAACGTGTGAACGGAATATCTTTTCCTGTTAAAAATTCATGTAATTTTTTCTTTCAGAATCCCAATGGCACAACGGTGGAAGAAACTCATTTCACTAAAGGCAAAACCTCGAAGTTTCAAACCGCGTTTGCTCGTCATATGTACAAGTTCCCGAATTTTCCAATTATGGGGGAATGGACAGCGACTGTACATTATGGATATAAGGTTATATTTCCATCGATTAATAGTTTTGGATAACATTAACATTCAAGCAATAGTAAATACTACACACTGGCCTCTAAAAGTTAATGTTTACCAAAGCTCACCATAAGAAAAAAGGCACTAACAGTAAAATTAACAGTAAATATGAATGACAAAAACTAACTTGAAGAAAACTAAAGCAAAAATGACAGCTTCCACTTTAATTTTTATTGAAAATAATAGCTATTTTTTTTGACTGAGAGGAAAATATGTGAATATTAAGTTTTCGCGTAATTTCGTTTTTAAGTTTTGTTGATTTTCAATAGTTGTTGGATTTTTCGTTCACAGCAGTCAGTACAGTCTACTGCTAGATGACTCAATGTGTCTCACAGAGTTGTCCAAGGACTGTGAGATCAGTATCAATCCGAAGATTCTGTGTCCAAAAGACATGTTCCATGCCAACAATGAGCTACAACACCTGCAAAAGTCCGTTTTACATCATTTTCGATTCGAAGGAAAGAATCACTACTGTGCCGTAACTCGTTGAGGACCACCACAAAGTAGTATCAGGGTGAAGAGTCTCCGCCTCTACGAAGCGAAGACGTCTACACAATATAGGTCTCTATGCAAGATGACTAGGTGCGTGTGTGTTCCTTAACGTATGAAAGAGAAGAGCCTGCTTATTTTGGTCTAGAGGACATATTTCCAGCAATAGGCCTTTGTATTCACAGACGAGTCCAGATTAACACTGGAGAACTATTCAAGGCATATGCTGATCTAGAGGTAACAGCGTACCAGATAACATCAATTCAACATCATTGAGAGACACAGTTATAGAGGTAGTGGATTTATGGTTTTGGATAGGGATCTCTAACTGTGACCAAACTGATCTACATGTGTTCCTTGGAAGAACTCCGACTGGTGTGAGATATCGGGACGAGATCCCTGATCCATATGTCGACCCATATACTAATGATATTGGTAACGAGATTTCATTCTGACGGATGATAATGCACGTCCTCACTAAGCTGAGGTTCTAGAGGACTATTTTGTGGTTCCTGGTCTTGAGTGAATTGAATGAACAGCTCAATCTCCGGATCAGAATGGGATAGAACATCTTTGGGACTATCTTGAAAGACAGGTTGTTGTATTAGATCCTCCTCTAAGGTCGTTATATGAGTTGAAACATTTCTTTCTCCGTGTGTGGTCTTCATTTCCCATTTCGGCGTCCACCAACTTAATAGACATCATGCTTAGTTGTTGCCGCCAATGCATTCAAGTTGGGAGTGAACACATTTCTTATTAGGATCCTTTTTTGTAACGTTTCTAGAACATTTTACCATTTAAAAATGTGATGGGCTGTTTTCTCCAAGAATATACTTTTCCACCAAGAGTGCATTTTTTGTATTAAGACTATATAAATTTCTACAACGCATTCAATAAATAATTATTTAGTGTATATTTCAACCAAATTTGTTGCTTCTACATTCATTCATTTGCAAATTAGGTAAAAAAACCCGGCTGTACCTGAACTTTTGGAGGCCAGCGTACATCGATTTATTTAAAATAATGTTGCTGAAACTTTTTCAACTTCTTTCTTAGCTCTTTCTTAAAACGTTCCTCTTTTTTTTTCTTTGACTTATTTACTCATTTTTTCTTTTTTTTTTTAGTTTTTCATTATATAGTATGTATAAAATACATCGAGTACTAGAAAATTCCGAAAGTAGGTTTTGTCATTTTTAACTGGAAAACTTTATTGTCCCCCCCCTCCAAATACAGCATTACGTCATGAACTACACATATTGCCCTATTATTCGGCACAGTCTCTACCAACATTTAAATATTTGTTGCAGAGTGAAATCATTTCAAAGAAACCTCTATTGTAAGACCCGATGCCTGCAATGCAAGGAATAATTGCCTCTCAGTCTTGTTTTGGAAGTTACGTCCTGAAAGGGCGACTTTCTTCAAGGAACAAGGCGCAAATGAACTGGTGAAAGTACTATTGGGTAATATTGTTTTCATTCATGGATGTAAAAGGAATGCTCAGTTCGACTTTCACCTTCCCCAGTTTGTCTTCCTTCTCTGAACATTCAACACCAGCGACAAGCCGCATGACAAGGCAGGATCTGTAAGTGTCCATGGATGAAGCTCCCTTGTCCATTCATACCGGATAACAGCGTGCACTTTGAGTGTCAACCACGTTGTTAGTACAAGTCTGTCTGCCATCGGGATTTGTTCTCGAATTGCCTTGGCAGCAAGTAGCAGCCAATCTGCTACTACTCTTTCTTCTAAGACGCTCTGCGCATGCGTCATCACCACTACGCTGATGCTCTTTTCGTCGTAGAACCAGCAACGGGTACTTGTGGCGATTATTTTTTATTTGTCTGGTCTACCATCTTCTCTTTAAAATAAAATGACGAAAACTGCTTTCGGAACGTCCTTCGTAGATCCAAAAATTTTATGGATAAAACTTACCCACATAATTAATTTAGGCTTTATTTTCTGTTTATTATTATTTTTTGAATGGTTTATACAAATACTATTTAAATTGCTTAAGTTTCTGTGAGCTTGTATGATAATAATATTCACTTTATTTTAGCTGGAGCAAAGTAGTACAGTGCATTTTGAGTTACAAGAATATGGTAAGATACCTTGATGTATTTCACTTTATATTATACATTACTTAAAAAATGAAGTAAAATATAAATTTTTCCACAATTTATAAACATGAGTAATTGTTCGAGATTTTGAAAGAACACAAATAGCATTATTCCTCAGCACTTTACAGGTTTAATTCAAGAGAAAATGACATTTCAAAAAACATAATGTTATTAAAATGTATATTCAAAACATATGAATTTTAATCAAACCATTTGAGCTCTTTGGAACTTTTCAGCGTCCTTATTTTTACAATAAGAAGAAAATCGGGAAATCTTTTATTTTAGAACAGTATCTCAACAACAGAATTTCCAAGAAAATTTTAATCACGAGAAATGCAAGTGCTTGTATTATAGTGAAACGTATATTTTCTTAGAGGAATATAAGGTGTATTTTGCGACAATGAAACTAATTGTTTTGCAAGATAATTAGTAGGGTTATTTAATAAAAGCAAATGTGTGAAGCATTTTTATTCAGTTTTAAATTTGAGAGCGAGAAATTAAAATCATGGATAAAAAGCTGTTCATTTTTATAGAAAAATTCTTTTGAAAATAAATGATAATAGATTATGAGATATAGTTCACATTCCAAATCTCCTTCTGTTTTATAAATGTTCATAAAAACTGAATGAATTATTTTAACGCCAGTTTTCATATGAACTAGATTAATACTTTTTGGACATACAAAATAAAAACCACTTTTTCACACTTTAAATACGGGAGTCAATCTACAAAGGATTGGATAGCCTTTGATGTACTTGCACAATATTCCGAACTTTGCGCTGAAAGCTTCGCATTACAAGTTGATGCTTTGCACATATATATATGTAACCGTTAAAGTGTGAAATCCATTACATTTCATAGAATAGCTAGGTATTTCATGAAACAACTAAAGTACATAAAATTATTGAATTCTACAATCTAAATAGGTATTCAATGGACTAACGATTACTAAATCATTAAAGTATGAGATACGTTACTCGAAGGCTCTTTGAGCCGATTCTAGCTGCTTTTCTACGGAATCTACGGAAAGTTCTGCGGGCATATGAGTTTCTAGGAACTCTTAACGCCGTATCTGGTAAAAAGTCTGTTAGATGAATTGGCTGTTGTGAAATTTTCATGCTAGAGGGGTGTTCTTCATGGCTATTGGACGAGCGGCGGCGGGCCAGTTGGCGGGACTTCAAGGCTTGGATCTTTGCTTTTGGAAGATTTTTTAGAGAAAGGAGTTCTTCGAAGAGATAGTCTTCCTATTGGCTGCTGGGAAGTGAGGATAATTTCTAGCTGCTTTTAGTCAGTTTTGAATCTTTTATACCTGCTTTGCAATGACGTGTGTGTATGTACACTTCATTCCGTTGCTTTGAGACGAATAATTTAGACGGTTTATTTATGTAAGCGTTTTACATTTTACATTATTAACAAACATTTTTGCAGCCTGTTTTCAAGCAATAACTTCTTCGGGGATGAGAGACTAACCTGTAAGTAAGAAAGATTGCTGCAAGAGAAATTTGAATCTTTATTGAATAAGTGTGGGACAACGGAAAACAGTGTGTGTGTGTGCTGCCTTTACTCATGAAAAAGTATTAATTTTGATAGCAGAAGTAAAAAGTGCTAAAACACAGAAAAAAGAACCACGTAACTATTGGTTACACCGACATTATGATATCCTCGAAGTTCAAGGAGTAGAAAAGTTAATTGTGCAAATAGCAGATGCAAAACATACTTTTCCCCCTTTCTATTTAACTAATGTTAGCAATAATAAATTATATCATCTGCTTTTCCTTGTTATTTATCAATTAATCATCCGTAATGGAAATAAAATGCATTTTTCGAGAGTTTTTTTTAACTATTTAGGATCTATTAATTTATAAAATAATCCCGTGCTGGGCAAGGTCTACTCAGTCTTTCATCCCTTCAGTGGGTCGATAAATGAGTACCAAGTTTGTTTGGGGACTGAACACTGGGGGTTTTGCGTCAGACTGACCACTTGACCGAAACATCTGCACATGTACCCCAGCGCCTAAGGTCGCGTATAATGAGATATGCACAGTAGACCTTGGCCTCATCGGCTGTTGGGCCACTTTCAGTTCAGATCAATTTATAACGTAATTGTTTATTTTTCACTTTAATGGTCTATCATTAGTTACTTCATAGAATAACTAGTTATTTCATAGAATAGCTAAGTAAAGTATGAAATGTTTCATCTATCATATACTTTAACTGACTTGTCTGGTTATTTCATGAATTACCTCGTTATTCTATGAAATATAACTGAATTATACACTTTAACGGTGACATATATATCAAAACATGTACGTTATCTTAAACCGCCAATAGTTACATGGATGATGAGAAGTGAAGTGCTTAAATATGCTGTGTCATGCGATGTGTTAAAATTAGAGACGATGCTGTACGTTTTTACGTTTGATCATTTTTGATTACATAAAGCTTATTCGCATTCTACAAATTAGATAAGGAAATGATTATTTATCACAAAATTCTGATATAATGTTCTTTCTTTTCTTATAAAAGAATGAACTGTAAGATTTAAAAAAGCGACTTGATATACAGCAGGGTTCGGCAACCTTTTAGCTGTGGTGTGCCAAACCAATATACCAATATGATTCAGTATGCTACTTTGTAGTACATTTTTGAAACAATTTGATTCCCGAGGTAATGCATGCATAGTTAGAGAATAGAGGTCAATAATATAGAGAGAGATTCACGGTTTTATTTATATTAATTTTGCATCATTTAAAAATATTTTTAACATAAAAATAAACAGCATAATATATAGCTATTTCTTCAACAAAAATAAAAATAATTATATATATATTATGTATTTCTAAACATATATTTATTAAAATAAGAAATAGACAACATAAAATATAAATATTTCCCTTCATTGTAGTTAAATAAAAAGATAAATTAATTTTTTAATGCGAACCTGGTGCAGCACCACTTTACTTTCATATCGCAAAATCAAAGGTATCATTTGTGACTTTCAATTTGATACGATTCTGAGCATTTAGTTGCTAAACAATTTCTTTGAGGATTCTACATATTTTTCATATGAGGAAAGATTTTTTTCCTTAGATATGTAAAATCAAACATAGAAAGCAGAGTATGTGTAATCTTATCTCTTCAAGCAATTAAATCTCTCTAGCAATAGCCTTCAATGATTTACAAAACATCTGTAAATGTATTTTTAGAGTTATCTTTCAGATTTTTTCGTAACTTCGTAAATGTCCATAATTCTGAAGATGTTTGTTAAATAAGATCCGTTCCAAATTTAACAAATTTCGTCCACCAAAAATTGACAAATTTGTTGAGTAGTGTAGAGTGCTACTGAGAATTGTACCGCATGCCATAGATTGTCAACCCTTGATATGGAGAACCAAAAAGAATTTCCTTTTTGGAAACTATTTCCACATGATCTCAAAAAGATGCATCTTCCTTATGAGTGCGAATTAAATATTTGAACGGTTTTTATTGGCAAAGACACTAAATCTGGCAAATTTGTGTACCAAATTTAAAAAAAAAACAACCTTTAAAGTACAATAGAAAAATAAAAAATTTAAAATAATTGAAAGGAAAATTCAAATTAAATTTAAAATGGAAGGAGTTCTATTTTAAATAGTTGGTAAGCGTCTTAGGGGGCTTTGATACACGAGATAACGGCGAACTCATTCAGCCGTTTTGTTTCTTTTGAGTGTATTCTTACTTCACGTTATTAATACCGTATTTTTTCGAATCTAAGCCGCACCTCAAATTCTCAACATATTTTTGTAAAAAAATATTGTCATCGATTCTAAGCCGCACCCGAAATTCTCTACACGTTTTTGCGAAAATTTTTTGAATGAGAACTAATAAGAAATGAATAATTAATTTATTTTATTAGTATTAAAACGTACATCAGCCTGTAATTACTGTAACCGTCAATATCTTTTGCTCCGAAAATGATTCGTCACTCCCACTTTTGCAGCTGACTTCAGAACTGAAGCCGGTGTCTCCATTTTCCCACAAGGTACCGCAATCGGGGCCCCCTCCAATCCCTTCTTTTTCGGTCCAGAGAAATAATTAGTTAAAGTTTGTTTATGCCATCAACGGATATTTGTTTAATCCGTACCAAATTTTCTGGCTAATGGTCTGTTTCCGTTTTCTTTTGGATATAAAATACCTTCATTTTCATACTTGCGTCATAGTGAACTCGTCTTGATGCCGTTTATGGATATGCGTGAACTTCAGAAGATTAAAAGAAAACACGCACACGCACGCACGCACATGCATACAGCAAAATTCAGGTTTGACTGGATACTGAAAATGAATTACGGAATATGATAAGTCATCGTTGCAATTGGCCACAATGTATGGTTACGTTTTTCCTTTTGAAAGGGGTAGAAACTCAATTTCACCATCTAATGAATTATTTTGCCTCCCGATTTTCAGTAACATTAAAACTGGAAAAATAGTGTGGCTTAGAAGCGAGTAACTACGGTATATTGTACTTGCAGTGGATGTAGTTAAGGGGGTCCGGCTCATGAATTTTTGAAAAACTATCAATTTTCACATTTTTATATTTTCTAAAAGTTCAAATATTTCTGTCTAAAACGATATATGATATGAGGAAATACGATAATTAGAGGTAGTATTTTTATTTATTTTTTAAATGAAGCTACTCTTTGACGCGCATCAAATGAGCTCTGCTAGGAGTATCTGTGCTTCTCCGTGCATAAATTTCTGATGAGCGCGAATCCATATGATGTTCACGTGGAAAAATTTAGAGTGTATTGGGTTTATCCAAAAGTGTATGAATACACAATATAGTGTTAATAACACAATATGGCCAGTAATTCCAAGATCAATATTTGTGGAATTAAAAACTCTAAAATTAAGCATAAATTCTATTCCATAGTTCAATGTGAGTCATGTCGCAAAGTAATGATCTTAAAACATTGTGATTTTGAACCAAGTTATAACTGTGTGTCATGCTTCAAAAATTAGATGCACGTATTATTCATGTAGCCCAACGAAAGCATCTTGAGACCCCCCCAAACAAAAAGGCCTAATTGTAAAAAATAATGAAAAAAATTCGAAGAGTCTTTTTTTAGACGCAGAGGGTAAAGAAAATGCTTCATGTGCTTCTGAAAAGTACTAAAAAAATAAATGCTCAACAAATTACAAATTTTACTTTCAAGCCTGTTTTCTCGAAATGTAATTTTCTTCACTTTATGTACCTTTTTCTCAAACACTACTTGTTATATAATCTTTAAATTTTCAGTGAGCAGAATTTTAACATGTTTACACATTTTAATGGAGGGAATTAGATATATCTGGCAAACTGTTTTAGATAAGGCCTTTTTAAACTAAATTTTAGGAAAAAATTAAACATTTAAAAGAAAATTCATAATTACTTTAATTTTAAACAAACAGACAAAAACACTTCGGTGAAGTTTTGTTGATAGTACATATAACCTTATGTAAAAATTTTATCTGTGAAAAGTAAGCGGTTTCTGAGAAAAAGGTACATAAACTTACGTAACTTAACATGGGCTCCTACAGGTGTGCCAAACCCTCTTAACCCCTTTGCGCCGGGTAGTGACAAATATGCATTCATCACGGACGCACCTCATGGCCGGGTGGTGCAAATATGCATTTTAGAAAGATGCTTTGGTAGGCAGGGTGATGCATATATGACTTTTCAGCTGGAACGTTTTTTAATGACCACTAGATGGCACCCTATGTCCATTATATTGAAAGTGAACATAGGTAGAGTAACCTGACCTTCAGTTTGTTTATATTCTTCCTCTAAATGGTAATTTTCTCAAAACTTATGTAAAAATTTTATCTATGAAAAGTGGTTTCTGAGAAAAAGGTACATAAACTTACGTAATTTAACATGGGCTCCCAAAGTCGTGCCGGACCCTCTTATTGGCATAAGAAGTTAAATTCAACACCCCTTTCCTACTTAAAAAGGTATATCCCCTTATCTGTTAAAAATAGAACGGATTATCTGCGTTGCAATTTATTTAATACTTATTTACACATTTCTGGCTATGTAAAAAATGTACCCGTGACTTGTTTAATATACTTGTGTGCTAATTTAAATTCTTATACATTCGTTATAAGGGGTTTTAAGGGTGTTAATGAAGGGATGGGATCTGAAAATATAAACAATTTTTGATTAGGTACAATTCTTTGAAGTTAAAATTAAATAATTCAGTTCTTTTATAAATTATTTACAAAGAAGTAAGGTTTCAAAAAAGAGTATAATGTTTAAAATATAATCATGATTTTAAAAATTATAAGCATATGAAATTAAGAAACCTTTTTGAAAGAAATATTAATTAAGCTCTATATTGTGCATGTTATTTTCTAAAATAGTAGCCTAATTACCAGCCATAAGTTGATTTATAAAGTTAAATATATCCTATTTACACTGTAGCTATTTTTATTTTAAAAAAGAATAATAAATATTTATTTAAAAAAATATAAAAAAATCATTTATAAGACTTTTTTCTAAAATTTCGATATTTTTTAAATATTTGGAAATACAAAAAATATACAATATTAAAATTAGGTATGGTTTTAAAGATTATGATACATTTTATAATTCCATAAAGTTTTATCAACAAAGGCTACTATTTTAGAAAATGGTAGCGTAGAAAATCACTCGCAACGTAAAATTTACTTAATTTTAATTACAGAAATGTTTCTTATTTTGATATGCTTATAATTTTTAAAATTATGATTAAATTGTATATGTCGCGGGGAAATGGCGAAATTAAGAATTTCATCAAATCCTTAAAGGAGATGATCACTTAACGGTAGTTGTTATAATAACGTCTCTTCAAGGTAATTTCCCTGATGAAAGTAGGTGATTTTATCAAATCCCCGAACTGTTTCAGTGAAATGAACTAGTCAGCATTTGCTTTGGAAAAATGCTTTACGGGGAGGAAGGGGGAGACACCTTGGGGTCGAGTTCTTGTACTTCCTAACCATGCAGGTAGTACTATCAATCCCCTAAATATCAACCCCATATCTTTAAAAAAATAGCACCATAGGATTAAAATAGGGATTTTATGTGTACATATTTTAGTGCGTAAGCAACCGAGAGGAAAGGTATTATACGTCAAAAATACCAGCCTTATTTTCTAATTATTTGTTAATTAGTTTCGAATAAATAATTTGTATTTCATTGACTATTGTTGTATTACTTACTTCTACATGTAATAATGCACCCTATTTGTTAAATAAACACTTTTAAACTCTTGACAATATTATTTCATCATTTCACTGAAACAGATCAGGGATTCGTTCAAATCCCTTTTATCAGGGAAATCACTTTGAAGAGACGTTATTTTAACATCTAACGTCAAGATGAACCCTTAGGGATTTAATGAGATTCCTAATTTCCTGCGACATATACATTTTACACTTTTTTTGAAACCTCATTCCTTTATAAGTTACTAGCTGTTACCCACCCGCTTCACTGGGTATTTCACGATGTTGTATATATGTATACTGTTTACATATATATGAATTATTGATATCTAGCACTAAGAATTCGATTGTATTGAAAAATATATTTATAGCTGTTACACTCTCGCCCCTTGATATAAAAAGAACATAAATTATAATATCTATAATTTCTTTTTATATCTAAAATAGAAGTAGAAAGATTTTTTTCGCTCACTTAACCTAATAATGAAGTGGATTTCCACCAAAGCAACTTTCAGTTGATCTCTACTCCATAAAATAAACATGCGTGCTAAATTTCAAGTCTAAATCTAACAGAGCAAAAATGGAATTTTTATCATCAACACCTCATTGACAGCATTCGTAGCGGATTCCAATTCAACAAAAGAAGCATGCAAACCAAATTTTATTATTATAGTCTTAGCAGTTCAAAAACGGGAATTTTGTCTATCAATACGCCCCAATAGCTCTCCCCGCTTCCCCCTGGAGTTGATTTCCGTAAAATTCATTCTTAGTGGAACTCTATTCAACTAAAGAAAAGTGCTCAACAAATTTCAAGTAAATGAGTTAAATTCAAAAACAGGAATTTTTCTATAACACGCCTTAACCCCTCGCAACCCCACTCCTTTGGGGGTCCGTTTTCGTAAAAATCTTTGAAAAAGGAACTTTATTCCATGAACGGAACATATCTTCTAATTTTCAAGCAGGTGGTTCTATTAGTTGAAAAGCGGAAATATTTATCTATTACGCCCCTTTGGAGTCGATTTTCACAAAACTCACTCTGTAGAGGATCTGTACTCTATGAAAGGAATCCGCTTACCAAATTTCAAGACTGTACGTCTAATAGTTTAAAAATGGAAATAATTATGTATAACACCCCTTAAGCGCCCTAAACGCCCCTTGGGGTCAATTTTTGTAAAAATCATTATGTAGGGAATCTCTACTTTATGAAAGAAAAATCTGTGTACCAAGTTTCACGACTGTACATCTAATAGTTTAGTACTGGAAATAATTATCTATAACGCCCCTTAAACCCCCGTAACGCCCCTTGGGGTCCGAACTTTGCAAAATCCGTTCTTAGCTGACGTCTATTCTATGAAGGGAACCTACCTACCAAATTTCAAGTCTGTGGGTTTAATAGTTCCGGAGATATCGTGATTAGTTAATAAGTCAGTGAGTGAGTGAGTCGCTTTTCTCCTTTATATATATAGATATGTAAAAGAATCGGGATTTTTAATTTTAAACTCAAAGAATTATATCTGTTTGAAAGTTGTTTATATTTTCAGCTCTCGAGATAAAATTAACACATCTGAGACCCCATAATATATTTATACACATTATTCATATTATTTATATCCAACAAAACATCATAGAGAGAACTCTGAATTAAATCTCTGTGATCTTTCTTTATTAACAGTTCTACCAACATTTACGGTTGAACTCGAAACACCAGAAATTATTTTGGAATCTGACAAAGACATTGTTTTGGCCGTTAATGCAAAGTAAGTGGAATTTGGAAAACTTTTTCGAAAATATTTAGATTCATTAATCCTTATTTTACAAATTTGTTCACATATTTAACATTACATTTTCATTGAAATATGTTTATGTGCTTAGTGTTAGAGGTTTTGTTTAAATTTTTACGAAGTAAAAAGTTCTTGGTAATTATCATATTATTAAAAGTTATATTATCGTCACTAAAAATTTTAAGTCTAGATTTATAGAATATCACATAAATAATACAAGATAACATTTGTTCTCCAAATTTCTAATTCAGTTGGGTGATATTTCTTTCTTTCTGAAAAGACTATCTCGAATTTTTTGTGGTATTAGATTTGAAAAAGGGATACTTGCAAAAAATATATCAAATGCTGTTTTTATTTAGAAATATTTCTGATGGTCATCTTAAATTGCGAATAAACTCTTATGTGCAAATATATATAAAATATCCCAAAATCTTGAGAATAATAGTGAGACCTTCTTGTAGGGAGTTTCTTATTGATAAATACAAGTATTGTTGTGAATAAAAATGATTTGTGTGAATGAGTGGCTGCATGGCGCCACGTTTTTGTAACTGTGAAGAGGTTGTGTGACGTCATTATGTTCTGTATATAAAAAGGGTGAAGCAATCACGTACTCTCTCTCACTCGGTAGTTCTGAATAAACTAAGTTACTTTAATTGACTGGCTCGAGACTGAATTTCTTCCTCCAACGCCGAGCATCGGGTAGATGCAGCTCGCAGAATTTTAGAATTGAAATTGTTCTTTACAAGTATGTTGGTAAAAGTATTCAAATTCGAAAGAATTTATTTTCGCTAGAAAATATACATTAGAAATATATATATATATATATATATATATATATATATATATATATATATATATATATATATATATATAGTAGTTATAAAACTATTGTTATTTGTACTATCACAAAATATGCATTGTGTTTGTTTTCTCATTGAAAATTTACGTAATATTTTTACGCAAGATGGTCATGGATTTTATGCTATCAGTCCCAAGAACTCCTTAACAGCAGATGGAATTTATTTTCGAGAAATAATCCTTAAAAATGCGAGATCGTGTCGTAAAGTTCACACAATGTTCCAGAATGTTTTCACACCTTCTACAGCGCTCAGACATTACTATCACTTCTAAAAAATACAAGTATGTAATGATAAAAATTATTCGCAAGCAACCGCACTCTAGTTAACTTTTCAATAGCCGAAATAAAACTAACTCAGTCTCGGCAGATGACTGATATTTGTAGTCTGCATGCCTACATTCTTCTGTACTTTCTCGAAAAATCTGTTTAAGTCATAGATCGTGATGTTAAATATTTCTCCAGTGATTTCCAGAAGAATCTAAGTGGTCGCTAAGTCGTCAAATTGCTTTGCCAACATGATCTCGAAGTTGTTACATTTGGTCGCCAAAATGGGGCCAACTTGGCTGTATTGCCAGTACGTCGCCGAATTTCCATTGAAATGTCATTATAAAGTAAGGAATGGCGTTGCCTGTGAATATTACAATCATAAAATAATTACGACAAAAAGTAATATTAACGTATTGGATTTTCCAGATACATATTATTTACGCTATTTTAAGATGATATTAAACATTTATTACGCGAAATTTGTAACATTATTTTTAAAATGTTGTTTATATGTATTAGGTATGTTTATGGTGAAAAAGTACGAGGTTCAGTGACTTATCGATTAGGCGTAAAAGGAGAAGCACCACAAGTTACTTATTTTGCCATTGTAGGACCTAAGAAGGTAAGAAATGTTTTCCCCAACATTCTTATAGAACTGTATAATTTCGGTGATCGTTGAATTTTGTTTTGTCTCAAATTCAAAAAGTTCATTAATCGTTAAAAAATAAAATTCATTAACAGAAATAAAGTTAAATTTAGTTTGATTTACATATTCTGTTCACTTTTTACATTCTTTAGATTGAATATTGTATCACTTAGATTCAATTATATTTTAAAATTGGGATCACTTTTTACTGAAGTATTTTCAATTCGTTTTATATTCCATATTCATTTCATCGATATTTTTAAATTTAGATAATTTTTCAAAAGTGGTTTTAAAACATTTGGCTCTTTTTTAATCCAAAAGTGTCTGATAATTCGCATATACTTCCATTTCAATATTATGTATTTGTCTAAATACACACATACTGTATGTTGTCTGATATTCATTGGTTTTATGTTCCCTTTAAAATAAGCTATTATTCATATTTTCTACTGAAATTTACGGTACTTACGTATAATTTCGTCGATCAGTTTCGCCAAATCAAAGACATCACCAAATGCTGTCAAGGATAGTGTGTTTTCCAATGCGTGGGAGCAGTTTTCTGCTATTGGCTGCATTATTGGGGCATTTGGCAATGTCTTTTCATTTGACGAATTGGTCAATGGTACAATACGTAAATACAAAATTTACTTCGCAACTTTTCCTTAAGATACATTTGGTTGTGAGTTATCAAATTATTTTTTTTGCTATACATAAGGCTTATTAATATGCTGTAATTATGCTATAACTTTTTATCACTGCTGTTCCTCTTTACATTAATTAAATAATTTATCACTTAATTATATTGACATGATTCACTAGCAATGAATGTGAATAAATCAACGAAGAGCAAACGTATGCAAGTTTACAAGTTGCAGAAACTCAAATTCAATTATTGAATCCAAATGTATAAAAATTCAGCCGTATTAACATTGTAACATTTCTCATTAGCCCTCAGCCTAATAAAGTGGCTTCTTATTGCACATAAAATTATCTTCTTCCATATGACCAAAAGCGAGAACCTTTGGGGTCATATGGAAAATAACTGCAGATACAGTTCCCTTTACCAAAAAATCTTAAGTATAGCAAAGTACCTTCACAAAAAAAAAAAACTTTTTCAGCTGAATTTATTCTGATAATCAATAGCCATGAATCACAAAGATCTTCACCGTGCGTGAAAGCCGATTCTCAAGAGGAATTTTTCTTGAAATACAATGAAATGTCACAAATACAGCGCAGATGTTGCAAACTCGACTGATCCTTCAAGGAAAGCAGATGTGTGCGTGTTGCTTCCTCTTATTCATATATCTCAGTTTAATGCAGTGTTTCTCAAACTGTGTGGCGCCCCCCCGCGCGAGCATATTGAAAATAAAAGGTTTAAAAAATAATTTTTTGGAATGAAGTAAAACAAAATGCTTTCTGACATAATAAAAAATACACATTTACACTGATATAATTTATTTTTATCATCTGGTGATCATCAAAAATAAAAGATTCCATTTCAAATGCTCATTAGCCATCTTTGATCCTATAACCAAATTAAAACAAATTTGTTTGTTTGCGGTCAATATAAGAACGATGACAGATTTTTTTTTACGTTTCTTTTCACGATATCAAACGATGAGAGATTTTTTATTACGTTTCTTTTAACCTAAAATTATTACTTTAGCTGACCTTCGAACTTACTGGTATGGTTATCTCCGTCTTTTTTTTAGGGAAGCTGTAAATATATATAATATATTTCTGTTTCATCTTTTCCCATGTGAAAGAGTTTTATGATATATTGGTAAGCATGAGTGTTTGAAACATATGCATCATAAAAACGTTTTACACAATTATTTTTTAGAACATTCTACACTTTCCCCATGAACAATTTTGTAGTTTTGATTGCTGTGTTGTACGACATATTACGGTTTATAAATGTAAATAAGCAGAATATTAAAAAAATGGGCATCTGTGCTCCCTATTGAAGGAAGTTGAAACTGATCAAGCAATTGAAGAACCTACTGAAATAATGCATATTAATCAAGATAGCGAATGTAAATATCAGAAAAGCGTTAGACATGAAACGTTTGAGTTGAATTGAAATTTTCAAATGCTGCCTAAAGATCTCTATGAAGAAAACTATGAAGCCAATAATGCTGCACTTTGCCTTGTCAAAAAGACACAAAGAAGAAAAAGTTCAAAATTCTATTTGTAGATCATCAAACAACAGAAAAACTACAAAAACGTGAACAAAATATGTCAGTTTAGCTTGAAAATAACGTTCTTGTCTTGTTAGCGAAAAGTGTCTGTGATTTATGTCCTTTCTTAAGCACACGCACACTTGGAACATTTTCTTTAGTTTTATTGGATTTTTTCTCAAATTTTCTAAGAAAAATTGAAAAGTCCTTGAAAGTAGGTAAGTATATTTTCTCTTAATTAAATTATTCACAGGAATTGTGATTTTTATCGTGTATAGTAAAAATAACTATAAAATAAATTATAGTTTTAGAACAAACTATAAAACACGCTTTTATAGTGAATCGAACTAAAAAGTAAAAAAAAAAATATTGCTTAAAAGTAACACATGCAAAATTTAATACTTATCTTGTTAATTTGTACGGTTTATAATTATGATCGTATTGTAGCTTTAGCGTCAAAGTGCATTATTTTTGCATTCAATACATTATTATTTTTAGGGGGGGGGCGATAAAAATTCTGATTGAAAATTGGGTCACCAGTAGGGAAAGTTTGAGAACCACTGGTTTAATGTATGTAAATTTGTAAATATCTGTGGACGTCTAAATTAATATCAATTAAATTAACTCTCTTTTTCAGTGCCCCGATTCGTCAATGTAGTACATTGGTGAGCAAAACTTAACTAACAGGTCTTTCTTTTCTTTTTCTTTTGTTGCCATCATTCCACAAAAAATAATCCGAGAGACATGAAATTCAAACCTTAATGACAAAGTCGTAGTTGCGCAAAAATTAATACAATTGCAAATAGTATGGAATCAAACAAAAAAGGCTTTAAGAAACTCATAGTATCGTTACACTTGATTGTCTGTCCAAGAGGAAGATTTACAAGAAGATGTTCCTTGATAATGGATATGACATACCTTACTTCAATGATTGCTTCGCACCATCTCTCCATACTCAACACCAGCTTGTCCAAAAGTTCTTGAGGTAAGTGCCCATTCCTCAATCAGCATCTTGTTCAGTTGTTGGAAATTCCTTGGAGGATGTAATTGTGTGGCAAGGCGTCTCCCCAAAGCATCCCTAACGTGTTTTATGGGATTCAAATCAGGGAAGAGAACGCTGGCCAATCCATTCAACTGATATCTTTACTTTCCAGTAACAACTGAATATCAGCAGTTCGGTGTGGCGGTACATTGTTAACCATAAAAACGAAGTGTTGCTTAATAGCACTTTGGAACAGATGCACAAGGGAAAAGATTAACTCCTTATAATAGCAATCTCCGGTTACAGATTCTCTATAGAAAACGTGGAGCTCAGTCTGCCTGTTCAGCGTAATGCCTCCTCAGCATACAACTCCAGAATCACCATGATGGTCCCTTTCTGTGATATTGTTGGGATGAAACCTTGTCCCTACCTCTCTCCAATTTAACTATTGTTGAATTTCTTTTGTACTAGAAACGACTCTCATCTGTAAAGAGGACACGAACTCCATTGATGAGCTGTCCAGCTTTTGTGTTCCTTACACCGCTCTAAATTGTGCCTCTGATGGCCAATTTTCAAAAGGATGCTGCGTTCAGGAGGTGGGCGAATAAGCAACCTTTGTCAAGCTGTCTGGTCACATTAAACCGTAACACTTGGCGCCATGTTTCTGCACACAGTTGCTGAGGAATGGCGCTTGTTGACTGCAAGCCCTTGAAACGACACTTTAGTTGATTCCGAACTCTTGAGCTACACTAGTCAAATTACCGCCCCACCTCCAGAATTTCAAACATTCTTTCACCCGTAGCTCACCTAAGTGATTTCTTTTTGCCATATTTCACGAAAGAACTCACTTGCACTTTTAGCGAATGTTTTTAATTGGGACTCCGTTTTTTCTTTTACTGTAGTCTTGTGCTACGCGAGCCGAAAGCATGAGTTTTACATACACACGTCCCTCATGACGTTTTATTCCTGACATTTGTATACGCATCACCCTTCTACTGAATTGCGTGCATTGTACGGATTGCAATAACCTCTTTTCGGCAATTTGATGGCTATCTACTTAAAACTTATATTGTTGCTTGCTTTTCTCACCAGTGTACAACATAAATTGAAAGTGATACTTGTTTATTTTTTTTTCTTCTTCATGCACAAATATATAAAACAAATTCTCAAGTATTTTTTTAAAATAATTGCTTTTTTTAGTAATGGGATTCTTTAAAATATAAGGTAAAAAAGAATATATATAGTTTTACAAAATACAACTTATATAGCTTTATATGCATATTCCTGTAATGGCCTTCAGCATACTTGCTTGAATGCAATTAGGAAAGTTTCAGCCGAACCTAATAATATTAAATAATTAATTTTGAATCCTGTAAAATCACAATCTTTTTAGTTAATAGATGGATCTTACGAACAAGTTGTGAGCACTAACGAGTTTGCCCAACACAAGGATATCGGTTGGTTTCCTGAGATAGAGGGTTCACACTTAGTTGTCGAAGCAACTGTTATGGATGATGCAACAGGTAACAAAGAAGTTGCAGTAGATGCGAAAGGTCGGTTTTCCAAGACTCCTTTTGTCATATCCTTTAAGAGATGTCTTCAAGATTTCAAGCCTGGTCTGATGTCTATATTTGAGGTAATAAAGGAAGTATATAAAATTTATAATAGCGCAAAGTCTACGCATTTTAATTTTATCCAATTGAGTAAATTGCGTACACAAATTTATTCTAAAATCAATATAACTGTTAGTGATCAATTTTTTTAAAAAAAATATATTTTTTATTTTTTCGTGTGTTCAGTCATAAAAAGTCAGTAATAAAGTAGTTCAATCGTAATAATAACTTTTAAAATTATAATTATAGCTAAACATAAAATCTTGGTATCACTGTTAACCCATTATTTACAATTTTCCCTTTTGGGGACACTTGTTTTTACTTATTTCTACCTAATTAGTGAAACATTTTGTTTTGTTGTTGTACCTAAATGTTGTACTAGCTACTGTAAAATTAGCAAAATCGATGAAAAAACTTTTTTAATAATTAACTTACTATTGGAAAAAAATTAGTTAGCGCATTTTTTAGTTTTGCACTTGGCAGCATTCTAAGTTTGCTGGCAAGGCACGTTAACAATTTGTTTCTTCTAAAACCAAGAATTTGCTACTGCTAAAACAATGAAATTAATGGGCTCATGAGACTGTGACGATAAAGTATGTTCCAAAGTTGTCTTTCTATTACAAATATTTGCCTGTTTTTCTTCAGCGCTCTCATCTGAACTTTATTTTCCTTCAGGTATACGTGGTTCATATGTTTTGCCTGCTGCATAGTCGTCATCGAGAAATCACGAGCTTCAGACTCTGATTTATTCATCAGCTGTAAAAATTTTTTCTCGTGAGAGAATTCTTTTCCTTTTAGACAACTGAAAAAGTGTTTGGTTGAAATTTAGCACAGTATTCCATAAAAATAATAAAATGTTTAAAAAATTGTATAATTAAAAAATTAACCGGGCAAGATCACGAGGGTTGGGTTTTAAAGGTATAAAATTACCCCGTCTTTTTTGCATACATAGTTTGTAAAACAAACATACTTCGGAAACCTGTTCCATTTTGTAGCATCAAGGCAGCCTAGGTATCACCTTGCCCTTGAAGTGCCATCTAGTTGTTTTCATCTTGGTACCAGTTCGTTAGCTTAGAGTGTAGAACTTGTGTGCTACAGTGCATGATTACGTTATTAAATCAAATCTATGAAGCTAGCAGGGGATCGAACGGTATGGTGCCGGCTGGCAGCATTATGCTTCAGAGGGTTAAGTATCAATTTGGCATTAAAATATTTATTTTAGGGAAGTAACTTTTCAAAAGAAAATTCCTTAAATTGAAAAAGTAACGCATATAATTAATTGTCTCATTTCATTTATATTATATAGGGAGTAATTACTTAAAAATTAACTATTGCATTAATATTACTATCATTATATGCTTAATCATATGTTACACTTACGTTATTAATTAAAACTCTTAACTTCCTACAGGCCGATATAAACTACATTAACGGAAAACCAGCAGCAAGAATACCAACGCGCATATCAGCTATAGCTGATGGTCAACCTCTTGAAATCACTGAGCCGACTTCTACAAGTGATGATGAAGGAAAAGTATCATTTCAAATCCATCCCCAGATGCATCATAATACCATTTCGATCACAGTACGTATGTTAAAAATATAACAAAATAATTTATATTATTATACTTTTTTTGAATAACGGATCTGGATATCATAAGTGTGAGTGTTTGAATTGTAAGGAAGGTGCTAATCTAAGTGCCGTCGTCATCACTTGACTGTGGTACAAAATTTCGAGATTCATCAACAATTGCTCTCATGTTGTTTTGAAGTATGACTTATGTAATCAGTTGACGTCTGACGTTAAGTAGCTCGTATTGTTAAACTCTTTCAATTTCGCAAATTATTTCAGAATAATTCGAACAAATGGAAAATTAGGCTAACTTTAAGATAAAAAATAATTTCTGGCTGGATACTAAATTCAGTCCGCATATTGAAGCAATTTTTCTATTTAGAAGCAAGACGTTGTACTTTTTGATATACCTGACTATAATTTTATACCATACGTTCTCAACCTTTTTAGAGCCGGCGCCCCCCTTTTCTAGTGAATATTTCGATACCCCCCCCCTCCCACTCCAGAGAAAATATACAACTAAATATTATAACAAATAATTTATAATACTGCAAATCATACTCGTTATAAATAAGGTTTGCAATGTTCCTGTATTAGATAGCTGTTTATAGAAAGTTGTAAGGCTTGTCTGTTGTAAAGACCATCGTTAATCTGTCTAAAACAGTTTCACTAGCATGAATTCAGTCAGATAAAGTCTCTCTCTGTTATCGTAATCAACACACAAATAGCTTCTGATCTGACTGGATTCTCTTCTGAACTGAGCTAACTTGTGTGTTTCAATGGTTCTTTATATGGCCTCACGGTAATTTTTAGAAAGATGGATCATAGAGCCTTTTCCATGATTCCTTGTCGACATCGTAATTTTCACTAAATTAGTCACCAGAGCCAATAGAATCATCAATCTGGAAACCCGTATTCTTTTAAGTTCATGCTGGAAAACGAACTTTATCATCAAAACTTAATTTTTTCTCAAGGAAAGTTTTGCTGTAGGAAAAATAACATACTTGGTGTGTTTCAGTATTAACTGCAAGAAATGTTTTTTAATGCTTGAAGTAAATTTTTCATTATAAGGATTTTTTAGGCTAAGTACTAATTAAATTCTGTTAATATTTAAAGCTTGAAACTGAAGATCCAAGGTATCTAGGAAAGCAAGCGAAAGGACATTTTCTTCAGCATCGTTTCCAGTCTTCTAATAAAGCTTTCATTGCATTAGAAAGAAGTAGCACTCACAGAACAAAAGTATGATGCATATTTTATCTAATAAAGATACATTTTCATAGATTGTAATTTAAGTAAGAGCAAAAAAATGTACATTTCAATGTAATATGTTTATAACATTTTAAAATAATTTTTCTCCCAACAGTTTCTGCTTTAAATATGAGAATGATATCTTTATTTTCTATATAATTTATTTCCGTTCTTATATACTCTGTGTAAATGTTTGGTGTCTTGAAAGTTATATTTAAAAATAAAATGCTTTTGTTAAAATATTTATTTTCTTTTCATGTTTTTGGATAATTTATAGAGCAAATTTTTATTGCTTACTGATTTTGATTTATATAATTAGGTTGGAGACAAATTTGTAAAAATAGTTCACTTTGATCCTCCTGTTATGAAGAACGTATATTATGCAGTAAGTTATACTTAAGAATATTTTTAAAATTTGTAAAATGATTAACTTTTTGTAATGGTATACTTCTTTGGATTATATATTTGGAAGTAAAATAACGTTAAATATCAATTATTTATGATTGATTTGATAATTATAGCATTTAAAATAAACCTAATTAAGTTATTGAGTATATAAGATCAAAATAATCATACTAACAGAATATTTTTAATTCTACTATGGTTAACAAATAGAGATGTAAAAAGACTTTGTAAAAACGTTAACTCATTAAAAAAAACCTTCTTGTTTTGTATTATATTTTAAAATTTGCTTAGAGTTATAAGGAATACAATTTTAAGACAAATATTTATGTCATTTTGCGTGTTATGTATCTTGAATATTTTCTCATTAGCGTTTTACTCAAATATTCAGTATTTATGCGGAAGAGTTGCTCATTGGTCGCGTAACTAAAATAAGAATCGTAAAAATTTTATCAAAATTTGAAGCCAGAGTGGTTTTTACATGTAATGTAAAAAATGATCTTCCTAAAAATTAATTCTTAAAGTTACATAAATCATGATATAATTTCGAAATAGTTTTACAATCTCTTCCAATTATAATGTTTTTAAAGAACACTAGGGGCGAAAAAGAATTCTCAATTAAAATATTTAATGTCTGTAATTTATCACTAAATTTTCAAAAAGAATTCGTTGAACTATCAATTAATGCACTAAAAAATTTGACGTTTTTGAAAAAAAAAAGGAAACCTAATCACACACACACAGAACTCCAAATGTTCTGCATTAAAAATGCATGTTTGTATATACAGGGTGGTCCTGAAATCATGGTGCAAACTTTAAGGGTAGGTTCAGGACATTGCAACTACCACTTATAGTATAGGAATGTACGGGTGCGAGTGACTCGGTGATGCAAAAACACAAAAAATAAGAGAGGAAGGGAAAGAAAAAGTGTTTATTGAAAGCGTCGTTGATAAGTGTATTGTTTACAATGGCTGTTCAAAGTTGCGTCCACATTAATGATACATGTCTGATAGTGTCGGTGGAGTGATTGGTGTACATCCGGGGTGGGCATTAAGTCGATCGCGATTGACCGCCAAGACATTTTGGGGGAGCCGTCTGAAGATTTTAGTATTAGTAATTATATACGGAAAAAAAAATATTCAAAATTGACCGAAGTATGCAGACTAAGTTTTCTGCTCACTAATAATTTTTATCTTAAGTTATTTTTTTGTATTATTTGATAATAAATGCATCATTTAATCTCATTATGTTTTTGGTTGTTATTATGTTTGTATCTCGCTTTTTTTTTTTTTTTTGCTTTATACGCGGTTTTAAAAGTGTTAGTTTTTTTTTTAGTTCTGCAAGTAAGTATACATTCCGTTTTTATTATTAAAATATTGTAGACCTTTTCCTACCTCACCACACCTGCGACACTGGGAATTGGCGCCTACTAGAGTTTTTCAACAGGGGTGGCGGGTGAAAGTCTAACGTTCTCATATCATACCCCAATACGCAGCCAAACATATATTTTTTTTTTGGTTTTGTAGATTGTTGGGAACACAAAAAACAGTAAAAAATAAAATAGTGAATAAATAATCAGCATTAATTAATAAAGAAATTATTAACAAAAAATACTTAGTTTAAGTTTTACGTACTATATACATGGGATTATAATCAATCGGTAAAAATAATCAAGGGGTATGGGGAAGGGTCCGTACCCATGGCCATCCCCCCTTCCTTGTGTTCACCATTAACACAGGGTGGAGCGCAACACCTTGAAAAAATTAGAAGTAGCCCGTGCACTGGAAAAGTCTGCCCACCCCTGGTGTACATGTTCAAAGATGCCAGGTATTTCACGCACACGTGCAGTAGCTTCGGATATTCGAGCAACGAACGAGATCATCATCTGAGCCAAGTGGAATCGCATAAACAAGAATCTTTAGATGCCCTCATAAAAAGTAACCAAGGCTCGATGATGATGTCGTGTCCAATCGAGCCTCGATAAATCGGGAGATAGGGATGACCAAGGGACTGGTCAAGCACCTCCAATCCATCGCGGAACGATCCTGTTTCAAAGTTGACGATGTACCGCTGAAAAATTATGTGATCCGGCAGCCGTTGATCCAGAAATCGCGCGTGATATCGTCATAGCGCAGCTCTTCCGTTACCATTTGCACGGTCAAGCATGTAATACACGTCTGTATTTTCGGTATACGTAAAATCTCCCAAAGTAGACGCCAGCGCAACTGCGAATGGCGCTTTCCCTTACTGAGATGCATCAGGTTGAACGGTGGTTATTCTACTGCCACCTACCGACAACGCAACCAATCCATAACTCCATTTATCTTTTCTTTTATTTCTCCTGTTGGCGCCTCACCGCGTCACTTCTACCCATGCATTCCTATACAATAAGTGATTGTTACAATTTCCTGCATCTACCCTTAAGGTTTGTACTATGAATTTAGGACCACCGTCGGTAAAATCCTAGGAGAGCCCACACCCTTGGCAACAAAACGAAAAAAGCGCCTTCACACACGCAACCATTCCAGGCCGGTTCCCCCAAACAAAATGAAATTCAAAATGCCCACTGACAAAATAAGAAAATCCCAGAACTAGTTAGGTTTACCATATCTAGTGTATCAAAGTAGGTTTACCAAGATGGCACAATTATCTCCAACCAAAATAATTCGCACCAAGGGTATGGGCTCTCCTAGGACTGAACCCCACCGTGTATATACGAAGACTTATTTTGGCAGAAATATTTAGGTAATTGAACAAAAAAATTACTTTCTTAATTCTTTGATAAGTGGAAGAATGTGTCATACAATTTGTGTTCATGAATGCTTTTATATGTTTTTTTTATCTGACCTTAATGATAAGGCCGAATCTCGCCTTAGCTAAAAAGTCAGTTGGTCGTACTGGACGTAACTGGGATTTATATATTTAAATTATTCTCTTTTAAGAGGTTTGCAAAAATTACACCTAAAACACTTCCAATATTTATACGCATAATGAAAGTAAATAGTGTGAAAAAAGTATGAAAGTTCGTACGCAAAGCTCTTCCTTACTTTAAGCAGAACCGGATTGGTGGCTGCAGTAACCGAGTGGTCCAGGTTACGGACTCGTGGCTGATATGTCATGAGTTCGAGCCTAGTACCACTGAAGACCAATCGTGTAGAGGTCCCGTTAAGGGGTGTTGAAAACCAAATATCTTCTTAATATGACAATTTTGAGATTTTTACATTTTCACAAGTTGTGTATATTTTAACCTTTCCACAAATACCTTACTTTAAGCTCTAGGGTAATTAGAAGCCATTAAAACCTATTTTTAAAATAATCATCGAAACTGAGCCACGCCCATTTAAATGGCGAACAATGTAAACAAAGTATTTTTTTTTTTGCTTAAAAGTTGAATGAATGAAGGAAATTAAAACTTTTAATCCAGAATTGCTAAAAAAGTGTTTACATGGAGGTACACAAAATCCCAATGAAAGTGTAAACAACGTAATATTGTCTCGTGCACTAAAGAAAATATTTGTATAAATAGATGTATTATATATATCATTGGGTACATGTGATGCAATTTCATAATATAATATGGAAAATGTATTAAAACCAGAAATTTTTTGAGAAAATTTAATATTGAGTCTAGTGATTACACGGTACAGGCAATGGATCGCCTCGACAAACAGAGGCTGTTAAAGGCTAAGTGCTCATCTTTACAAAAAATGAAGGAAGTTAGGAATGAGAAAAGACCCAAAAGGAAGAGAGCGGATGTAAAAAAATGTAGATAATTTGGACTATGGGGAGGAAAATTTTAGTAAAAAAAGTAATTATACATTAAAGTTCTTTATCTCAAAATGTAAATTTTTGATGATTGATGTTCCTTTTGTGGGAAAATAATGCTCACACAGCTATGTAAGTTTTTTATGGCATATTTATAATGATGGCTAACATATACTAAAATAAGCGTTTTGTAAAAAACTCACAAATTTATTTTTTACTAATTTTTTTATGTGAAAAATGGGTCAAATTTCGCTATGTTTGATAAAATATTTCGTACCTTGCTAACAAATTCATAATTCGCTAAAAGCTTCTTTCAGTATAATGAGAAAGGTGTACTTTGATCGCATGAAATATTTCAAGCATGTACATGTAACAGATTTTGAGAAAAGGTATGTGGCGGTGTGATATATATATATAGCTTAGTACCATACATCACGCGAGACGATCGTTTTGGCGTGGTCGATAAAGTACTCACGTACGGAACGGAAGGTGTTCAGAACGAGTCCTTCCTTCCTTGAGATTGGTTCCTTCCTGGCCGTGCAAAGGAACCGCACGCTTCAGGCGCCGCAGTTTTGGCGCCATCTATCCACCGCAAAAGCAACTAAGCCATCAGACACAAATGACGCAATTCTCAAGCCGTCACGCACGAATAATGCAACCCACAAAGTGACGCAACTGCTCACTCTCTCGCTACGAATATAGTATCGTTCGTTCACCTATTCACCGAATCAATGACATGGGGGTATGTGGCGGTGTGATATCTATATAACCTAGTACCAAACATCACGCGATATAATCGCTTTGGCGTGGTCGATAAAGTACTCGTGTACGGAACGGAAGGTACTCAGAACGAATACTTCTTTTCTTCAGGTACATAGAAAACATCCAATTTAACATTGTCGGTATAGAGGTTTCCGACTCATCTTAAATATTTTGAGGCTCAAATGTCCTCCCGTTAGTGTGGTGTGGAAGTTAGGAAAGGGTGGGAACCAGCTCAGGTGTCGTTATTTTGACCAAGGTTCAAAATTACGAGTTCCAATAGCCCTCGAGTAGCTTTGTAAAGCGATGTTAAAATAACTCCCTCTCCATACTGAATGTTTTAATTGAGTATTCTGTTCTTTTAAGCAATCCTTCAATTCTCACCATATTTCATTTTCGCTTTATTTTCAGGTGATAACTAAAGGAAAGATTATAAAGATGGAAAAGTTAAAAGTTGGTGATTATAAAACCCAAGTAATAGATTTTTCAGTTACTCAAGATATGGTGCCAAGTTTTCGACTTGTGGTATGGACTATTTACAAAGACGAATTGCTTGTGGATTCACTTAACATTGATACCGAAGATACTTGCCCTCCGGAAGCTGAGGTATTATTATGGTTTATTTCATAGGGAATTTTTCTGCTGTTAAACCCTTTTTGCATTCGAATTTTTTATTAAAATAATCTTTAATCAATCAAAAAGTTCATCAATCGATTAGGAATTCTTGATGACATGACGTATTGTAGCTCCCTTCGCCATAAAATTGCACAGTGCTAAATTATTCTTCATTTTTCTGTTACTTATGGTAGTAAGCTTCTTTGAAAAAATTCCTTAAATACTTTTATTAGCAAAATTTTATTTTGATATATTTTTGATAAGTAGATTTTTAATTTTTAAATAACAAATCAAATACTATTTTTGGTAACTAATGAAAAATATTTAAAGTGGAAATCAGTATCATAATTTAATAAGATAAAACATCACATATATGAACACTGCTATAAATAAATTAAAAAATGAATCAAAACCAGTAGTGCATGATAGGTTTGTTTAAAATATTAAATGAAAGCTGATGTAAGGAAAAACATTAGTAGCAATCATTTGAGCAGTTCTGTTGTGAAGTCGGTGGTTAATCATAAATTAATAAGGTTAGGAAATTAGAAACAAAAGAAACCGCTCTTACAATAATGACTGCAACTAACTGTCCTAGACACTAGAAGCGCCCTCTAGCGACCACTGATCTTCAGTAATGACCAGGTGAGGAAAAAATGTTGTTGCAATGAAAAATTGTCTATGTTCTTTGTCTTTAATTTTTCATTACTGGCATGTGTTGTCTTTGTGAAAAATGAACAATTGCTAAACTAAAAGGGATTTTACAAACTCTTTATCTACCGACGGTACTTATAAGTACCACTCACTTTAAAATTACATAGAATAACCATTTTTACGAATGCCCTGATGATACTTAGCAGGAATATTCTTTTGTGGCAGCACGGGTTCTAGGACGAGTATTTTAGCGGGGAAGGCGAAAAGTTTTAGAGCAGAAATCGCGTTTTCAGCTGACGGAGTTTTTAGCGCATTGGAAAAATTGTCAATTTTGTTTCTAAAAAATAGTTAATGTCAAAAGGTGTCTTATTTCGTTTGTATGTTAATGAAGACCTTAGAGAACGATTTGACTATTTATTTTAAGTGAACAGTGTGTATAATTTATTTTACAGTTGAATAATTAGTTAGCTCTAAAGGATTAAGTTTCTCAAAGTTGAGTATTTTGTTTATGTATATCCCTTAATTTTCAATGTAGTGATTTAAAAAAAACTTTGCATGAAAAAAACTGCAGAAAATTATAATGTGGTGGATAAAGGGTTAACCTTAGTCTCGAAATTAACACTTTTAGTTTAATAAACAACGTTCTATGCATCTTAGTTAAGATAATTGTGAATTACGTTACAGTCATTGCAGTTTTCATCATACAGAACAATGTCATAGAAAATATTTATAAGAATGTCCTTGGAGTAATTGTTATCAGTATTAAAATCCTAACTGACTAAGGTGACTAAAAGAATTAAACGATTCACTGGTACTGAAAAAATTAAACGATTCACTGGTACTAAAACAGTTTATGGATTAAAAAGGGATGAACCCGTTTGGTGTATTACTAGAATGTAAATTAGAAAATAACATAATGAACATTTCTAGGAAGAGAAAAATAACTTTTTTAAAAATTTCTTACTCAAGATTGCATGCCTTTCACAATGCCACTGTAAAATGAAAGCCATATCAGTTATTTGCAGTTTCTATACAGGATGTCTACAAATTAGCTGGGAAAAAATGAATGCTTTATTCCATTTAATAAACAGGGAAAAAATTGACTTACATATTGTTTTATATTTTTGTAAGATAAAGAAACAGTACACGTTTGCCATTATCACAAATGTTTGATGTTGCTTCCTTTTGTTTCACTGAAAATGTCCTACTGGTAAATGAGTTCTTGCCACAGATTAGTCAGCATGTATACAACGATAGCATTAAATGCTGCGTAGATTCATGTTTTTAGTTCAGGAATTGACTCAGAAAATGGCGGAGTGTACACTTAATCCCATACAAAACCCCAAACACTGAAACTTAACGATTCAGTGGTGAAAGTTCTGGGGTTCGTGATGACCATTGAATAACACTTAAGTGAGAAATTCCAAGCTGACACCTCAGCCTTAAGGTAAGATGTAATATTATGGATCCACCTTCTCCGTGCAGCAGAAATTTCGACATTATAGTTAAAAAGAAAAACTAAAGTGATGTTGAAAAGCTAAGCCTTTTTCTAAACACGGGGATGATAAACCTGACAATAGAATAAAATGAAATTATGAATAGGGAATATTAATGTATCTCTCAAAGAGAGGAATATTAAGAAAATTTTAGGATAAATAATTAGGATAAAAACTTACATGTAAAAATAAAAACCATGAAAAGAGTAGCAATCCTCTATGCTGACTGAGGTCCCACGCAAAATGGTGTTAAAATTGGAATATCAATGCAAGAAGGAAAAAAAAAACCGTGATGCCGTAGTTATTTTGAAATTAAACTAAGCACAAAAGATATTTTAAAATAAACAAAAAATATATTTTAAATAAATTAATGAAATAATTTAAAAATTGTTA
Source organism: Trichonephila clavipes (assembly GCA_019973935.1). Taxonomy (NCBI): domain Eukaryota; kingdom Metazoa; phylum Arthropoda; class Arachnida; order Araneae; family Nephilidae; genus Trichonephila; species Trichonephila clavipes. Next base: position 959,564 of record BMAU01018599.1, on the reverse strand, counting down.
GTATAAAATAGAAATATATTTAAAAATAAATTTACTTGGATAATTATATTCTAGAGTTATTTTGCACTTAAACTAAGCACATAAGATGTATTAAAATACTTTAAAATAAACTAAACAGAAGTAATTTAAAATAAAATAATGAACTAAGATAAAAATAGATTTAATATGAAATAGAAATATATTTATTATCCAATATACTTGGATAATTGTAGTCCCAACAATTATTGCAAAATTTCATATAATTACTGTGTTTTAATACACTATCAGTAACTAAATCATTGTTTCTTTTTATAAAATTTAAACTAATATTTCTAAATATTTATAGGTGTATGTTACTACCTCAGAAATGCATTTTTATAATGTTAAAATCAAATGAGTATCTTTTATCAAAATTATTACTTATTAGCAAATTATTCTTAACGTTTAACTGAAGGTCCAAAAAGTTAGCTGACTCATTATTATAATTAGTTTTTAATAATTTTAAATAGTGGAGATAATAATTAAAGCTAAGAACAAAGATTACTGTATTCTTAAATACAATTAATTCATCTATGTATCTAAAAAGTAACAAGATTCTTAACTAATTCTACTATGTTCATAAAAATGCAAGTAAATATTGGCCAAGCAGTTGCTAGCTGGTCCCCCTTGTGGGAAACCTTTAATTTGCTGATAATAAGAGTTATTATTGAAAATATAAGTTTCATTTAATACCAATTGAATAATAGAAATATATTTATCATACTTTATTATCCTATTCGGAAAATATTTGCTATATGCTATTTTAAGAATATTAAACGTGTCTTTTATATCTATGGAGTTAAATAAATCTTCAAAATCATAGGTATAAATAGAAATAAATTTTTTACCTAACATTTCCCTAATAATGTCCATACTATTCTTAACAATAATAGATTTATCAATTTTGTCTAATGTAGATTGAATAATATTTTGTAGCTTCTTGCCCGGATGCGTAATATAAGTTTTAAAACCATTCGTGATAGTTCTAAATTAAATAAGATTTTTATGAAATTTAGGAGTTAGGAAAATATGAGGGAATTTAATATTTAAAATACGTAAATTTATTATTTTTATAAAAAGCAGAGATTCGATTAAAAACTTCTCTTTTGCTTGAAGTAGATTTTTTAAAAGCAATATTATTTTGAAAATGTTTGTGCAGCATATTAATATAAAGCCACTTGCAAATAATTGCATAATTACCTGGAACTTTATGAACATAAACGATAATAAAGTTCTTTTGTAGATCTGCAATTTGTTTCTTAATATTATTTTAAATTATATCATTAACAGTTTTAAAGTTAATGCTCAGTAATTCATTCACAATTTTTCATTTAAATTCATTAAAATCAACAATAGAAAAACTGTATTTAATTGCTAATTTTGCAATGTAGTTTCTAATATCTTCAGAATTTTGTTTTGTGATATCATTGTTACTATTAGAGATCATTAATCTAAAACTAGTACTTTTGGACATTATTTCTATAAGAGTATTATCTTTAACAATATTTAAATTACCTGTTACGACATGCTTCTGATGATCATTTATAAAATCAGAATAATTTTTACAATTACAGCCAATATTATTATTATTTTGCAAATCAGTAATATTATTGTAATTAAAAATTGAGCTGCCTAATTTTTTATTATATTTGAATGCCTTCTTAATGCAAACTTTATTTATAGGTAGGCAATGTACATACTTATTAAATATTTTTGAGAAATTGATGTTTTTAATAGATTTATTCATGAATAGTATATGGTGCAATACTCAGTAGAACTATTTACTAAATCTATATCTTCAATATTGAATTTATGAATGAGAAAATTAATAATATCCTTAATAATATGTAAGGTATGACAGTCTTGAAAATCATTCTTTTTCAGGATATCTCTAACGTACCTAATATCTTTTTTATTTAAACCAAACAGGAAATGTTTAATTTGTTTAATGTTAAAAGACACTTTTCAAAGTTGCTACATAAATTTTTAATTTTAAAACCTGCCTCAACTGGTAGTTTATGAATTCTTTTCTTCCTATTTCCTCTTTTTATATGTTTAACTCTAAGTGCATTATCACTATTATAAAAGTAATTCTTGTTATCAGATTGTGTGTTGAATGCTAAGTAAGATATTTTTTCCAAAGTGAATGGTATTCAAACCACATGTATAGATAGTGTTATAATATTTTATTAAGTGGTTTTCCTACCACAAACTATTTTTAACATGTGGTACCATTCTGAGACTAGAAATATCAATATTGTCAAAGACATGAAGAAGAAAGTGCTTAAGTTCAATTTCATTAATATTATTATTATGCTGGTAATTTTTGGTAATTGATCTATGTAGGTTAAGACGAATATTGATATTATTACATGTTTGGTCAATGTATTTAAAATTGCATATTTTACAATTCAACATATAAATGCAATTGAAGGATTTACATAAGAAAAGTTCGGATGCATTATCATATTGCTCTATATTTAACATTGGACATGTTTTACATCTACTATTATTATATTTATCATAACGAAAATAATTTTTGTGTTGATATTACCTAGTATCACACACAAAATAGTAATTTTTACTGTGGAAATTAATTTGATTGTGTAAGTTTAATCGAGTAGAAATATAACTATGAATATGTATATATATATGAATATATATACATATACATATACATATATATATATATATGAATATATATATATATGAATATATATATATATATGAATATATATATATACATATATATATATACATATATATATATATATGAATATATATATACATATATATATACATATATATATATATATATATATATATATATATATATATATATATATATATATATATATATATATATATATATAATTTATAATTGTAGTAAAATTGTCCTCCATCTATGTATAAAATGTAATAAAAATGGCACACATACATTTTCGATTTCTTAGTATTGGTTAAGAGTTTTCTGAGGTCAGAATTAAAAGATCTACAGTTTGTTGAAATTTCAAGAAATCAATTTGAAATATTTATTGCTATTGATGCGCTTGAAGCAGTGTTTCTCAAACTGTGGGGCACGCCCCCTGGGGGGCGCGAGCATATCGGAAATAAAATATTTAAAAGTAATTAATAAAATATTTAAAAATAATTAATGTACTGGAATGAATTAAAACAAAATATATTCAGAGATAATAAAAAATGGACTTTTACTCTGATATAATTTATAGGCTCGCGCGCGCGATATTAAGTCAACAAAAATAAAAACTTCTTCAACAATTTATTAGGTATCTTTGATCCTATAACCAAATAAAAAAACTTTTATTTGATTTGCTGTAATCGCATAATGAGAGAATTTTTTTACTACGCTTTCTGCTTTAACCTAACATATAATACTTTCAGAGAAAAAACAGATCCCAGACGCAGAATCGAAAAAATTTAGGTACATAAAAAATTCATCACTGTCATTATTTTTGAAATACTGCACATTATAGCTGTAATCTGTTTAACCTTCTAAGTTATTGGTACAGTTAGTTATGACCCCTCTCTTATGTGTTTGTTTCTCATTTAGGGAAGTTGTAAGTAATGTATTTCTCTGTTACGTTTTTTTTCCATGCAAAAGAGTTTTATTATATTTGGAAAACCATGGAGAGCACACTTTGAAGAATTATTTGGCCAAGACTTATTTTTACGAGTACTCTATACATATAAAGCATAACGCAAATAACGTTTTACACAATTTCATATAATCATAATGAATAAACTTTTTACCCGGAAGTGGTCTCGCGGGACGCACAGATTACGAAATCGTTAATTCTGGCAAAACTGTTTAATTATTACCAAAGAAAAATTGAAAAGTTCTTGAAAGTAAGTATGAAAACCTTCTCTTAGTTAAATTATTCACTGGAATAACGATTTGTATCGTGTACAATAAAATAATTAAAAAAAAAAGGATTAGAGTGACTCAATAACCCCGCTCGACCGTATCCAGTGCGCGCCGGCTCTCGGGTTAAAACATGTTGAAGTCTTTTCGCTTTAAATATTAAAAATAATACAGTTATTCTTCATCGGAGTTTTATATTATTGTTCAGTATTTAACATCAAATATAAATGCTAATTCTGTGAGGCTTAAAATTACCATTCGCTTAAAACTAATTATAATTTGAGCAACCATTTAAAAAAAATCATTTTACATTTTTGTAAACATTGTCGAGCATTTGGTTTGCACCCCTTACAATTCATCTATTATATCAATAATGTTTTATTTTCATATAAATGAACTCGGGCAAAGAGCGGGTACTTCAGCCGGTATACGTTCAACGTATCAGTGCTGCCCAGAGTATTTTATAACTAATTAATTAATACTAAATTAAGAACAAGTTTAATAAATATTAACGACTTCCATGGCCTTGTCTTGTAAAGCAAAGTTTTCATATGGAATGCTTATGATTAGAAATTCACCCTCTGAGTTCTTTTTGTATATTTAGCAGATATCTATATTTTGTCTTTTAAGCAGCCACCGCATTTTGCAATGTGTTCAATTTAAAAATTAGAGAAAGGAAAAATAACATAATAATTATCCTATTATTTTATTTATTTATTTTTTGCTTAAAAGTAGTATGCAAAATTTTAATACTTATGTCACTAATTTGTATGGTTTATAATTAAGATCGCCTATTGTAGATTTAGCGTCAAAGTGCATTATTATTGCATTCAGTACATGATTAATGTATAAGGGGGGGCGCGATAAAAATTGTGATTGAAAAGGAGGGCGCCAGTATTGAAAGTTTGAGAAGCACTGGCTTAAAGAACTGTTTTTCAAAAGCATTTTCTGTGAGATTCACAGTGCTTAAGCGTTTGGGCATTTACAGTTATCACCCTATAAAGAAAACAGAAGTAAGTATAGTGTGATTACAGAAAATATTTCAATAATCCAATCCAGTGTAACCTATTACGATTTTAGCAAATACTAGTGGAGAAAACTCGCCGTATTCACCGCTAATTGAACCGGGCTAAGAAACCTAATTGAAAGCAAATCGTCTGTTTTAACTTCCTTACACTACGATTTCTTAACTTCAGTTTCACAGCTGCGAGTTCGCAACCTTACATGCTAAAATAGACCCCGTGACTACGTTTATGCTTAGTCAGAATTTTCTAACTGAACTGGTGACGTAAAACGAACTTACGACAAAAAAAGATTTTTTTTCTTTGACTGAGGTCCCATTTACCGTTAATTCGGCGGTAAGATATAAAAAATCTTGAGCGATGCTTCTGTGAGCACACGCGGAATGATTAAAAAATCTGTGGAGTTGCATAGCTTTTAAATACATAGTTTAAATAAGCTTCTGAACTCTGGTTCGATAGTTTTTGACAAAACTTCTACTTAATTTTTTAATACTATGCCACTGTTGAAAGAAAATAATTTCTAAGTTATTAAGGTATTCGACTACGTTCGGAACAGTGATTTTAAGAAAGCGCATAAATTGATAATTTTTCATGATATTTAGTCTCACTTAAATTAGAATACATGTATAAAATTGTTTTAAGGACATTATGACAAAAAATTATTTAAATACAATATTTTGGCAAAAAATTAACTTAGAATAACCTTTTTTCAAAATGTTCTCCTTTTATAAAAAATGCTTCTATAATAATAATATTTTGCTTATATAAAGTAAACAGTACTCCAGAGAGTCTGAACTAGGACTTATGAAAAAAAATTCACATTATTTTTAGAGTTACCACCAATTGAAATAATTATCGGCGCTATTTTTTTAAATTTCTCCCCTGTGTTGTAGTAAAATATGGATAAATCCACTTCTAAGCTATATATTTAAAAAAATTCTAGTTCAGCCTCTGTAGAGAGGTCTGAGCTATATACAGGCAAAATATTATTATAATAGAAGCATTTTTCATAGTAGGGGAATGTTTTGAAAATTGGTCATTCTATGTTCACTTTTTGTCAAAATATTGTACTTAAATAATTTTTTATTGTAATAATATTCTTAAAACAATTTTATGTACGTTTTCTAATCTAAGTGACATTAAATGTCCTAAAAAATTCCATTTACATGCTTTGGCAAAATCACGGTTCCGAACGTAGTCGTATACCCTAAGTTGTTAAAAGCGCAATGATTATATAAATAAATCAAATAAATGAAATATTAAGAGTACATTATGTTGCTTTTATTGTAAATTGTTTGTATATTTGTATACTAATGATGAGTTGGTTTTTATTCACTTATTTATATGCAAATTATTATTTCAAGGTATTCATCGAGCCGAGGTTTGAAGCAACTGAGCCTGGACGTACTGGTTCTATACACTTTACAGGAAGGAAATCAACTCTAATTGGTATTTTGGGAGTTGATAAAGCGGTTTATGCCTTATCTGAAAAGGATGTTCTTACTAGATCTAAGGTATATAAAAAGGATAAAACAGAATTAATTTTTTTTATTTAAAATAATGAAACAGGCAATAAATTTATACACAGACATTTTTTTTTAAAAAAAATAATGTAATCAATTATTGTTTTTTAGTACTTACCATCTTTTATGCAAAAGAATTTTTTAATTGAGATAAATTATACTCAAAGAGTGTAAAAATATGTTAGAAATGTAAAAAACTAGAAATAACTGAAAAAAAATTTGCTGGTGTTATATTACAATAACGCTAATTTTTTTTCTTAATTAGCAACTTTTAAAACTTTTAATTGATATGCTCTTCAACATGACCGTTTTAAAATCGTTAAAATATAATTTTGCTTTTACACACACGTTATACTGTTTTTTTCCTTCTTTTTAACTTGCAAAGTTGATCACATTATTTTGAACATTCTTGATCTCATATGGGAATAGATTACAGTCGATGAAGGTTAACAGGTGGCGCTAATCGGCGTGGATAATGTGACATTTGGAAACCTAGGCTATATCATATATGGAACATATATTACGTTGCTGGAATAAGTAAAACGAGTGATTTTTGTACTTGAAAAAAAGAGGATGATTATTGATTTTTCACAACAAATGTGGTAATATTTCGGAAACTGCATAATTTATGAACTATTTACGTACTCTTGTGAAGTGTACCGTACCTGGACAAGATCTATTATACAGTTATTAAGTCAGACAAGATCTATTATACCGTTGACTCTTAAGAAGTCGAATACAAGAAGGGGATCCATGTACATATCTGTACTTATGAGATCCATACAATGCATTATATAAGTTGAATGGCTGGTGGTGTGCCTGCTTCCCACGTCTTGGAAAAATGGGGTGTGAACATTGGTTCGGCTTTACCTTAGTCCTTAGCTGCTTTAAAATAATTATAGTTAGAAATGAAATTAAAAGTTAAAATTAAGAATTTACATGATGATAATAAAATTACGTGAAAATTTAAGAATCATTAGGGTGTGAAAAATGGTGTTGAAAGTGAGTGAGATTACTTTAAATTATTTAGTGTATTTGTTTGTGAGCTTATGCATGTACAGGAAAAACAACTGTGCCGAATGCTGGCTAGCGCGTTCGGCTTGAGAATCCAGAATGGGGAGGGAGAAAAACGAGCGACGTGGAGAACCCGCTTCGTCGAAATCAGCCCTAGGTCTGAAGAGTCACCCATTGGAAGATGGCGAGTTCGGATAATTTTGAAGAATTCAGTGGAAACAATTTGGAAAAGAGGAATTTAGATAAGAATATTTCGAGGACGGTTGAAAAGAGGATTTAAATTATATTTTTCAATTTTGGCTATTGCTTTATTATCATGCGAGTCTATTTTTTCAAAGAATTTAATACTTCTTTAATTGAATACTTCTTTAAGAGTTTGGAGCTTTAGGGTAGATCTGAGATGATCATTTCTGATGAACCAATCTGCGTTTGTGATAATTCTAATGATTTTATTTTGAGAAGTTTCTAAAATTTTTATGTTAGAATAGGCTGCATTCCTCCAGATTGGACATGCATAAGTGAGAACAGGTCGGAGGATCATTTTATAAATAAGCATTTTGTTTTTAATAGATAAACATGGATTTCGAGCAATTAAGGGGTAAACTTTAGCTACGGAAATATTGAAGTTTCCACGAATGTGTGTTACATGTTGTTTGAATATGAGGCGTTTTTCTAGGATTGCACCTAGGTATTTAGTTTTGCGAGACCAGAGGACGTGGGTGTTGTGTAAATGCAAATCAGGTGGTTGTTTTTTAATGTGGTGAGAGAAGATGCCAGCCTCTCTTTTTGATACAATTAATGCGATTTTCCCGATTGAGAGCCATTGTTCTAATTTCGCTAAGTGTTTGTGTAGAAAGTGCGTGATGAGAGCAAGTTCGCGTTGCTTTGTGCGCAGATCGAGGTATCATCAGCATACATGCAGATTGGGGTTTGGCTGATCCTAGGAATATCATTTACATAGATATTAAAGAGAGCAAGGGCTAATAAACTTCCTTGTGGGACCCCACATTGTACGGGTCTATTAGTAAAGTGGATGTTATTCACTCTGACAGAGAAAATTCTATTGCAAAGGTAAGAAGAGATTACTGTGATTAGGCGAGGAGGGGTGTTAATTTTGATCAGTTTATAGAGTAGGCTTGTGTGCCATACTCTATCAAAGGCTTTTTGGATATAAAGGGAAACAGCTCTTGTTGATTTCCGATCTTTAAATCCTGTTTTAATGTACTCCACCACCCGCAGAAACTGGTGTGATGTGGATAGTTCATCTCGGAAGCCGTGCTGCTGGGGGATGAGAATGTCATTAGTGTTGAGATGTAGGCAAAGCCTTTTTAGAATAATTTTCTCATCTAGCTTACTGAGAATCGGGAGCAATGGGATGGGTCTGAAACTTTTTGGTAAAGTTGGATCCTTTCCAGGTTTCAAAATCGGGACAACTGAAGCTGTTTTCCAGGCTTGTGGGAAGTTTAGGATATTTTCAATAATGTCAATAATTTGGAAGGTAGTGGGTTTATTAAAGTTTCGAACCATCTTGTTCGAAATTCCTTCCCTTCCAGGGGCTTTCCTAATTTTTAATTCATTAATATAGTTAAGAATTTCAGAAGGAATAGGGTTAGTTGGGTTATCATCGAAATTGTTATCGTCAGTGAAAAATCTAGTAACCAGCCATGTGTGGTTTTTGACGTGTTGTGGATTGGAAATGTCGATCAGTTTAGGAATGCATTACGTGCTCGGAAGAAGCCTGATGATCTTGACACTTTGCACGGATGGAAAACTTCTTTTTGTTCTCTGATAATGACAGGCAATTAATGTGACCACTGGTAAGACGTTAAAGTGTAGTTTGGGAGCACCTGTCACACGAGAGCTTAGTCCAGATTAAGTCTTATTACTCGCATAATAATGATGAGTCGAAGGCACCTTTCGTTCCACCAAATTTTGAGATTTTCTCGTCGAATATTACTTCAGATTAGTAAGGCTGAGAGTGGAGGGAGTTGAAAGATTACATGCCTCCTTTGCTAGTTTTTCCGCTATTTCATTGCCTTGCTGTGACTGGAGTAAGGCCACAATTAAAAAAAATGACATGGACATTGCAGTTCATTGTGGGAAACTAATATGTTGTCTAAGAGTTAGTGTGCCAATATGTTAGTTAAATGTGCTGTATATTGATATAATAGGTAGCGACTGATATGTTGACGTTAACAGATTGCTACTTATTGGCAAAAGGATGCCTTCTACGACAAATCATGAATTATGCTCGAACAGAAAAAAAGTTTCACGTGCCAAAAGAGAAGCATCTCCAAGCATTGATGAAAAAACACAATATTTTAGTATACGTACAGTATTGCTAAAAGAACACAGCATACCTGATTTGGTGTCAGTTTAGAGCAGTGTTTCTCAAACTGTGGGGCGCGTACCCCTTGAAGGGCGTAACAACTCCACGAGGGGGCGCGAGCATATTGAAAAGTCGAAAACAAAAAATATTTTAAAAATTATTAATTTACTGAAAGTAAATAAACAAAATACATTCTGACATAATAAAAAATAAAATACGAATTTACGCTGATATATTATACTTATAAATGTATCAGTGCTACACAATATTTTTTATAATTAATTTAGCAATACTAAGTTAAGAACAAGTTTAATAATTATCATTGACCCCCCTCGGGCCACTGTCAAGAATAAAATCACATACAAAATTCAACACTTATCGGTTAACACTTTGTACAGTTTATAATAAAAAAATCCCTTGACTGCCGATTAAAAGTTACGCGATTCGCTTCCCAGTGTCAACCGTTTTCAAAGTAGACGCGCGTATGTAATGTACTGAGTGTGTGGGGGTGGAGGAATAAAGAAGCAAATAACCTGAAATTAGCGAAAATCCTTCTCAAACATTGACAAGGTCCTTTTATTGCATTTCAAAGCCTTCGGAATCATTTTATGGAAAGCAGTACACAGAAAAGGTCTTACTTTGGAAATACGTATATATGCGTCCCGGGAAATTGACGCTTTGGCTGACAGAAATGTTTATATAATCCGGTGGCACCTAAGAAGTTAAAGTTGTATCGCAGTTTTATCATCAAAGTATATTATTGAATTCAATACATTGTTATTGTTTAAGGGGGCGACTAAAATTATGATTGAATATTGGGTCACGAGTATTGAAACTTTGAGAAGCACTGGCTCAGAGTGTGGTGCTTGGTTTCTCTCGTATCAATGGAAGTTCATTCACAACTGTATGAGTTATATTTCGGTTATGGACGATCTTGTCCAATTATACATGTTTATTGTGAATTCTTAGAAGAAATGGGTTCTTCCCTTTATTCTGGATACACGTGGTTTGGATATAATTTGACGTAACTCTGTTTTTTGTCCTTGATATAACTATATGCAACTTAATATTTTAAATTAATCTTCATAAGAGGTACTTTACTAATGTTTTACCCCGATGTTTGTCCGTTTGTGGCATTCGCGTTTCGTAAGAAAAACATGAAGGTATTTATTCTAAAGTGTAACGACTTAAAAAATTATAAGGGCTTATTTTTGTAAATTAGGTGCTGAATTTGATGTTGCCTTTTGTACTGTAAAAAATGAGTTAATATTATCAAATACCATATTAAACTTCAAATTAAAGATCATAAAAATATAGCATCCTATTTCATTGTATGAAATATCAATATTAAATACTGCTTCTACAACATTTACTTTAGCCAAGACTTATTGTGTTAAAACATAAAATTCAAAATTTTTATCATTAAAAATAGTTTATTTCTTGTTTGTGTATGATATTTTTTAATTTTATGGTTGCAAAATTCACCTGCTTCCGTCTTTCAAATCATGGTTTTAATGAGCAACTTTTAGAGTCAAGGAAGAGAAATGAAAATTAAATATGTAATATAAGTTACGTAAAAAATGTTTTTGGGAATGAATTTCATTTGTTATAAATACTATTAATCTTACATATAGGAAAATACACAAACAGCTCTAGATATTTTAAAGAAAATTTTCATGAAAAGGTTTTGCTAAGAATTGCAGAAAGTCATGTATTCTTTGAATTATGTTATAAAAAAGAATATTTTGTCTCCTCTTGATAATCTTTTATTTTTTTATTAAAACTTAATGAATATTAGACAAGACTAGTCGTTTTAATTAAGGTATATATAATTTTAGGTCTTTAAAACAATGGCTAAGCACGACTTGGGATGTGGACCCGGTGGCGGTGTGACGACGGAGACCGTTTTAGGAAATTCAGGAATCCTAATCGCCACGAATAAATACACTCCTAAGCCTGGAGCATGTAAGTCAATTTCATGACATCCATTCCCAGCATTTTATGGAAGTGTTTCTAAGAAAAATTACAAGATAAAATCGAAATTAACAGAACGCGTAGATATTAACAGAAAATTATTCAAAAATCCATCAATTTAACCCTTTATCTACCGATGGTACTTACAAGTACCACTCACTTTAAAGTTACATAGAATAACTATTTTTACGAATATTTTGACGATACTTAGCAGGAATATTCTTTGAAATTCACTCTTCCAAGATAGATGGCAGCACGGGTTCTACGATGAGTATTTTAGCGGGGAATGTGTGAATGGTTTTATAGCAGAAATTGCGTTTTCAGAAATTGCCTTTTTAGCGGTGTGCGAAGATTATCATTTTTGTCCCGAAAAAATAGTTAATGACAAAATTTAAGTGTCTTATTTTTTTGTATGTTAATGACGACCTTAGAAAACTATTTGACTATTTAATTTAAGTGAACAGTGTATATAATTAATTTTACAGCTGAATATCTTTAATTAATTAATTAGCTCTAACGGATTAAATTTCCGAAAGTTGAGTATTTTATTTATGTATATCGCTTAATTTCCATTCAGTAATTCAAAAAAAAATATTGCATGAAGATAACTACAGTAAATCATTATGCGGTAGTTAAAGGGTTAAACACATATACCAAGGTGGAAATCTTTATATACACAAATTTAAAGTATCTTTTATCTGATGATCTAATCATAATTTGAAATTATCTGTCAATCAGTTTGAATTAATATATCAGTCAGGTGTCTGTACAACCAGCTCTTATACCACATGATAAATAGAAGAAAAAAATTCTTTCCAGAAAGAAACGATCATTCTCTGGTTATTGTGTTTTACTTAAATTCATATTAGTGCGTATAATTCTAGGGGTTTTTGCTATATAGTTAAGATCCTCTGCTAGTCAATAGTGACGTAAATATAGAACAGCGGTATATAGACGAAAATCTATGATCCTTTGTATTTCAGTACATCTTATGCTATCACGGATTTATTTTTTAGCAAGATAATAACCAGCCTTACGATGAACTGCCGTCTTGTCAGCCAAAATCTTCCTCTATCTGATAGTTCCTTTCTCCCATAAAGCACATTTGATATTTATTGAGAATGTTTCTGCCACTGCTCCATATGATAACCAATTTAGTTCAGCAGTTTGAAATAATTTGGTAAGAAATGCTATTGAGCGCGTTCCGAGAATATTATTGGTTTATTCCCTGCCAGTGATAAATGCACACATTCTACAGATGGATCAATTTCTTATTAGTTTCCTGATTTTGTAACGATTGAAACGCTGGGGAAAATGTTTTAGTGTTCATAAATTATAATTATTTCTTTTTCTATACGTGCTTATCTCATCCGTTGATTTTACTGCACCTCCACGAGATGTATCGATTTTTATATTTTTACAAGGAACGTACTTTCAATCAAAATTTAAACAGTTACTGAAATAAAATGTATATCAAACTTTGAATATTCTTGTCTGTTTAATTGAAAAGCTCTACAAATAAGTCACTAAATTCGGATTCGAATTTTTTTGCTTGTTTTAGAAAATTACAAGTTACGGTATATTTCCATTAAATCTCTTTTTGCCTGTGCATATGGCATTTTTTTGTTTCTTCGCGTGTTTCCTTAGATAGATGAGTTATATTTGGCATTTCTTTTGCACTTTAAAGTATCCGACTACCCAAAAATTTTGATTTAAAAAAAATGACAATTTTGTTTTATGATTTTATTTTATAGGCAATCGTATTAGCTTTATCAAAATACCAAAGTGTTTTATTTCCCATTCACTAGAAAAAAACTACAAGTGTTCTAGTAAAAGCACATGCCATAACTTTACAAAAGATGTCAAACTTTAAAATGCGTTTTACTCGAAATGTGTGTTTGACACACAGCTATTGCTCAAAAAGCTTTTAAAATAATTTGCTAAATTTTTTTCTGTATGTTCTGTATAACAGTAGAAGTGTTTTAACCTTCAGAATTATCAATCTCTGCTTTATTACAAATTTTACTGTTCTTAATGAGAATATATAATCACTGTTTTTTTTAAGAAATTTCATATCATAACTAAGATAAAGGGCTCTAGTTTTTGTAAAAATTAAAATATCTCTTATCCTGAAGGTCACTTCAAAAAGAAATAGCAAATTAAGGCATCAAAATTGAGAATTTGTTCATTTACTATTTGTACAGAGCAGTCCCCGTTTTTTCCATTTTAGTAGATTTATATATATTTTTCTCCTCTTAATTTTACATTTTTTTTCTTAAAATGTTCTAAGTAAATCTAAAAACCACAAAATAAATCTCCATGCTTCCATTTTTTTTAAAAAAAAGTTGTCGCAATAGTTGAATACTTTAACCCTTTATCTACGGAAGGTACCTGCAAGTATCACTCATTTTAAAATTACATAGAATAACCATTTTTACGAATATTCTGACGATACTTCGCAGGAATATTCTTTGAAATTCACTCTTCGAAGATATATGGCAGCACAGGTTCCGTAATGAGTATTTTATCGGAGAAGGCGAGTAGTTTTATAGCAGAAATTGCGTTTTCAGCTGATAGCGAAGATTGTCATTTTTGTCCCGAAAAGATAGTTAATGTCAAAATTTAAGTGTCTTATTTTTTTGTGTGTGTGTTAATGAAATCCTTAGAAAACGATTTGACTATTTATTTTAAGTGAATAGTGTATATAATTAATTTTACAGTCTAATATATTTAATTAATTAATTAGCTCTAACGGATTAAACTTCCCAAAGTTGAGTATTTTGTTTATTTATATCCTTTAATATTCAATGTAGTGATTCAAAAAAAATATTGCATGAAAAAATTGCAGTTAATCATAATACGGTAGATAAAGGGTTAAGAAAGGATAAATAGTTAAACAAATTGCAAACATGCAGAAAATGAGCTCAGTCGAATTTAATAATTAGATAAAAGCATCTATTTCTCACATGCTCATGTGTCCAAAGTAACTGAGAGTGAGTTCGTGACCACCGATCTTCATGGGTTCAAGTCCTGGTACCATTGATTATTTACCGGAATGCACGTTAAGTCCTTTCTTTGGCGTAGTATAAAAACTTGGAATGGGGGTTGTCTGCTCTGTGGGTTCAGATTCTTGTAACTTGTCCATGAGAAAAATCATAAGCTCCGTTTTTTGCCAATATCCCTCATGCATCTTTAAAGTAAGACATTAATAAATCCATATAGACAAAAGAAATCCATTATTTTTATATGAAATTCATGACTTTATTTAACATGTTTTGGATTGTCCGATTTGGGTCAAATATACACCATTTTGTTGTATAATTTGTTGCCATTTTAAAGGTAACTTCATAATGCCTCTCTCATAGAGGTAGGATTCAAAAGTTACCGAACATAGTCTATTACTTAAAAATTATCACTAATTTAATCGCTGAAACATATCCTTTCTTTGAAATAACACTCTTGAGCAACATCACACTTTTCCATCGCTTGTAAAGGCCATCAAAATATTTTTGATGTTCAAAATATTTTGAGTTGCCATGTTCTTTTATTCAGTCTGCGCGATGCACTTTTAATTTCATCTGCAGATTGAAATGGACGACATGTATGTTCAGGGAATAGTCTGAACTCGCAGAGGGCGAGATTTAGGGGAATAAAAAGGATATGACAAAACTATTGTTTTCGTTTTCACTCCTTCGTTGTTTGAAACCTGTTCTTACGTACCATCGCAGAATAGGGATGGGGATCTGAGATCGATTAATTGAAGAATCGATTTTTTGGGCCCCAAAAAAGCGATTTTTTAAATCGTTGTGTAGCACTGAATCAATTCAGAGAATCAATATTTCATCCTAGAAAATTGACATTCAATTTTTTGTGTGTTTGTTTTGGTAAAAACCATAAAATTATTTATAATTAGTTGAATGTACTATTTGTCGAATTTAAACACTATTATTAGAATTTAAACACTATTTATCGCAGGCAGTTGTGCACCTGACGCATGATCCTATACTTTACTGGCAAGAACAAAAAAACTCTATTTATCATCACGTTCACTCAATATATGAGTATCTTGGGATCATTTTTTCCTTGTGAGGGCCTTTTTACGATTGCTGGCAAGTAATGAGCAGAATCGCTTGGATCCCAGTAGACTTGACACTGTTGTTTTTAGAAAGCTTAAATGCTAAGCATTCGGAACTATAAGTTACATTATCTATTTTCTAAACTTTTTAATGTATATATATATATATATATATATATATATATATATATACATAACAAATACTTTAAGAGAAAATATATGTCTTCTTTCATACCTGATACTTTGATATGGTAAAAAAAAATAATTGTAATTGTCGAGTTCCCTGAACTAAAAAATTCCCTGATTTTACTGATAAGAGATCGTTTATATATTATGGTATATATCTTGTTTTTCATATAATGGATTTAAATATACATTGTAAACGCGGAGACTTGGAAAAAAAATCGATTTCTTAGAAATCGATCTTTTAGATTCGATATTTTTGTGAATCGATTCATCACGTTACGATTCGAATCGAATTAAAAATCGATCTTTTTTGGAAAGAATCTCCATCCCTACCGCAGAAACCTTTTCAATGTTATCAGCGTTGCAGGAAGTGTGCGGACGTCCAGAGCGTTTGTCATCTTCTACCCTTTTCCTGCCCTCCCTGGAACGTCGATACCACCCCAAAGCCTGCTGTACATGTGCTTCAACATATCGTAAGACTCCTTAGCATTCTTTCCCAAGTGAACACAAAAGATATTCCTTCTCTGCTCTACAAACGTTACTTCTTTCCTTCGCCGGTTACTAAATGCATCCGCCTGTAAAATACGATGCCGCAGCGAGCCACCAACCACTTGAGTTAGGACAAATCACTTTTAGAGAAGGGTGAAAACACATTAATACAGAAACGTTATCATATTCACTCTACTGCAGAAGTATTCAACCTTTTTTCTCGCCGGCCGCATACATGCAACAAATATTTCATGCGGGTCGCAACATGAGGATTAATGGTAAAATATGTCATAAGACCAAGCCAGTATTGGATACTTAATTCTTTATCAACAGCATTATGATTTACTGCAGTTTTTTTTATACAATATATATTTTTGAATCCCTACGCATGGAAAATAATTAAGAGATATACATAAAAAGATACTCAATTTCGGGAGATTTAATCCGCTAGAGTAAATTAATTAATTACAGATAT
Source organism: Trichonephila clavipes (assembly GCA_019973935.1). NCBI lineage: Eukaryota > Metazoa > Arthropoda > Arachnida > Araneae > Nephilidae > Trichonephila > Trichonephila clavipes. The sequence goes on along the minus strand of BMAU01018599.1, from coordinate 942,576 downwards.
TCAACTGTAAAATTAATTATATACATTGTTCACTTAAAATAAATAGTCAAATAATTTCCTAAGGTATTCATTAACATACAAAAAAACTAAGACACTTAACTTTTTACATTAACTGCTTTTTCAGAACTAAAAGAACAATCTTCCCAATCCGCTGAGAATGCAATTTCTGCTATAAAACTATTTGCCTTTTCCGCTAAAATACTTATCATACAACCCATGCTACCATATATCTTGAAAGAGTGGATTTCAAAAAATATTCCTGCTAATTATCGTCAGAGTATTCGTAAAAATGATTATGCTATGTGATTTCAAAGTGAGCGGTACTTATAAGTACCGTCGGTAGATAAAGGTCAATGTAAAAAACTGATCAAAATATTAGCACTCATTTTTGGCTTTTAATGCTATGTTATTCTCTATCAAACTCACATAAAACATTTTTGGTTTTATGCATTTTTTGCTGAGTTATGGGGTAGTTTTTGTTCCCTTTCATCCATGACAATGCCTCTAATTTACATTCTGCTATTATACAAATAAAGCTGCCATGCTGTTTGATAATTTGATTTTTTTTTCTTTTGACAAAACCTCCCTTACATTTATTTCAAATATTAATCTATCAAATGCTAAATGACAGCCAAGAGCAGTTTTGATTGAATTCCAGACTGAGATCAGAATTATTTGTTAATAATTAAAAATAAATTTCTTCCATTAAATGGTCACTACTTCATTTCAGTTCCCTACTTAACTGTTATTTGTTATTACAAACCGTTACAATTACAAATAGGAAGAACAAAAATATCTTACAACTCGTACCCGTACGGTATCGACAGCAAAATTGATCGATTTAATTGCTTGATTGATAAAATTTCACATTAAATTTTTAACACATTTTTCTTAAACAATTGAATTTTTTAGAGCAATGGATCACGAGCGGGCCACTCAGAAAAGCCCGGTGGGTCACGTGTGAACCGCGGCCGTAGGTTGAGTATCGCTGCTCTACTGCAAAAACTTTTCAGGCTCTAAGCTCATTCCGGAAACTTTTGAATCCTACCTCGTATATTTATTTGAGAAAAAGTAACTGATTTTATTTCAATGTTATGTATTAAAATGTTTTAAAAAAAAGAACCAAAATATTTGTATATCAAGTAAACTCTGTAACTGGTTTCAACTTTTGGGGCAGTTTACAACCTTATTATTGATTGAAACTTAGGCTGGAGTGTGGAAGATGGTATTTTGTGTTCTATGTTCAGCAAGAAGATTTTAATCTTAATCCTTTGCTAAACGTGATTTTAATACTAATGTCTCTTATAAATATATTTACGGGAGTAAATGCTTTAATTGCGTACTATTTTCTTGCTTACTATTCGCTTGACATTATATAATAAATTTAATAATTACGATTATAATAATAATTTAGTTTACTAGATCACAGACTTTTTGTATTGCTTCTTGTATATAGCTTTTATACAGCTATAAACTTTTCTTTTTTTTATAGCTTCCTGTGTTGCTATTAAAAGAAGAAAAAGGGAAATTGCATCTGAAATATGTAAGTATAATTACACACACATCCAAGAATCTATATTTTATCTTACAAATTATTTCTTAAGAGGTTTAAACAAATTACTTATCAATGTATTTTGAATGCAATAATTATAAAAGGAGAAAATTTTTTAACATAATTTTTTGTTGCAGTTAAGGTATCCGACTACGTTCGGAACCGTGATTTTAAAAAAGCACATAAATGGATAATTTTCATGATATTTAGTGTCACTCAGATTTGAATACATACATAAAATTATTTTAAGGAGATTTTTTGACAAAAAAATATTTAAACATAATATTTTGGTAAAAAATTAACTTAGAATAATCTTTTTTCCAAATGTTCTCCTTTTGGGAAAAATTGTTATATTATAATAATATTTTGCCTGTGTATAGCTCAGACCTTTCTACAGAAGCTCAACTAGAATTTTTGAAAAATTCACATTATTTTCAGAGTTACAACCAATTCAAATAATTATTGGTCTTTTTTTCTTAAAATTGCTCCCCTCTGTTGTCGTAAAATATTAATAAACGCACTTCTAATTTATATAATTCAAAAATTCTAGTTGAGCATCTGTAGAGAGGTCTGAGCTATATAAAGGCAAAATATTATTATAATAGAAGCATTTTTCACAAAAGGAGAACATTTGGAAAAAAATTATTCTAAGTTAATTTTTTGCCAAAATATTATATTTAAGTAAATTTTTTTGTCAAAATGTCCTTAAAACAATTCTATGCATATATTCTTATCTAAGTTACACTAAATATCATGAAAATTATCCATTTATGCGCTTTACAAAATCACGGTACCGAACGTAGTCGGATACCTTAATAATTTTCAGATTGTTAAGTTGAAAACTAATTATCTTATCATTGATGAGTTAAAATTCTTACGAATGAATTTGATAAATCTACATTTTTTTTAGAAATAATAGCTGTTTGGCACCTGAATATTTCGAATGTATATTGACTTATTTAAAATAGGACAATTAGTCAATAATATTTTGAAACTTAGAAGAAAAATCGAGAACGTATATATATATATATATAAGAGTTGTAATTGAGTAAAACACAATATCTGAAAATATTGTTTCAGTGTGAAAGGTGTTTGATTACCAAAAGGTTTTGATAATTTTATAAATTTCTTAATCAAAATATTTGATGGATAAAGATTCTTCCTTATTTGTTTTTTAAAATTTAAATTCGAATGTTTATTTTTTAGCTAAATGACAGCTAATTCCACTTTAAAATTAAAGAATATAATTTTGAAGTCGTTGACAGTTTCACTTATTAAGGTTCGGAAATGAACAATAGAAACGAATATGGTACTGATATCCAAAAGAGAATTACTATGGCTAATAGACGCCTTAATGGAATACGAAAATATATGAAATCAAATTTAACCAAAGGAAAAACAAAGGTTCTATTGTACAAAAGTCTTTTAAGATCAGTATTAACTTACGCATGTGAAACTTGGTCCATGTCTCGAACAGATAAGCCCATGATAAATATCTAGGAAAGGAAGTTTTTAAGAATTATTTTTGGAGGAATTCCGGAAAATGGAATATGGCAAAAAAGATCTAGTTTAGAGCTTTATCAATCATATAAAGAATCTGACATTGTCAACTTCATCAAAATACAACGAATTAAATAGGCAGGTCACGTTAGCAAAAAATGGACGAAAATCGCACCTCTGAAAAATCCCCCATGCCCAAGCAATAGGCACACGAAGAAAGGGCATGCCAAATCTTAGATAGATAGATGGTCTAGGAAAATATCTCTTAGTTTTGAGAACTAAGAATTGGACAACACTAGCAAGAAGAAGGCTGACCTGGAAAAGGTTTATTTAGAAGGCCAAGGCCCAACCTGGGCTGTCGAGCCACTGAGGAAGGAAAGAAACCACACAATATATCCTTGCATTTAAATTTTAAATAAAAACGAAACACTATCATAATTAAAGACCTTTTGTTACAGTATATATATTCAGAGGAAGAAAATCAATTAGATTTTGTACGAATGTTGCGTACATTTTTCATTTTATTACTATTGATTTATTACATTATACGAATACATTACAGAGAGGGAGAAAAAAGATCTATTTTTTATTTCCAGCGCAGATTGCATGCAAATCAATGCTAAACCTTTTTCGGTTCTTATGAAATGAAGAGAAATTGATATTGTACTTAATTTTTTAAAAGTAATGATAATTTTTAATATGGATGCAAGCCACAAAAGTTATTAGTCTTATAGAATTTATTTGACTTTGTCAATCTCTAGAGGATTAGCAACAACAGCAAATTTTACATCGTCAAAATATTTAACATGGAGTCAGTTTTTAATACCCTTGAAACTCAGATAATCTTCGAATAGAATTATATAAAATTAAAAACTTTACATAACTCTTGGAATGATAAACCAGGTAAGAGAAAAAACCTCAACAGAATCGGCAATGAAAACTTTTTACCCCTTTAAGCCAGTGGTTCTCAAACTTTCACTACTGGTGATCCAATTTTCAAACATAATTTTTATCGCCCCCCAAATAATAATGTATTGAATTCAATAATAATACACTTTGACGCTAAAGCTGCAATGTGATCATAATTATAAACCATACGAATTAACAAGATAAGTATTAAATTTTGTATAAGTTAGCTTTTAGTAATATATATATATATATATATATATATATATATATATATATATATATATATATATATATATATATATATATATATATATATATATATATATTACTTTTTAGTTCGATTCATTATAAAAGCGCGTTTTTTAGTTTGTTTTTAAACTATAATTTATTTTATAATTATTTTTACTATACACGATAAAAAACACAAAATTCCAGAGAATAATTTAATTAAGAGAAAATATACTTACCTACCTTCAAGGACTTTTCAATTTTTCTTTGATAATTTAAGAAAAAATCCAATAAAACTAAAGAAAATGTTTCAAATGTTCGTGACCTTTAATAAAGGACAAACATCACAGACACTTTTCACTAACAATACAGGAATGTTATTTTCCAGCAAAAGTGTCATATTTTGTTCACGTTATTGTAGTTTCGCTGTCGTTTGATGATCTATTAATATCATTTTGAACTTTTCCTTCCTTATGTCTTTTTCACAAGGTGAAGTGCTACATTTATGGCTTCACAGATTTCTTCATAGAGTTCTTTAGGCAGCATTTGAAAATTTCAATTCAACTCAACCGTTTTATGTCTATCGCTTTTCTCATATTTAATTTCGCTATCTTGATTAATAGGCAGTATTTCAGCAGGTTCTTCAATTGCTTGATCAGTTTCAACTTCCTTCAATAGAGATCACAGATGCCCATTTTTTTTAATATTCTGCTCATTTACATTTATAAACTATAACAAGTCGTACAACACAGCAATCAAAACCGCAAGTTGTGTATAGAGGAAAGTGTAGCATGTTCATAGAAAATAATATTGAACAAAAGTTGCCGCACAGGGAACTAGACCAAAACAAGTACCTTGATTGTAAAAAAACGCTTGCCGATCTCAAAAAAGAGGCATATTTGTGACAAGTTCCTTTTAGTTCCCGTTAAGACTGTCTAATAGAGGATACTGTCAAGGTCACTGTTAACGAATAAACAGTTTTTTCAGAATTAACGATTTTGTGAGCCTGGGTTGACTCAGCGCTTCATGTGACCGCTCCCATGTTAAAAGTGTATTCAATTAAAAATATCGATGTCAGTTTTAAAAAATAATTGTGTAAAACGTTTTTCATTATGCATTATATGTTTCAGAATACTCATAAAATACATCTTTCAAAGTGCTCAATATGCTCATCCATATATCATAAAACTCATTCACATAGAAAGAAAAGCAACAGAAAAATATGATTTACAACTTTCTTAAAAGAAAAAGAGACGGAGTGAAATATACCAGTAAGTTTGAAGGTCAAACATATGATAATGAAAAGTAGTATTTTAGGGATTAAAAGAAACATAATAAAACAATCTCTCATCGTGGGATTACAGGAAGTAAACAAAATGTCTTTTTTTACTTTTTTTTACCCAGAGGGGAGTGTCTCACAGTTTGAGAAGCTTAAACTTAACCCATTAAAATCAAATTTCCATTTAACCATTAAGGGTTATACCAAATTTATCCAACTGCAATAAGAATTGAAAATTTTTCAAGTTTTTAAAGTTTATCCATCTTTTTAATCACTAAATTTAAATTTGTACTAAAAAGAAAAGCATATATTTTTTTAACTGTTATATGTGTTAATTTTTTCTTAAAGGAAACGCTTCATAATTTTATTTTATGTGTTTGAAGATATTCTATTAGGTAATTCGTGAGAGTTTTTTTTCCGTTATTGTGGTTGTAATTAATTTTAGAAAAGAGAAGTTTACGGAACACAGAAACTATTCTAAGTGATATGTGTGTAAAAACGCATAAAATTAAGTAATATTCCAGAGATAATTTTCTCAAAAAAGAGTTGTAAAATTGAACTAAGTTTATCAATTTAATAGAGCTATCATACAAGTTTATTCACAAGGCTTGTATGTAAAATTCTCTGAATCACTGATAGAGGTCAGTTTCAGCGCAATTTCGTTTTAATGAAATAGTAATTCATCCTTTAAAAAGTCCGGTGTTTTTTTTCTGGACCTAGTGTTTATGGTCCCAACTCACGGTTGGCGTTTTACGAGCCGCCTCAGTGCCACTGAAGACAAGGATGTAACTAAAATTAGATTTAACGTGGGCTACAGCGCCGCAGGCGCTTTTACTCAGTAGGATGTGTGGGTGAAAAAGAGATCATGAATAGAAAAAGAAACAAATAACGATGCTCCCTCACAAGTGGTGAGGAATGGCGTAACTTCATGCCAGGTGGTCCAACGAAGCAGAGTCCCTGTGGGTTCAAATAGAGGAAGCGGCAGGAAGGAGAGCGGGATTATCGAGGCAGTCAATCAGCACGGCTCGCAGTTCACTCCTTCTGACTCAGTCTAAGATGCGATGCAGAAGCTTAATGTTTTGTTTGCCTGTTTAAGCAGTGATTTAGTTGTGTTAAGGGGGGTGGAGAGGACTTCTCCTCTTCGTCCCGGATGTAGAGTGGCTGATGCACGTTAAATTTGCAAAGGCTCATAGTCCTCCCATTGGCATGGTGTGGTAGCTTGGAGAAGGGGGTGCTAGCTCTGGTATCATCCTCGTCACTTGACAATGGTTTAAAATTTCGAGGTCTATTGGCAATAGTCATTTTTTTCTTTTAACATTTGCCGTCCTTTTCTTCTTTGGATCTATACGGTGCACTTGTACAGCATAATTTAATTTTTTTTATCCATTTGTAAAAATACTGCAATAATGTATATCTTTTTTCCTTCTTTTTCCCTTTGTGTTTCTTTTAGGGTTTTTGCTTTGTATGTTTGTATTATGTAATTAAGTATGTTTATTGTGCAGTTACCTTTAATTTGTATTACCGTAAAATCCGTAAAACGCGCCCCTTGAACCCAAAATGTATTATGGAAATTTACGGGTGCGCTTTACATACGCGTATAAAAATGAAAGCTTCAAAAAGAAAGAAGAAAAAAAGAGATGAGCATAAAAAATTAGGCTTCTACATAGATCAAAATACTACATATTGAAATGAGATACCTAATGAATTTAAATGGTTGCAGTTGCAGAAGTATACTAATTTTTGAATAGCCTGGTATAATGCCTCGAATAAATGACTTCATAACGTAGGAGAATTGCATAGTACACTTTAGGTTCCTTCGTAAAACAGGGGATTCGCGTCATACCACGAATATACCTAAAAATTTAAAATTTTAGCTTGAAAGTAGAGATGCGCGTTATATACAGACACGCATTATACGCCGGATTTTACGGGATGTAATTTTACTGTGTTCTGCTGTTAAACATGTAAACTTTGGTTTTGTTCAATAAAGACTTGACGTGGGAGTAGTTGTTTCCCGGCGGACTGGTTTGAAGCTCTAAACTCTATTCGAGTGAGCTCGTTTTCCCTTGGGCATTCTACCTTACTTGAGCGATATTATTGTTTCCGTATAGTGCAACGCTTCTCAAACTGTGGGGTGCGTCCCCTTGGGGGGGGGGTGATAACTCTATGAGGTGGAGGCGAGCATGTTGAAAAGTCAAAAACGTAAGGTTGTTTAAAAAATTATTAATTTACTGAAAGTAAACAAACAAAATATTTTCTGATATAATAAAACATAAAGTACACATTTACACTGATATAATACACTTATAAATGTATCAGTACTGCACAATGTATTTTATTATTAATTGAACAATACGAAGTTAAGAACAAGTTTGATAATTATCAGTGATCCCCCGCGGGCTTGTACTAACACTTTTCTTGATAATTTGTATAATTAATTCCTTAAGGGCCGATTAAAAGTTACGCGATTCGCTTCCGAATGCTACCATTTTCCACGCTGACGTGCGTATTTTGAAGTTTTTTGAGGGGGAGAAGAAAAGAAATAAATATAAGAAAATCTTCCGAAAAAAGTAAATCCTTCACAAGCACTGTCAAGGTCCTTTTATTGCATTCCAAAGCCTTCGGAATAATTTTATGGATAGCACTGCATAGAAAAGATCGAACTTCGGAAAGACGTATATATACGTCTAGAAAAATTGATGCTTTGGCTGAGCGAGACGTTTATATACGTTTGTGGCCCATAAGAGGTTAAAGTGGTATCGCAGCTTTAGTGTCAAAGTATAGTATTATTGAATTCAATACATTGTTATTGTATGGAAGAGGGCGTGATGCAAATGATGATTGAATAGTGGGTCGGGTATATTGGAATTTTGCGAAGCTCTCTGTTATAGTGTGATGTTAATAAATATTCATTCATGAACTAACACATGGAGTATCAGAGTTCCATGTTGATGCTCCTCAAACTTTCAATATTTACAACCCAATTTTTAATCATAACTTTCATCACATCCCTCTTCATTGAACGACAATGGGTACTTGTGTATTAACGTCGCTGCAGCCACAATTACTTCCCAAGAATCATTTTTCCGAAAAACTGCATCATATCACGTCTTTTTAAAAGAATTTTAGTATTTTTTATTTAAATATTATTGATAATAATAGTTCTTTTTATGCATCTCGTTTTTTGCCTCTAGTGAGCAAGTACGAAGGCACAGACAATCTATGCTGTGCTTTGGGCTTAAATAAAGATCGATACAACAGGAACTGTGAAACTCGAACGAACATTTTAACCAGGTATTTTCAAGGAAAACATCAAAACTGTTCCAGAATCTTTTTGGAATGTTGTTTATACGGAAAAGAACACGGGTTTACAGATATGAAACTAATGAGTAAGATAAATATAGATTTTTTATCATAATATTTAAGTATATATGAAATATTTTACTATAAAATTAGAGAGAGGGAACCGGAAAGCAATGAGGGTATTCTACGTTACAATAAACTAGATGAATTTTTTTTGAAATAGATGAAGTTTTTAGTTTTAATCAATTATGTAATCACATCCCCAAACACACAGACGTTATCCACTTTTGCCGTGTACTGTGGAAATTTTCAATGTCGGATCGATAAAAATCAAATGAATTTTGTGCGAAACATCTGGAGATGATATTTTGGTCATTCTCCAAATTTTCCAGTTTGTTGCCACTTAAGAAATCTTTTAATAGATTGGAATAAATGGAAATCCGTTGGCGCATTATTGGGCGAGTAGGGATGGTGAGGCAATAACTCCCAGTTTAATTCGTTATTCCAGGGTTCGTCTAGCTCAGTGTACTTCAGACTTTAGAATAGTTTTTCATTGCTTTAATTAAATGAGTATTTAATAAATATTGAAAATACTGGTAAAAAAATCGGAATACGCCTTTTGTACCTTTGAAATATAAACCAAGTTTCTACATACATAAAAAAATTACTTTACTAGTTTACATCAGATGTAAAAAAAAGAAAAACTGATATCATTGTTCAGTTAAAAACAAAAATTTCAAAGGGGAAAAAATAAAAATAAAGAAGATAGTTTTTAAATACGAATTACAATAATTTATATTATTTTCTAATATAGTAAAATATTTACACATATATAATTTTAAATTTGTCTAATTTTTGCATTTCTGTTTTTATATTTCCGTTTCCAGAAATATTTTTTTACCACAATCCAATCTGGAAATTAAAGTATTATATAAGATTGTTTTATGAATATTGATTAGATATATTTAATACTTTTTGGTATCGTAATAAATAAACTTAAACTAATTTTAAATGAATTTAGAGCTTGTTGTCGTATATTAATATAACTGAATTAAAATTGTTAAAAGATTCATTGTAGAATATCTATAACCGGGAAAAAGTATTTGAACTGGTGTGAGTTTCATGAACTGTGAGATTATTATTATTTAATTTAAAAGGCAGGAGTTTTTTTTATACATGGTAAACTAAAATAATTTTATCTTTTATTTTAATTTTACTATTGACAATGTTATGAATTAAATACATGATGTTATCCATCCTCTCTCAGTTTGAATTTCATTATATCCAGTGAAAAAAGTTGAATACAATGAATATTTTATCCTGATTTTATATCAATGAGCTCACTAAATGTGACGTCATAATCACATGATAACTACAATCACGTGTTTTCTGCCAATTCATTCATAAAATCACGTAACATCATGGTCACATGATTTATTCAATCACATCTTTCAAACCAATTAGTTCATGCGCTTTGCTATTGCCAACTTTTGCATTTAACAAAATCTTTCTTTAAAAAAAGAGCATTTTTGTCATAAAAAATAACGCACTTTGGTAAGCACAAAATGTACTTGATTTATATAAATACATATGCATTGACAGAGTTTTTTTAAATTTTGAAAAACTTTTTGAAAATTTTAATATTTGAATGTTATTACCAAATTATCAAGTTCGAGAAATTTTATTTTTATCTAGAAACTATGAGAACAAATTTAATGTGAATGGGTAATCTTTTAAATTCAATGGAGAACATGCGATCGTATTTATTATGTGACTATCAGGAATATTGATACAGTGTTAATTTGTTAAAAATATTTTATTTTCAGGAACCGGAATGAATTTAGCTAGAATGGGTGGAGTGCAGGTAGATGACGTAAAGTTTATTTCCGAAGAAGAAGAAGAAATGTTTGAGCAACATGCAACTGTTCGAACAGATTTCCGAGAGACAATTTTCTTTGAGGACTTTGAATTAGGGTGAGAAGTTTAAATTATATTCAAAATTAAGTTCATAGGAAATAAATTATCAAAGACTCGTTATGAACTTTTGGTCCTATAAGGTTAAAGTATAGGAAATTGCTTTAAAAAACTCGAAGAACACTTTTATTTTTGTTAGGCTTAGCTGCACTAACATCAAAAACGTTGCAGCTCTGTCTGATGCCAAAATATGGACTGTTGCCAATTCAGTAAACTGAAGAAAGTTGCAAAGAATATACTTTCAGATTTACCAGTACAAATATAAATACAGTTAGTTTACATAAAATACAAGATATAGTAAATTACAAATGCCTAAATATATAAAATTATGAAATTCATCTTAAAAATTTATTATTTTTCACAAATTATAATGTTCTATAACTTTATTTCATTTCTGTATGTTTATAAAGAACTTTCGAAGTATAATGTTCTATAATTTTATCTCATTTCTGTTTGTTTATTAATTACTTTAAAAATATAATGTTCTATAATTTTATTTCATTTCTGTTTGTTTATTAATTACTTTAAAAACATAATGTTTTATAATTTTATTGTATTTTTGTTTATTAACTCACTTGGCTCGTGCAGCCATAGATTGGGAACGAGTTGAACAGTTGTTTTCCCAACAGACTATAGAAACAAATTTCTAAAGAATTTCTCACTTTTCGTTTTGACACAACACAGTAGAGTGCTAAAATTGCACCTAAAATAAATCCATTTATGCAAAATCAAGGCTCTGATTGATAACAGCTACGTATATAGAGCTTACAGAATCTTGTGTAATTCAGTGAATAAATTTCTTAGTTTCAAATGGAAAGAAATATGTGTTTATTCATTTATTTCTTTATCATGAGTTGACAAATCAGATTAATCAAAAAAGTAATCTGTTTAAATCATTACGCTATGGATTCTTAAAAGAATGGCTATTGATATAAATCAGCGGCAAAATTCCCTCTAGGGCTAATGCGAAGTATTGAATAATTGATTTAAAATTAATATAAATAATAAGAATTTTAGGATTAGTCAGATATGAGAAGTGAGTTTTAGTATAACCCATTCGATTAAAAAAATGCATTAATTTATTATATAAAATGAGAAAAATTATTTGTTTACCTCGAAAATTATTTTAAAAGGTTATTAAAATTAATACACTTTAATGAAAGTCTCATATTAAAATAATCATAAATATAGATACAATATACAAAGTACAATGATTTCTTCTGATCCAAACAAAAATTTGTGAATCAGGCTGAGTGAAATCATGTCTCGAAGTTACACTCTAACATCTTCACTACAATTAGTCTTTTATGATCGAAGGGGTGATGAAGAAATATAATTTTCTGGCCTTTAGAATAAATTGTAGAACAGAAATATACTACTCTAGCATAGATATTCGATTCGAAATTCCGATACTTTTATTCGAATGGTTATATATGTATAAGGTATAACTTCCAAATTTTTTGCGCAAACTTTCATGGAGTGTTCTAATTCTCACAGAGGAATTCGCAACCAGTATGGGCAGACATCACCATTTGAGAGTTGCCAAACAGTTAGACAAGTGAAGAAGAGAGTTCAAATCGCAGGATCATTCAAGATTGTGGCCAGAGGGATGTTAGTATTCAACCATGTTGGCAGGAAGGTCGCATAGAACTTCGAGAAAGTATTTTAAGCGAGATTGACGGCAGATTGATCACCCCTTCGGTATTTACAACTCTTAATGCGTTTTAATAAATGCCCGAAGTGTAACTGAGACACCAGTGATTGCAATGGCCATCAAGGGCTACTCAGCGAATGGTGGCCGAAGATATAGAGGTCATTGCGCCGATTGCCTACTCAGCACTAAATACCATCAGGCGTGTTCTCAATGATGACGGGCATATTCGACTTAGAATCTTACCGATTGTAGTAGAATTGTTTTCAACGATGAAATTGAGCCCCAATGACTATCAAAGATGCATATGGACACATCCAGGACAGTGCTGGGTTACTCATCTGACTGTCATTCGCCTCATAGTCCTTTAACTATGAGTTATGGTGCAGGGTATAATTTCATTTGATAGCTAAAACACTTTAGATGCCATTTGTCATATCCATGCTTAACGACGGTATGTCAACAAGATTCTATGCCTCTTAGTGCTATTTTTTTCTTTGATACACTTCAGGACATTCTTATTAACAATTATATATACAGGAGTTCCTCAGGAATTATACTCGTGTAATACCAGTCCACACACCTTTATAGAAATTGTCTAAATGCTTCTACAACAGTTTTCTGGTCGACGAGATTGCCAGATCTGTTTCCAACAGAGCACGTTTGGGGTCTAATGAGTAAATTTCTCCAACTATCTCTCTAGTGCCAATATAATTCGCCATTTGAAATGTGTATGCCAAGAATTAGGAAGATCAAAGAAATAAGAAGTGTCATATATATATGCATGTAAAAATGCAGTATATACAACCAGGGAGCAGTCGCGCGGGATACAGAGTCACCCCATGCTCACGAAATCTTTAATTCTTGGAAACTGTTCGTTTATTACCGATGATCTTCTTAGTATCCTCCAATATGACAGTATTCATGGGAACTAGAATGATTTTGTTACATTTCTCCTGTTTTTAGGCGTGTGGTAATCGTTTCTTACAGTCTTGAGGGGCTCCGGCACGTCCATAGGCACCCATGCTAATTTGCGGAAGTTTATGTACCTTTTTCTCGGAAACTACTTACTTCTAAGGGATAAAATTTTAACAGGAGGTTATGTGTACTATCAATAAAACTTTAACGAAGGGTATTGTCTTTTTGTTAAAAAATAAAACAATTATGACTTCTTCCCTTAAAATTTAGTTTAAAAATGTCTTATTTCTAAAAGGGTTTGCTAGACATATCTAATTCTCTCCATTAAATTGTGCAAACATGTTAAAAGTATGCTCACTGAAAATTTGAGGTTTATATAAAAAGTAATTTTTGAGAAAAAGGTACATAAATTGAAAAGTATTACATTTTGAGAAACAGGCTTTAAAGTGAAATTTTGTAATTTTTGAGTATTTACTTCTTTAGCTCTTTCCAGAAGCTTATGAAGCATTTTCTTTACCATTTGTGCTCCTACAAAAGATTCTAATTTTCTTTTTCTTCTTTTTCATTATTTTTAACAATTTAGTTTTTTTTTGGAATCTTAAGATGCTTACGTTGGGCTACACGACACCTACATGTATCTAATTTTTTGAAGCATCACACTCCGTTTAACGGTTCAATATCACAATGTTTTAAGCATTAGTTTTGCTACATGACTCTCTTATTGAACTGTTGTGCAGTAGCCGTATTTACTCTCAATTTAAGGGTTTTTAACTCCACAAATGTAGATTTTGGAATCTCTGACCATAGAGTGTTATAAACTGACCTATTTGTGTTCTGAGTTTTTCCATGTAAACATATTCTGAATAACATAGGTTCACCTAGATCTCCAAGAATTGGCTTCATTTAATTCATTATGGTATATAGCACGTGTGTATGTGTTTAGGATTATGGTGCCTTTCGTTCCATTTAGTCTCTGCCTTTTGAAACTTGCATCATGAATTTATACGTCGCAGGACAATGAGGAAATTAGGAATTTCATCAAATTCCTGAGGGAAATGATCCATTGACAGGAGATGTTAAAATAACGTTTCTTCAAGGTCATTTCCGTGATAAAAGAAATGGATTTGAACAAATCCCTGATCTGTTTCAGTGAAATGATGAAATGCATTGAAGTACCACTGTCCATAATTCAGTGAAGTTCGTTAGTGCTGTGTGATGGTCTTTCACACCTTGTTCCAAAACATCCCAAAGAGGCTCAATACGATTTAATTCTTGGTTTCTAGGTCGACAATGTATGACAGAAAAGTAAGAGGAATGCTCATCCAACCAGCCAGTAGCCAACCAGGACTCGTGAGAGGTACAGTTGTCTTAATGGAAAACTTCGTTACCGTGCGGATAACAGAACAGCACAAACGCATGGAGGTGATCATCCAACAACTTTACGTACCGAATTTCATTGATGGAGGTTGGTACACGCACCAAAGATCCCGAACAGTGCCCCGAAAAAACACCCCAGACCATGATTGAGCCACCAAGCTCTTGTACGGTTCCAACCTAGTACGCAGGATCCATGGCGTCATGAGCTTGACGCCATATTCTCAGCCTCCCGTCGGGGTTAAGTAATCGAAATTGAGAATCACTCCATGCTGCTATTTTCCAGTCCTCTACACTCCAGTCTTTGTGCTCCAGGCAAGATGTGCAACCCAAAGGGTAGCATTGAGCAATGGTACTCTCGTAGGTTGACGGCTCCCGAAACCCATACTCTGAAGCGAGCATTGTTCAGTCCATTTACTGCGTGTACAACTGACATAGTCATTCAACGGAGTGGTAATTTGAGCTAATACTTGGCTTCGCTGGCTACGCATAGTACACCTGAGCCGTCTCTCACCACGCACTGTCAAGACTACTTGTCCTTTGAAGTTTGCTCTATCGCTATTTTTTTGTCCACCATCCGTGTATTCTTGGTATTATCTTGACACTGTCAATCTTGAAAATCTTAGCTGTCTGACGATTTTGGAAATTGAATGGCCCATGCGTCGCGCACATATGATTTGTCCGCGATAGAAGGCGTCTAAATCAGGGATTTCAACGATACTGGCGCTACATAATTTGCATAGCCCTAGCTATCCCTAATTCAGTGTAATATTGTCAAGTGTTTAAAAGTGTTTGTTTAACAAATATGGTGCATTATTAAAAGTAGAAGTAATACTATAATAATCAATGAAATACAAATTATTTATTCGAAACTAATTAACAAATAATTAGAAAAATAGACTGGTATCTTTTTATGTGTAGCATTTTTCCTCTTGGTTGCTTACACACTAAAATATCAATCCCTATGTTAATCCTAAAATGCCATTTTTCGAATATATGGGGTTGGCATTTATAGTACTACAATCCAAACAGGTAGTACTATCGATACTAGTATTTATAGTATCGATAGTACTACCCGTTTGGTTACGCAGTACAGGGACTCGTCCCCAATGTATACCCCTCTCAGACAGTATTTTGACAATGCAAATACTGACTAGTTCATTCCATCATTTCACTGAAACAGTTCAAAGATTTGATAAAAGTATTTACTTTCATCAGGGAAATGACCTTAAAGAGACGTTATTTTAACATCTCTCGTCAATTGATCATATACCTTAGCGATTTGATGAAATTCCTAATTTCGTCATTTCCCAGCAACAATATCCCAAGGACACATTCCATGTTGAGGGCTCTCGTTTGAAGACAAAAGATGAAGATAAACAACCCAAAGAACAGTTTTCATGCTGTGTAGATAAAATGTCATTGAGTCGGGTACGACCACTTAGGCATTTTCAACCACTTAAATTTTTTTCTGTGTTTCTGCTTTTAAGATCCAAAAGACGTGTAACCATACACTTTTGGATATGCTCAATACATTCTAATTTTTCCACTTGAACATCATATGTATTCGCACTCATCAGAAACTTATGAAAGGGGGAACACATGTTCTTCTAGCACGGCTCATTCGATGCACGTCAAGGAGTAGCCTTGTATAAAAAATAAAAGTACTTCTAATTACTGTATTTCCTCAAATCATAAATAATTTTAAACAGAAATTTTTGAACTCATAGAAAACACAAAAAAGAAAAAAAACGAAAATTTTTTGAAAATTCATGTGCACGTTTCACAATACTAGTTCTACACACATTTGTTCGAAAATGTTTTCTATGAACCATCTACATTCTACTATCGTGATCGACTACTTAGCAGTTTTGATAGTTGTGTTGGACGACTCATAATGATTTCTAAATGTAAATTAACAAAACATAAAAAAAGAAATGGAGCACCTGCGATCTATCGGAGGAATTTGAAACTTCGGAAAAAGAAATTGATGAAGCAAGGGACAAAGCATCTGATTAAATAATGGATAGTATTCATAATAGCGAAAGTTAATTTGTGAAAATCGATGAACAAAAACGTTTGAATTGAAAGGAAGTTTTTGTAAATGCTACCTAAAGAGCGTCATCAAAAAAGATATGAAATCATAAGTGTACCACAAGACACACAGTGTCCGTCAAAAAGACATAACCAAAAAAGTTCAATACGCTATTTATCAATCACTTAAAACCAATAAAACTACAATAATTTGAATAAAATGTATGACAGTTTTACCTGCTAAAAATCTTTCATGTTACGTTAGTGAGAACTACCTGTGAGTTATGCTCTTAATAAAAGTCAAGTGCATTTGTGAAACATTTTAGTTCAGATAGATTGGACTTTTTCTAAAATTATCAAAGAAAATTTGAAAATTCCTTAAAAGTAGGCAAGTATATGTTCTCTCAGTTAAATTATTCACTGCTATTACTATTTTTTATCATGTAAAATAAAAATAATTATTAAAAAAAGATTTAGGGTAACCACTAACGTTAGTATCGCATGCGTAACTTCTCCTGGGTTAAATTATTGCATCATATTTTCAGTATAGTATTCAATTTTTCATAATTCTGTAAATTCTCTCTCTCTCTTACACACACACATTGGCCTTTTTTTGCAAATATTCATATTGTTACACACACACACACACACACACACGCGCGCACACACACACACACACGCACACACACGCACACGCACACACACGCACGCACACACACACACACACACACACACACACACACACACACACACACACACACATATATATATATATATAAAAGGTGTGAAGGTCCCCTAGGACCTCACTTTGAGAACGAGAATAATTTTGAGTCAAAGAAGAACCAGTAGCCATTTTTATAAATAACTTTCTTTATTTGGTTATCTTTCCCAAATAGAATCAAAGACTTATTAACAAATGCGTCTACTAGTATTATGAGGTTTTAAAGGTAATATCCTTTAAATTAACTTAATTAATTAATGATCCAATTAATTAATTTATTAAATAACGATCACGCAGAAATTACCACGATAAGAGATCCCAGAATTATATTTAATAATGTTCTTATTGAACATTTAACTTTAATCTCACTCCTAAAACTTTAATGAGACTTTAAACACAAAATAATATTTACCACTCGGAATCTCAATTCTTGAGATTAAATATCTCTAACAAAAAATCTTCAATTTACATCCACGATAACTTTCTGCTTCAATCTTTATCTCCTACTGCTCTAACTTTACTATTTCGTTTGACTTAAATACTGAATCTAATCTACATAACAAGGAATCCTGTCCGCTTTTTTGGAGTTGATTGGAAATAGGTAGGGAATTAAATTTCCCTAAAAAGGTCGACTCAGAAGGTTAGTGATAAAGTTCCGTATAGATTCGTCACAAAGGGTGTTTTTTTAGAGGTATAGAACTTTAAATTGCAATAAAACAACGATGTATTATTCGATTGACATGAATTTTTTTTATTCGAAAGATAATCTTGCGGCATTACATTTTAAATATGATCAAGCAAGGCGTAGATTCGTCGAATGGGCCCGAAACCAGATTGTCGTTGTTCCCGATTTTCATAAGCGAATTTTGTTTAGCGATGAAGCGCTCTTCTGGTTGAATGGCTACGTCAACAAACAAAACTGCCGCATTTGGAGTGAAGCTAATCCACAAGTGTATGTCGAAACACCGTTACATCCAGAAAAACTGACTGTTTGGTGCGCTTTATGGGCTGGTGGAATCCTTCTTCAAAAACGATGAAGGCCACAACGTTACAGTCAATGGTGATCGGTATAGAGCCATGATTACTAACTTTTTCATTCCTGAATTGAACTATCCTGATGTCCAGGAGCTGTGGTTCCAACAAGATGAAGCAACATGTCACACAGCTCGTGCCAAAATCGATTTATTAAAAGACACGTTTGGTGACCGCCTAATTTCACGTTTTGGACCTGTGAATTGTCCTCCAAGATCTTGTGATTTAACACAGCTAGACTATTTTCTGTGGGGCTATGTAAAGTCATTGGTCTATGCGGATAAGCCACAAACGCTTGACCATTTGGAAGACAACATTCGCCGTGTTATTGCCGCTATACGGCCACAAATGTTGGAAAAAGTCATCGAAAATTGGACTACATCCGAGCCAGCCGTGGCAGTCCTATGCCAGAAATCATATTTAAAATGTAATGCCACAAGATTACCTTTCGAATAAAAAAAATTCATGTCAATCGAATAATACATCGTTGTTTTATTGCAATTTAAAGTTCTATACCTCTAAAAAGACACCCTATATATATATATATATATATATATATATATATATATATATGATTATATATTTGATTTAAAAATATCTCTAAATTTATCTCCTTTCCTTTTTCAGCGTTGATGGCAAAAAAGAGTTTCAAGTGAGTTTACCGCACAGTATAACTACTTGGATGTTCCAAGCTGTATCGGTTTCTTCTAGTCACGGGATATGTGTGTCTGAGCCTAAATCGATAGTATCTAAAAAGAAAATATTTCTACACCTGAATCTTCCATATTCTGTTGTCAGAAACGAACAAGTGGAAATCCAAGCAACTTTATTTAATTACGGAGGCACAAGAATAAGTGTGAGTAGTATGTGTTAGATATTTTCTAAAAGAAAAAAAATTAATACACTGCTGTTTCATTTTTATACTACCTCTCAACAATTTAAACACAAAGAGAATTTTTCTCTAAAGATACAGAATAAATTGTATTAATTATGTAATTAGAAGCATTTTTAAAATATTATCTAGATTAGGAATAGAGCAATTGCATAGGACAGTTTGTTAATGTCACTCTCAAAAATTTCACGAATGCTAATATCTGTTGATACTTTAAGTGCATGTGTCCCTTAATCACTTGTTTATATCCATTTATGAATGTACACTTTAGTCTTAGTCTTTGTCTCATTCTTGCTATGTAATAAACGTCGCAACTGCGATGTAATAAACGATCGTATAACTGTTTTTCCCTATTCATCCTAACAGTCAAGAGCTTTTATATTTCCATTCATAATAGTTAGGGTTTGCAGCCCCAGGATCTCGAAATCCTGGGATCCCGGTGTTTTTAACAATCCCGAAATCTCGGAATTAAAATAACTAATCCCGGGATTTAATTTTTGTCTCAATTATATATTAAAAGTTTTATCTCATCAAAATTTTCTAAGAATTTAATTCTTAGAAAATTTATATTTTGCTTTTATGAAATATATAAGTAGAATATTTTTGTGCAATTATAAGTACTATAAGTCAGTGCTTATCAAACTTTCAATACTCGCGACCCAACATTCAATCATCATTTTCATCCCGCCCTTCTCCATACAATAACATTGTATTAAATTCAATAATACTATACTTTGACACCAAAGCTACAGTGTACGACTTTAGCTTCTTATGTGCCACTGACGTATATAAACATCTCGCTCCGCCAAAGCATTTATCTTCTGAACGTATATATACGTCTTTCCGAAGTACGATCTTTTCAGTGCACTGCTATGCATAAAAATTATTCCTAAGGCTTTGGAACACAATAAAAGGACCTTGGCAATCTTTGCAAAGGATTTACTTATTTCAGAGGATTTTGCTTATTTATTCCTTTTCACCCCCCACCCCAAAAACATCAAAATACGCGCGTCTTCGTCGAAAACCCTGGCATTGGGGACCAAACCATGTAACTTTTAATCGGCAGTTAAGGAATTAATTATAATCCGTACAAATCCTCAAGATAAGTGTTAATACAAGCCCATGGGGGGTCCCTGGTAATTATCAAGCTTGTGCTTAACTTAGTATTGTTAAATTAATAATAAAATACATTGTACAGTACAGATACTTTTATAAGTGTATTATATTAGTGTAAATGAGTATTTTATATTTTATTATGTCAGAAAGTATTTTGTTTGCTTACTTTGAGTAGATTAATTTTTTAAATAATCTGTGACGTCTTACGCGTCTTTTCTTTAACAAGTCCTTTGGGTTCTTTGGGCCAGAATTAATGGCAACTCTTTTCCAACCAAATCCAAGAAACGAGATGTGAAGAAGAAATGCAAATAAACCGACTTTAAATATAGGATCTTAGAGTAAGCGGGAGGGCAATGTAAAGGAATGTTAGACAATTGAGTTGCGTTGTAGCATCTGATGATTATTGCAGTTCGTGGTTCAAGATTTAAGTTCTACGTGTCGTGGATAAACATATTAGTGTTCGACTAGAAGTTAGACGTCAAGCTGCATACCATTGCAGATAAAGACAAGTAGCATTACGGACTAATATAAGGTAGGATTGATTACTTATTAGTATAATTGAGGATTAGGCGGTTTGCTTATTGAGATTGGTATAAATTAGATTAGATCATAATATAAATATATATATATATATATATATATATTGCTGTGCAACGTATTGCGTCATCGTAAATTCTCTCATATTAATTATTATAATTATATTTGTTAAAAGTTTAAGTTGAATATCTTAATAAAGTCATATTAAGATAATGTTTGATCCTAGTTCTTTCGCTAACCCTACACCTCTAGCTCACGCTGATACTTCGAGGGATGTACTTCCAAGGAGAGGTACATCACAAATCTTTTTTTTTTTTTACTTTTCAATACGCTTGCGCCCCCCTGTAGAGTTACCACGCTCCTCAAGGGGGGCGCGCCCCACAGTTTGAGAAACTTTGCTATAAGTAAAATAAATAAATACAGCTTACATTTCTCGTATGAGTGAACGTTGCACAACTCTAAGTAGCTTACTGTCATACTTACACTATAATATAAACATGTCATGGAAAGATTTTGTATTAACGTTCCTACTTCAATTAAATGCCGTTAATTAATAAGGGGATCTGCTTTAAAGACTTGAGTTACTTCAAATTCCATTGCATTACTAACAGCTCATGCAATTGAATCTCCTATTTCAAATAAGATAACACATTAAATTCATTCACATTCTGATTCAATAACTGGATCAATTTATACCCAAAATCCATTAAGGTATCCGACTGCGTTCGGAACCGTGTTTTTGCAAAAAGGTATGGATGGATAATCTTTATATTTAATGTCACTTATATTAGAAATGTATATAAAATTATTTTAAGAATATTATTACAGTAAAAAATTATTTAAGTACAGTATTATGACAAAAAATGAACATAAAATAACCAATTTTCAAAATATTCTCCTTTTGTGAAAAATGCTTCTATTATAATAATATTTTGCCTGTATATAGCTCAGACCTCTGTACAGAGGCTCAATTAGAATTTTTGAACTATATAACTTAGAAGTGGGTTTATCCATGTTTTGCGACAACAGAGTGGAGAAATTTTAAGAATAAAACGCCGATAATTATTTCAGTTGGTTGTAACTCTGAAATTAATGTGAAATTTTCAAAAACAAATAATTCAGACTTTCTGAGAAGAAGTCTTTACTTTTCATATAGCAAAATATTATTATTTTAGAAGCATTTTTTAAAAAAGGAGAACACTTTGATAAAAGTTTATTCTAAGTTAATTTTCTGCCAAAATATTGCATTTAAATAATTTTTTTTGTCAAAATGTCCTTAAAGCAATTTTATACCTTTATTCTAATCTAAGTGACACTAAATACACTCATGTCCATAAATTAAGGATAATTCAGAATCACACAGAAATTGAACTTTAGAATAAAAATTTCACCTGTGGAATTATCACACATATGCAAATTACAGGAAACCACCAGATGGCGCGGATAGTACGTCACAATGACGAGAGTGTAAGAGAGGGCTATATAAGGAATGGTGGCAAAGAAGTATACTTGTTCACAAGCGCTTTAAAAGCCTTTCAGTGCAATAACTGCATAGTTGTGGCACAAAGGAAGCATTTGGATGATTTTTTACGTGGTAGAATTATTGAACGACTTTAATGTGGACGTACCCTGCTGGGAAAATCCGAGGAACATGGAATCACCCAGAGTGTCATCTCCAGGCTTTGGCAACGATTCCAAGATGATGGTTATGTGAGTAGGTGTTACAGCACAGGTCACCCGAGATACAACGCCGAATGAGGACTGGTATTTGGCAGTAACTGCCAAAAGAAACAGACGGAGCACAGCATCAGACCTGTCTCGTAAGCTCTCTTCAGCTACCGGTACGATAGTTTCAAGGCAGACCGTGTACAGACGCTTAGGGCACATTGGTATATATGCTCGTATGCCTGTCAGATGTGTTCCACTTACCACAACTCACTGTCGCCTGCGATTAACCTCGACTAGAGAGCTTGCATTGTGGACACCACAACAGTGGTCTTGTGTGATGTTTTCCGACGAGTCCAGGTTTAGTTTGCAGTCTGATTCTCACCGGACTTTAATATGGAGAGCGCCAGCTACCCGTTACCACTAAGAATGGCTTGTTTGGGGAGGAATTATTCTTGGTTCCAGAACTGACCTGCATGTTCAGAGTGTAACGATGACAGGCCACATCTATCGGGATGTCATTCTGGAACAACATGTACGTTTGTTTTGGGGTGCCATGGGTGCTGAATTTCTCATTATGGATGACAACGCCCGTCCTCACCGTGCAAACATTGTAGATGAATGCCTTCAATCGGAGGATATCACCCGTATGGATTGACCAGCATACTCACTGGAATTGTATCCTATTCAACATGTGTGGGATATGCTTGGCCGATGATTTGCAGCCCGTCAACCCCTCCCACCTGTCTACCTACCGGAACTTCGGAGGGCATTGCTTGATGAGTGGTGTAATATCCCCCAAAATCAGATTGATAATTTGATACTCAGCATGCCTAGGCGTTGTAAGGCCTGTATTGCATGGTCCAGGAGACATACTCCTCATTAACCATCATACTAACCATGTTATACTGTTTTTTGTGAATAGGTTCTTTTTTTTAAAATTTGCTCCAGGGAGTAAAAATCGCAATTTTTATTAATTATGTCAAACATATAGCATCTGTTTTGCTCTTTACCTTTTGTTTAATAAATAGACTTTACAAATAAGTCAAATTTTTTTTGCTTCTGTCTCTTTCTTTGCCTGAATTTCATTATCCTTAATTTATGTACATGAGTATATCATGAAAATTATCCATTTATGCGCTTTTTTAAAATCACGGTTCCGAACGTAGTCGGATACCTTAAATGTAGCAAAAGAACTAGGTAAATTTATCAAAGTGGTATATGCATCAATGCAGTCTATTGGATTTGAGATATTGTCATCAATTCAAAAAGAAATGTCTCTTTTTTGAAGATGGAGGAAGACGTGGTGATTACCTGAAAAGAACATACTCCTATTTAATGACGATAACCCCTACTAGTATAGAATCTGAAAAAGCATTTTGTTCGGCAGGACAATTTTTCGCAAAAATAAGAAGCCATTTGAACGATGAAATGCTGGGGAGCCGTGTTTTTTAAAAAAAGGCTTACAGAAACACAAGAATGAAAAAATATTATTTTAATTTCCTTATCTACTATTTTTATTTGTTTTTTTTATGTTGAATTCAGCTATTTTTATTTGTTTTAATAAAATTAATATTAAACCAATTTTTCATTATATTTTCAGTTTTATTATGCAATTTCAACTATGCTAATGTGTAAGTATTTTTAATAAACAGTCCATTCTTAATCCCAGGACTTGTATAATGTAATCCCTAAATTCCGGGATTGAAAATATAGCACGGAATTACAAACCCTAATAATAGTTGTGGAAGAACATTTGAATATTTAAATTTAAAATAATTGCGAATTTCAATATTGTCTTGGGGTGAATCTCGAAACTGTGAATCCTGGTTTAAATAGCGAGGATGAATATCTCCGGTTTGGATATAATTTTCATATGCCATTCTTGTAAAAAAATGTCCTTTTAAATGTTAGATTATATGCTCAGGAAATTTCAATATAATTTTAATTATGATAAAGCATTATTATTATAAGCAAAAAACTCACCGAAAAAACTTTAGCTCAGAACTTTTCTTCAGATCCATCGGAACGACTTAACTGGGAATGTTTTATATATACCGTATTTTCCTGTATATAATCCGCAGCGGCCTATTATCTGCAAAGCGCTTTTTAGAGTAAAAAATAATAAACATTGTATAATTCGCAGCGGTGTATAATCCGCTATACATATAAAATATAATTCGCTATTTTATATAATATATAAAAAATTAAGATCGAGACTGCTTTTCCATTGTCTATTTCTTTTAAAGTCCATTTATTTTTATTTCTTCCTCTAATTCTGGCCAGTGAGGTTTTCCACGACTATCGACTCTTTAACGTCGATCACAATTTTCGAAGTTGGTCTTGTTTTTTCTCCACAAACGAATATTCAATTCGTCAACGTTGAAAAATCTTGCAGCTTCCCGACTTCGGTGGCCTTCTCTATAACTTTTAACTTGAAGTTTGCAGTGTAACTTAACGTTTTCGCTTCAACATGATGAAAACTTTCAAAGGACGTAATAGCTCTAGTCAAGAGAAAATTGAAAATGGCGCTTTGACTCATAGCTGTTTTTCCTTCCGAGGAATCAAATTCGTTTTTGAATGTAATTGGACAAAAAATAGTTATGGCTGATATATGTCATCCGAGTCATGAAAGCGCCATATATTATTTATTTTATAAAACATAAACATCATTTATTTCAAAACTTTATTGTTAGCTTTTCTGAAGGATAATGTTTTATCTCAGATAATCCGCGGTGGCGTATAATACGCACAACGAAATTTGCAACTCTTTAACGCATAATCCGCAGATTATATACAGGAAAATACGGTATTATAGAGAGTGACAACGGCCAGATTGAGTTAAATATACATTTATATTAAGGGGAATTATTTACAAGGGAGGGCTAAAAGTTAGTAAAAAGTAATCGAAACATCATTAGATCGTTGGATTCCACGAGGCGTTTCGTTCCTGCGCCCTCGTCATCGTCTCCTCGCCGTCGTCTCTCTCAGTCGTCTCCGCGCAATCGTTCTATTCGAGTCCAGTTTACTCGTTATCCTCGAGACACCTTGTTAGCTAGGTGGCGCTGTCTTGGCATTACGTCATTAAGGAATATAGGAGGGATACAATATGTGCACATCCATTCCTACATCGGCCATCATGACCAAGCATGCGTCCTCGCATGTAAAATACAGTGTATTTCAAAATTTCATGAAATAAAACTGAAAAGCTAGAGGAAATAAACTTACAAATAAAACAATTATTAAAACAGACAAATATGTATCAGAAAATCAAAATTAATAATAAAGAATAAAAAAAAAATAGGTATACAGATGGAAAGAAGACAAACAATACAAAGCAATCTTGAGTATGGTGATAATGTCAAAAAATGTTAATGTAAAAGTTTTCGTTTGTAATGTAACATTCATTTGTTTGGCCATGGTTTCAAGTATTCGGCACAAGTACTTGTTTTGGTTGGGCCATCAAAATTTTCACATTTTTCAACGTTGTAGGTATCGTTTGGTTTTACTTGTGTAATTTTATATGTACCGATAAATTTATTGCAGAGTTTTTATCCAGGTCCTTGTTGCGCTTTTTTAATAGCAACTAAGTCCTTAACACTATATAAATAAGGAGATTTTCGTCGAAGGTTATCTCATAAGACTTTTTGTTTTCATTTTGCACTTTAATTATTTGCGCTTTTGCCGCTTTACATAGGAGTTCTCTGTTTTCATTAAATTCGAGTTGTAGTTGTTCGTCGATTAATTGTTGAATGCGCAAATCAGTCTTTTTATTGATTTGTGTTCCAAAGAGTAATTGAAAAGGAGTGGTGTTAATGCTTCGTTGGAATGTTGAGTTTAAGACTTCTTGTAGTGAAGGAATATGTTCGAACCATTTCGTGGGATCGTCTTCTGACATCTTAGATAAGACAGGAATAATTGCTCGATTAATGCGTTCTACTTGACCATTAGCACGTGGCAAACCTGTAGTATTATGAGGAAGTGTATTTTTTTGTTCCGAACAATAAGTGTGGAATCCGTCAGAAGTGAAAGTAGTTCCACGGTCAGTGATAAGAAAACGAGGATTTCCAAATGTAGTTTTTTGAATGTCTAATTTTCTTATTACCTCAGAAGTAGCTGTAGTTTTTGTGGGGTATAACCAAACAAATTTAGTGAAAGAGTCAATGACAGCTAAAATGAATTTGTAGTTTTTACTTGATGTTGCTAGAGGACCAAGATGATCGGTATGGTATGTATTTAGAGGTATATCATCTGTGACAAGAGGATGGAGAAATCCTTCTTGTTTACCAGACTTTTTATTTTTCAATATACATGTTACACAATTAGAAATATATTTTCAATTTTGGATTGAAGTTGTGTTATAAAATATTTATTTTTATATGTTCTAGAGTTCTTTAAACTGAAAAATGTCCTTTGTCGTGAGCATTTTTGATAAAGTGATGCTGCATCTCGTCGGAAATAACAAGGACTTCGGCACCGTCAGTAAATTTATATAGTATATTATTTTTAATACAGTAGTTATCATATGGACCATTTTGAAGAAGAGCTTTTATGGAAAGAATATGTGGGTCCAGCTCTTGAGATTCTTTTATCCTGTGCACAATAGAATCAGTACACTGATTTGTTAAAACCTGTATTCTACTTAAAGCGTCGACATGGGCCATTTGTGAGCCAGAGAGATGTAAAATGGTGTAATCATAATCTTGTAAATTCAGGGCCCAACGCGCGATTCGTGTGTTTAGATCTTTCTTACTCATAGTTTTTGTAAATGCATTACAATCAGTAATTATTTTGAAAGGTATTCCTAAAATGTACACTTTAAATTTTCTGAGAGCTTCTATGATTGCTAAAACTTCGAGTTCGTAGCTGGTATATTTTCTCTCCGTTTCGGACGTTTTTCTAGACATGTAATATATAGGATGTATGGAATTATCATCGGGGAATCTTTGTAATAAAACAGCAGCAAGTCCGTCGATTGATACATCAGTATGTATTTCAGTTTCACAATTTTGTCGATATATATACCTAAGACAGGTTTCTGAAAGAGCAAACGTTTTAACTCGTCAAAGGAAATTTTTTTGTTTTACATCAAAATTGAAAGGAGTATCTTTACGTAAAAGATCACTAAGTGGCTTAGCAATTACAGAATAAGCAGGTGAGACCTAAAAAGCGTTGAACTTCTTTAGTTGTTTTTGGTTCGGGGTAATGGACAACTGATTTAATTTTAGAAGGGGAAGGAAAAAGTTTATTATTTTCAATAATATGGCCTAAGAAAATTCCTCGAACCGCCTTGTCAGCTAGGTGGCGCTCTCTTGGCATTACGTCATTAAGGAATATAGGAGGGATACAATATGTGCACATCCATTCCTACAGTATATATATATATATATATATATATATATATATATATATATATATATATATATATATATATATAACCGGGAAATTTATATAATATTTAGTATGATGCAACCTTTATTCAATCGACAGTACCTGATGACATTCCATAGATTTCATGGGTATTCTGTATGCAATTTTGACTCATTTCTTTTGTCTATGTAGAACTTTTGTTATTCAATACATTTTTAATAAGGTATTTCTTTTTGTCAATGCCATGGTTCAGGCCTTCTTATCTTCAACGAAAGATGCCCTTAGGATGGGACTGAAAATCAATGAGAATAAGACAAAGTGCATGCCTTGCACTAAATCACGTTTTAACTATTCACATTTTAAAATTGAAGAATATAGTTCTGAAATCGTTGACAGTTTCACTTATTTAGGTTCGCAAGTTAACAATAGAAACAATTATACTACTGAAGTCCAAAAGAGAATTAATATGGCCAAGAGATACCTTAATGGAATACTAAAATATATGAAATCAAATTTAGTCAAAAGAAAAACAAAAAAAGGTTCTACTATAAAAAAAGTCTTTTAAGATCAGTATTACGCATCTGAAACTAGGTCCATGTCTCGAAAAGATGAGAACATGATAAGTATCTATGAGAGGAAGATTTTAAGATTCAGTTTTGGAGGAAGATCAAATTTAGAGCTCTATCAATCATATAAAGAATCTGAAATTGTTAACTTCATCAAAATACAACGAATTAAATGGGGAGGTCACGTTATCAGAATGAATGGAGATCGCACCACTAAAAAAAGTCTTCAATGCTCAACCAATTGGCACACGAAGAAAGGGCATGCCAAATCTTGGATATATGGCCTAGAAAAATATCTTTTTTTTGAGAACTAAGAATTGGAGAACACTAGCAGGAAGAAGGCTGGCTTGGAAAAAGCTTCTTGAGAAGGCGAAGGCACATCCTGGGCTGTCCTGCCACTGAGGAAGGAAGGAATGCCATGGAAAGATTTGTAGATGAAGTTCTATGAAAAAACAGAGTGAGGACTTATTTCAGAAGTCAGTTTGCAATATCAAGCGACTTTGCCAATTAAAAATAATGCTTAATATCGAAAAATAAAATGAACGGGCATTTCTACTATGTAAAAGAACATATTTATATTTCGAAAGATACAAAATTTGTTAATAGCCATAATTTTTTTTATGTAATTAACATGCATTAGTACAGCAAATAT
Source organism: Trichonephila clavipes (assembly GCA_019973935.1). Classification (NCBI taxonomy): domain Eukaryota; kingdom Metazoa; phylum Arthropoda; class Arachnida; order Araneae; family Nephilidae; genus Trichonephila; species Trichonephila clavipes. Next base: position 913,303 of record BMAU01018599.1, on the reverse strand, counting down.
AATTTACAACTCTTTTACATTTTAGGCTGTGATGTACATGTATGGAGTGAAGGGCTTGTGTACTGGAGTTACTGAAGGGGAAAAGAGCGAAAGAAAAAGGGTGTTCGTAGATAAACGATCTGCAACAACCGTCACATTCCCCGTAATACCATTGGACATTGGAACTTTTAACTTGAAAGTTGTAGCCCTTACTTCTGAAGGAAGTGACGTAATCGTAAAGCCATTAAATGTCATAGTAAGAAATTATTTTTGAAGTGTATCTGACATTTTTGCTCAGAATTCATTTCTATCTCTGTACAAATGTTAATTTCCATGCTTCTTATATTCTACAATAATACTTATAAGAATGCATTAAAGACTTCTTCAAAGAAAAATATCAAGAAATAATTGTAATAAATCTTAATAGAAGTATTATTAACGTAGTAAGATGTAATATAATTAAAAAAAATAATAACTGGATGGAAAATATTTGTGATTATAAAAACAACACATGTAGCAATTCGTAAAAGGAAATATTCTGAAGTAGAACATCTAAAGCTGTTTTTCTTTTCTCATTGAAAAGAAAGATGAATTTTAAAAACACGCTAATCAGATCAGCAAATGTTTGATTATATTTACAGGCTGAAGGTCAAACAGTTGAACTCGATTACTCAGTTAAATTAGATCCCACAAATCAACAGAGAAGAGTAAGAAAAGACGTCTCAAGACCGCAATTTTCTGGTAATTAATTTGTGTTATTTACACATACATTATTACTAATTTTAAGTGTTTTTTCTAGCTCAAGATACTTCTTAATTGTTATTTTTTGTCAGGAACTTATATGAATTTCTAAAATCTGTCTTCAAATTACTATTGTCTACTATTACCTCGTAATAGTCTCACAGCTGAAAATGTGCAACACTTTTGAAAAATAAATAAATGCATCAATTTCTGTTTATCGCACTTCTTCACTCAACATTTTAAACAGATACTTTTGACTTTTAAAATAAAGATAAACTTTGAGCAATGGACATCAATAACAATAACCTCGCATATTCATAATCATTGCATAAAATATACTACAATTCTCTGTTAATGACCCCATATACATAAATTACAATATATAATACTATTACTGTTTACTCTCATATCTTTTTTCCCAAATGTATGATTGCATATGTTTTGAATTTATTTTGGAATACCTCCTATCTTAAACAATTGCTTATTATGATTTTATGTACTATTTTTTACGTTTTCAGAAAAATAATTTGCTCCACTGATTTACTTATTTAAATATTCTGAAGACAATAAGTGATTTAATACGTACAGCGATTTTTGTAAGAACATATTCACACACTAGTCAGGAAGTAGACTGTTCTTTTACTTGCGAGGAAATGCCAGAAGATTTCCTTTAATCAATTTGAATTCTTTTTTATCCAATGGACTGCACACACACATTTTGGTATATTACCCTTTGCAGATATGGTAAGTCCTCAAGTGTGAGAGCCATTTCATTGCTGCCACCATCTGGAGGCAGCTCCAGTTATCCAAATTTTTGAAGTTTGAATTTATTGAATACAAGATCTCGTTGGATTGCCGTGATTTAATTTTTCCCAAAGTACCAGAGCCAATTTTATACTCAAGGTATGTTTTATATGCCACTTGATCATATAATATGCGTGCCTACTATTTTTGAATCCAGAAAGTCTATTGAATCCAATCGGGATCGCACTCACGACCTTGAGCTTACGACACTGGAACGCTACCTCTAAAGGCCTTATGACACGTACTCATTTGGAGCAACTTTCAAACCTATTTCGAACCATTTCTACCTAGTTGCGACAGCAATGGTTCCGAAGAACTTTTTCCGAGCTGAAAAGGTTGTTCCAAATAATAGTTGCTTGAAATTCCAGCCAATGGGGTTCTTTGGCACCCTACGTCATAAACAAGATGGTGGTAAAGATGGCAGCTCGGTTTCGTCAAACACATCAGATATGGCGTATAATATTTTAATGGTGTCTAATACTTTAAGCAGAATTGTGCTCCATTTCTGTTTACGCCCATCAACAAAAGTGCGAGTGAAATAAAAGAAATATTATTTAATGTTCATTTTCCGAAGCTAAAAAATTGGCGAGTAATTTTTCAATGAGGAAATAGAATGTGGCTTCAGAGCATGCCATTTTGTTTACGGCAGCCCTTCACCCTCAGCTGGGTGAAAAATTGTCCTAAATGGTTGTTCTAAATATGCGTGTATGATAGGTCCTTAAGCTAACGTACTGACATTTCAAGAAACAAGATAAGGCAAACCTTGCATATTTCATGTATATATTTGATTAATTTGCTCTGAAATCTTATAGTAATATTATAACAAAATGTCGTTTATAGGATGTATATTTTTATTTAATCAAGTGTATTGATCCTTTGTTCCACATTATTTAGATACCATTGATGAGTCACAGAAACTGCAGTTTACAGCTATTACTCTAGCTGTTTCTCAGGATGCTGTTCCTGGAACTGAAAGTTGCGTGATTACAGCAGTAGGTAAATCAAATTTTTAAGTATTATTTGTAGTTTCTCATACACGGGATGGTTATCAACATATTAAAAGCAATAAGTAAGTGGAATTCTATGGTTTAAAACTAAGCTATTCATGATAAACAACTTTTGCACATTTATTATTAAATAATACAGTGTTTTTTAAATTTTTATTTTTCGGTCCTAAGATGAGTTTAGGATTAGTAATATGTTTCGAATCAAGTGTTTACATGCAAAGGCAGGAGAAATCAATTTTTGTCAAGCAAGTGAACAGTTTGATAGGTCGCAATGATTTTATTATTTAAAAAGTGCAGTACAACCTACTATTAATAAGCCTATCGTATTATTATACTAAAGCAAAGTATTCTAGTTTGATAACTGTTTTATAATCTGAAGTGATATAATTGTACTCCGTTGAATATTGTTTATTGACAATATCCTTTACTCTCAGTTCATTAAATTTGTGCTTCCCACAGAATATTTTATCATAATATGCTCCCAGGAATACCGAAATAGCGCATGCATTCGTTGTAATTCTGATTTGTGAGTTGACTAGAGCTAATGTTTCAGTTTACTATGAGTAAGAATACCTAATATAAGCTCTCAAATAAAATTTATCAATAATAAATTTTTTTCAAACGAAAATTTGGTATTGATATATACTCACGTTCAAAATTAAGGTCACAAAGACAAAATGTAGGAAAACGTACAAACTGTTCGCTGTGTTGTCACAAAATTTGACATAGAGACGTATTACATTGTGAGAAAGAATATAACAATATAACCAAATAGGGAAGGTTTTAATTTTGAATTAAAAAACGCAGGATGCATCAAAAAGTGTGAAATCACGAATCAGAGAAAAATCATTTAACTTGTTACAAGATTGTCTAATTTGAAGTGAGACCACCGTGCATCGGTATACAACCTTTATAAGAAGCTGTTTACTGTTTATGAGAGTGTCAATAAATATTTGTGGCAACAAAGCCCATTCTTCTAAAAGCAGGACTTTTGACACCAAGGGGTTCGTGGGAGGTGAGCTACCCTGAGAAATCGCTTTTCCTAGACCGTCTCAAATATGTTCAATAGGATTTAAACTCGCGGACTTCGAAGGCCAATTCAGATGGTGAATATCCCCCTTCTAAAGAAATTCATCATCAATCCGTGTGGCCACATGTAGTCTGGACCCATAGCACTCAGAAAAACATCATATAGGCTTCCTGGATCTCATCCATATAGCGCTGTGAATACGTACAGGGGTATATGACTGCTCAACATTATGCCGCCACACACAAGGATTCCTTTACCAAGCTATCTGTCGATTTTTATTATGTTGGAAGGATAAAAGCGAGCTCCACTTTTTCTCCAGATGACCACTCGATGAGAATCAGTTTGTCTAGGGAATTTCGACTGGTCACGGAAATGAACACGCCCTCATTCTTGTGGAGTCCACGACTAATGTTTTCAGCTCCATAAATGCCCTATCTTCCCTGTTGGATGCATCCAAAGGGACACTTAAGACTGGATGCTGGGTGTAAAGGACAGCCTATGCTAGACGGCTGCAACACGTTTGCCTGGAAAGTCTTCTTCCAGGCTCAGCAGCAAGGTTATGAACAAGCTGAGGAGCTGTTGTCCATCTATGTCTTCGTGCACCTTGTTCGTAGCGATCCTGTGCAGATGTTGATGCTCTGTGATGACCTTGACTGACCTTCTTGGTGATAGTACTACTTGTTTGGAATTGATTCTACAGCCGGGAGACCCCTTTCGGGCCACTTGGAACGATCGAGCCACCTCCGCTTGAGACTGGCCCGCTTCAAGCCTGTCAACGGCTCTCCCTCTCAAGAAATCATTTAAATGTTTTTGAGAAGTTCATCCCCACTGCTAACAGGCTAACTTGTTTGTTTTAATGCATTATTCACAAAACTGCAGGAAAAATATCATGTGCTTAAACGGTATCAATCCGGTAATCCTGCAAAAAATCAATGCTAAACAACATATTTTACTAAACTGAAGGTTGATATTGTGCTATCCGTTCTTCAAAATATATTAAACACATGTTCTAAAAAATTTTCTTTAAGCAATATAAATTTATGACGAAAAACATGTTTGTGACCTTCATTTTGGGCATGAGTGTAGGTTTAGATATGAAGCTTAAATGACTGAAATGTTAAGCTTTTTTTTTTATCGATAACAGTATGTTCTTAAATAAATTCCTTAAATGTTAAAAATTGATATAAAAATTTTAGCATGTAAGTTTTTATGAAATAAATAAAATTTATCGAATGTTTTACACTTTCCTTACATTTATGGTCTGATTCAAGAATGAATAATACGTCTACCTTTCATAACTGTTCTCGCTTAAATACTTTTAAAAAATAACATCAGAAAAATTACTAATCTTATACATTGTTGATAGCATATGATGTATAACCACATAGAATGCTTTCAAATCGGGGAGGGGGGATTTCCCCGTGTGTAAATCGTATATTCCTTTGAGATATTCAAGTAATTACAGCCATTTGATTCAAATGCAGGCCATGGTCCAAACCATGGCAGATTACCCATATTCGCCTCGTAAAGGGGGAGGGCAGAGTATCGTTTTATGGTACCAAAATTGCTTTTTCATGTAAATTTTTTTTTGCATATTCAGTGCCAGTATGTCTCGAAACAAAAAACACGATCATTTTCAACCGTAGAAAAAGTGTTGCTTATCGAAAATGAGAATTATCTTTTCAAGAACTCTGCATTCGTGTCTGTTACAATAATGATGCCGGTATGTAATTGATTAATGCAGGGTGTAACGATAGCACATATTGCGCAATTAAATTTGAGGATATGCATATTATGACAGTGATGGGTCTCTTTCTGCCATATCAGAAACAAATGAGAAGTATTGTTTGCTCCAAACGGTGTCTACATATATCTTGACGGTATGGGTGAAGTACGAAGGGAAATTTTCTCCTGGTAGGGTTACCCTAGGCGTGAAGGCCATTAGAATTATGCTCAGCTAAAATAGACAGGAACCCGAGGGTACGTCAGTCTTCTCCCCCGATTGAAACTGTCCTTTTCCCTTTATCAGGAATTCGTCTCTTATTGCTATAGATACTGCATTGCCCGTCTCGCAGGATAATCAGAGGCACGTTTGAGGTTTAGACAGAGGGCCTCTTTTGACTAATGTACTACGGTCTCCAACTTCTAAAAGTGTTTCACTCAATATTCTCTAGTGTAATATCAAACATAGCCCATTTTCTCTTGCAAAGATGATGGGTTTGTCTTCTGCTAATGTGGAATCTCATTCCTTACGTCCAGTGGGCTTTGATCAGAAACTTGAAGAAATTAATTTCCATGAAGAACTTCTGTCTAGAGTTGTTAAACACTCTAAGATTTCGGATCTCATCAAACAGTTGGTTTTGGAAACAATAAACTGTATCCCCCAAACATCTTTAAAGATCTATACTGACAGCAGCAGAGGTGATGGTGGAATTTCTGGTAGTGGAGTACACATTCTTACTCCTACTGGAGTCATGGAAATTAAGAACAAAATTCCAAATTTTTGCTCAGTTTTTAGATCGGAGCTTATTGCTATCAGAAGGGGTTTGCAGTACGTTTATGAAACCGAGGTTCAGTTTCAAGACGTTTGGATTCTGACTAAAAGGCGTGCTTCCGTTCAATATCTATCCAATTGTACATCTATAAGGAACCAGTCTTCATATCCTTAATCTTCATGATCGGATTTCTTCTAATCGTCATGTATATTTTCAGTGAGTCCCATCCCAAGTGGGGATTGATGGTAATGAGAAAACCGATTTCTTTGTCAGGACTGCGACTGAAGGAGAGGTGAATCCTACTGGGTCTCTTACATTCAGTGAATTATCCTCCCTTAAGAAGATTGAACTCCATCATCTTGGCAGAACTCTTCCTAGTCATCCTTGATACTTCGGAAGAAATCCAGGAGGTTCATTGAAGCTTATGCGTAGGAAATACCAGACTGCCTTCTTGCAGTTTGTAAGTGGCCATAGTAAAGCTCTTATTTTTCACCAGGGTCAGAAGATATTTCCAGAGTGCCACTTGTGTTATTCCGAGATGGTCTCTCCTGCCAACATCTTGACTTTCTTGGATTTTAAAAAAGACAAGGTCCTTCTATGCCCTCTTCTGTTTTTAGAATTTCTTGATTTTCTTTGATTTATTGGAATTGTCTTGCATTTCTAGATAATCTGGGATTAGAAACAACAACAACATGTATCATTTGACGTCATTTACTGAATAGTGAATTGCCCGTAAGGCTCTGACTACATATGTTGTCTAAAACCCTCAGACTCTTTCGTCTTCAATAAAGCATTGAAAGGTGGACATGGTCAACCATGACAATGTCTTCGCAAGCGAATCAAGCTTCTTCCGATACCACGATGGTAGGATTAGAGTCCGAAAACTCCGTGAAGAGAAATTGATTAACTGTTTGCCTTACGTATCACCAAACTAGTTCTGAACAAAATATTATGGTTTGGGATGGTTTAGAGTTCCCCTCCTATATTCGCCTAGTAGGCATTTTTCCATATGATTAACAATATGTGTACAATGACCAGCTACCACTGTATCTCGAGGATCTGGAGCCTGATGTTTTCATGTACCTTAAAAGCTTCCATGTGGCGCCACAAGTTATCGATAGGATTGAGGTAATGGCTGTTTCCTGGCTAGGATAACAGTTCAAAGACCTTAGAACGATACCAGTCTTTAGATTACTTTACTGTGGGGCAAGGAGCAGAATCTTGCTAAAAAATAAATGAAGCATTTTTGGTAAATAGATCCCTGATGGAAGGTAAAAGTTTGGGTTCTATAATGGTGTTAATGTTTTTCCTGACATTCAGTGTCCTATCGATAATATGAAAGCGCCTGATACCATCTTTTGATAACCATGATAAAATCATAAAATTATGGGGTACTTGACAGATGCCTGGATGCAGTCAGGATGTAGCATTTCTCAAATTCTAAGTTTTACATATTTTAGGCCATCACTAACGAATAACGATAGCTTAGTTTCATCCCTCCATATAACTTATGATCACTATTAATGTGTCCAATTCATGTGTTCCTTTACCCACTATAGTCTTTTTTAGCGTTTCTGTAAACTGAGTCAAGGCATTTTTAGTGGAATTCTACCTCTTAGTCTAACATCTACTAATTTTCTCTTGATTGTGTTTAAACTGACAGAAACACACACACACGAGCATCATTCAGATAGATTCTGATGACCATTGTTGATATCCTTTTATCTCTGACACGTATTATAATTGCTTTTCTGTCATCAACATATGTGGTACAACTTTTTTTTGGCTTTTTACTGCTTTGTTTTTTATTAAATTTGTCTTTTGACATCTTACACAAAAATTTCAGTCTCCAGATGTAGATGTTGATAATTCCACATGTCTTGCAATTTTAACAAAGGAAATACCCCTTTCTCGTCAAATATGAGTACAATTTACTCTTTTATTTGATGCCATTGCTTTTTGATTGAATATCATTATTATCCTGGCCAGGAAACTATACTGACTTCACTCCTATCGAAAACTTGTAGCACCGTTGGAAAACTTGTCCGAACGAGGTACATATAAAATAAAAAGAAGCTAATTGAGAATAAAATTATTACCTGGCATCATGCTATAACGGAGGATAAGCTTAAAACTCTTTTCAGCTCAATGGAACATCGACGTGAAGCAGTAATAAAAAATTAAAGCTACCCCACTAAGCCCTGATAACTCACTGCTATCATCAGTATCTAATGCATATCAATAGTTATTGCTGCCTAACATTCTTTTTCGTTGCAAACATTTAAATTTTGCTTTCTGTATTGAATTTAGTATTAAAATGTTTTTAAAATGATATAAAAGACTATGAGTTTTGCCCAAAGCAACATTTTCTATAAGCAAGCAAACTTAAAAAACATAAGAATTTTAAAAAGTGTCCACAATTTTGGCCATATCTATCTATCTATCTATCTATCTATCTATCTATCTATCTATCTATCTATCTATCTATCTATCTATCTATCTATCTATCATATATATATATTTATATATATATATATATATATATATATATATATATATATATATATATATGTAATCCATAAATATATATAGCTATAGAACCTAAGTATAACTATTCAAAATAGGAAATATTAGGCACAGTAGTACAGTAACAAACTCCTCGCCTTAGGAACCAAGGTTGCAGGTTTAAACAAGTTTTAGGGCTAGCCAACCTTCACCTGTAATTTGTCTATACAAAGTGCCAAGGGGAAAGGAAAGAATAATATTAGGAGAAATTTAAATATTACAAATAAAATCACTATACTAATAAAATATAACGATAAAATTATAGCCTACTAGTATTGACAGTATAGATTTAAAGTCAATGCAAAAGGTAAGTAGTAAGACTTACTTCGAGAGTGTATCAACTGGTTATGTTTCCCACCAAATACAACAGAGGAATATCAGTACCGCATAAAGTTGAAAAATTTGATGTAATAATATAAAGTTTATATATATATATATATATATATATATATATATGTACGTTTAAAAAACCACAAATATATATTGATATAAATATTTGTGGAAAATAAATGAACACAAGAAATATTTAAATAATAATATTTTTAATTTATTAAACATGTTTCGCCATCTATTGAACAATTGTATATCTAGTTAAAAATACTAGTATTAAAACATAATGTCAATATTAGTTATTAATACATATTGTATATCACTGAGAACTGTTAGAAATATAATTGTAAAGAAAGTTGGCAGGGCCTCCATGTTCAATGCATTGTTTAATAAAGTTATTAAGATTTAAATAAATTTTAGCTTTATCGCTAACTAATACATTATTACGATAAATACATTTAAAAATAATATTTCTATACATAGATATAGATAAATTTGAATTCCAGTAAGGCACTTTAAGAATGTTAAAATTAAAGGATCTCTCTTTTATCATAAATATTACTATGCAATTTCAAATCATTGATATAAAATGTTATAACCCTATTAAAACTAATTACTTAGACGTGATTAATTTTAACTAAGTTTAAGTAATCGGGATAAAAATTAATACTGGGATTAAAATTATCATTTTTACCAAAAATAATGAAATCATCAATATATCTAAAAATATAATAGTCATAATTAATAATATAATTATATTCATAAAAGTGTAATAATATAAATTAGCCAAACTATTGCTTGCAGGGCCTCCTTGTGACAAGCCTTTATTTTGTTTATATAATGAACCATTAAAATTAACGTAATTTTCTTTTAAGACTAAACATATGAGAGTTTTTGTTTGTTAAAATTAATATTAAGATTATAAATACTGTGGTTTTCTAAAATTACTTTAATAATATCATTGATATCAATGGAATTGAAAAGATCTTCAAGTCATAACTATGAACTGAATAAATATTTTTATTTTTAAAATAAATCTATAATATCTTTACTATATTTAGTTATAGTCTTATTGCATTGCTGATTAATAAAGTTTTGTATAATATTATGAAGTAATTTGCCTGCAGTAGTAATATATGCTTTAAAACCATTTGTCACAGTTCTAAATTTAACAGGACTTTTATGGAATTTTGGTGTTAAAAATATGTACGGAAACTTAATTTAATGAACGCAAAAACCTAATTTTTTTAAATAGCAATAATACGATTACTAATTTCATTATTGCGACAAATCTAATTTTTTAAAAGATTCATTTTTAAAAAAGTGTTCATTAAGCATATTATAATAAAAATACTTACAAATCACAGCATAGTTACTAGGTACTTTATCTATGTAAACTATGATGAAATTTTTTGTAATTCATAAATTTTCTTTTTTATATCTTTAAAAGTAAATTCATAATGAGAATCGTAGCTAAATTTCACAAGGTATTTTAAAATAGCGTACTTATATTCATCAAATGCCTCTATAGGTAGTCCATATTTAATTGCAGATTTTGTAATAAAATTATCAATATCTTTAGTAATTTGTGTTTTAACAGTATTGTTGTTATTAGAAACAGTTAATCTGAATCTAGTGCCTTTACTCATGATATCCTTTAACATTTTGTCATTGATTATATCGATGTTGCCAGCAACTACATGTTAATGATGACCATCAATAAAATCATTATAGTTTTTACATATACAATATTTTATGTTAATAGAAGGTTGACTATTATTGTAATTAAAGATAAATCTTCCCATCGTTTTGCTTTCTTAACAACCACATTTCTAACAAGAATATATATATATATATATATATATATATATATATATATATATATATATATATATATATATGTGTGTGTGTGAACAATATAAATCATATATTATATTACTTAAACTATAGCATATATAGATTACTTTATAAATATATATTAAGCTCTCTCAATGCAATTTGATATAATACTTTTTTTTAATTTTACCTAGGGGATCAATTTGGCCCAACTGTGGAAACTGCTATTAATGCACCTGATCAGCTACTTCAAAAACCAAGAGGTTGCGGTGAACAGAACATGATATTCCTTGCTCCAACTCTGTATACTATGAAATACTTGAAGGTAAAAGGCAAAATTACCCCTGAAATTGAAGAAAAAGGCTTTTCATTTATACGTCTTGGTAAGTGAACTGTTAACAAGCGAAACGGAATTTTTTAAAAAACTGTATGATATTAATATCTCTTATAAAAATAATCTGCACATCTCAACTAGTGTAAATCCTTTTCTAATGCTCATTAACCTAGTATGTATATTTATAAAAATGATTACAGAGGAGAATAATAATTAAATTTCGAAATGTAAGAAATAACTTTCAAAATTTTAATTTCTACAGAGTTTTACGAGATTTGTTACCTTAAAAAATATAATTTTTCTCGAGGAGCCTTTAAGAGTTTCTTACATTAAGCTCGATATTTACATATTATATCATCAACCAATGTCTCCAAATTTAAAAAAACCAGCCAGATATTTTTATGGTAATTTTTGTTTTGAAACAAGCGCTTCGAAGGGTTTCCAGAATACACTGTATATCGCAGTATTTGGCAACGTCTTTGGATTTGAAAAAATTGGTTGACGGTATAACACTTAAGTACCGAGAGTTTTTATCTGAACAAGGACAAATAGATAACGGGGTCCCAGAAGGATGTTTGTGGTACCTTGTTTCCTTGCTGTCTTAAATTATCATTTATATTTGAAAGGGACCTTATACCAAAGAATTGCACGTTTCATTACGTCGCCTCATGGGTTAAATTCAAGATGCCAAATGTGTTAGACATGAGAATCTTCATAAAATTTGATACAACGCTAATAGCTCAAACAGAGCTAAATTATAATGTGAATTACCGTATGTACTCTAATCTAAACCGCCATTCATTCTAAGCCGCAGCCCCAATTCTCTACACACTTTTGAGAAAAATAAAAAATCATGTAAATGTTCATCGATATCCGATACTTAAGAAGTTAAAAAATTTATTTAAAAATAATAAAAAGATAATAAAAATTAATTTTATCATTAATAAAAACTTTCAAATACAATATACATGAGTCTGTAATTACTCTAACCGTCAGTATCATGCTAAGGAAAAGAATTTGCCACTCCTATTGTTACAGCTGCATTCGGAATTGGTGCAGGTGTTGCTATTTTCGCACGCGGTGTGGCTATTCAATGAATTTATTATGCAGTATTATTTTAAAAGAATGAATAACAGAAGAATTATTACAGACTTCTGAACATTTGCAAGCAAAAATTATATCTTTTTGTTTACGCCATCGACGTGCATTGGTTTCATCCGTATTAAATTTGCAATGGTTGCTGCTCTGTTTCCGTTTCTTTTTCTGCATGTAAAATTGCCTCCCTTTTCATACTTACGTTATAGGGAACTCGTCTGGAGTCTATTACTGATTTTAATATTTAGATGACTAAAAGAAGACGTATACAAACAAATTTTCTAATACAAGTAGACAACGATGTTTAGAATAGACTGAATACTGGAATAAAATACGGAATGGGGTAAGTCATCCATGCAAGTGGCTAGAATGGACGGTTACATTTTTCGTTTAAGATGGAAACTCAATTTCCCCCATCTAAAAAATATTTTGCCTTCGATACTATGTCATATCCAATATTCAGTAGCATTCACACTGAAAAATAGGGCGGCTTAGATTCGAGTAAACACACGGTAGTTAATTAGTTTGCTCAACTATCATAGAATATTTCCAATATGGGATCCATTTTCCCCATGTGAGGATGATGTTATGCTCTTTATGTATTATTAGCATGAATATTAAATTTAGTAAAATTTTAATTGTAAATTTCCAAGCTATGGGATACAAAATATGGTCTTTTTATATTGAACGAATATCTTAAATTTTCAAGCAGAAAAAAGAATCTTTCAATGCAAGAGTGTTTAAACATTTTGTACCAAACCACACAGATAAATCTTTCTCCTATTTCAAACACATAAACAAAAAAATATTGAAAAGTTAATATTGTTTCGAAAAAAATGTAATTAAATATATACTGGTATAAAGTTACAGAAAAAAAGAAAAGTATTGTAATACATTAAAAAGATTTTAATTATTGAATTCATGAAGTTATATATATATATCGAAAGTCCAAAATTTTATGCAAATTGCTCTAAAAGCTCAGAAAATATTCAAAACTAAATTGTTATGATTTTAAGGGACCATATATTAATTTTTAAGATGTAATTATCGGTCTTGTCATCAGATGGTTTTAAGGAACACGAAAAAATGTACAAAAATATGCGTACATTTTATAGCATTTGACCTCTTATATTTTCATGAACATCTCCGGAACTAATGAATGGAATGAAATTTTCAATTTAAACTAATAAAATCATTTGTTATTCTTGACAGAAATTGAATTATTGAAGGGAGAAAAGCCCTTTTTTAGAAATTAATTCATAATTAACTTTTTTTAGCTTAGTCTCACATCTTTTTACGACTTGTGGATACATCGAATCCACCTTTAAAATGACCGTGCAGTAGTTCGATATGACAAAACGTAATGATCAGGATTCTATAAATATATTTAAGTATTCTACAATCTTAAGTACTATATAGATCAAACAGTTATTCATTTATACATATATTCCTAAAATTTCAATTAAAAAGCCTGGATAAGCTCTTAAAGTTCATCATGTCTTATGGGGGAAGTAACACTCTATGCTTCTTTACGCCCCATATTATACCGGAACCAGGGCCGGCTCTAAAAAATTTGCCTCCCCGGACAAAAATGGAAAATGTTATCCCTCTCCAAAGCCAAAAAATTATAATTAATATATATATACAAAAACATATATTGTCCTAAGAATAAGAAATAATTTGAAACTAAGAACATAATTACCCATTATGATTCACTGATCTAGCTAGTTCTGAGTGGGCCCTGTATCCAAATTCTTTGGCGACTTTTTTGGGGGAGGGGGGCTTCACATTTTATGATGCTTTGCTTTCACATTTTGGGGCCCTTGAAACTTGGGGTCCCCGTATCATTGATACGGCGATAACTACGCCCCTTTTATGATTTCAAATGAGTAAAATTTAAGCGAAGAACTACCGCATTTCAGCAGGCAAATTTCTTCGAAAAAGAGTCTACTAATGGTGGGGACAACGAGCGTTTTTATTTTAACTTATAGTAACTACACTCAAGACTAAAATAAAAAAAATCTCCTGTGCTTCTATATCTACTAAAATCTCTTATTTACCTTGTTCCCTTTAGAAAAGCTAGCACCGGGCATCGTATGGGTGAAAGAAATGTCTCTCGTGACCCCTCTCTTGAATGGGGAGAAAGTTACTAGTGAAAGATGTGTAAACATATCAAATTTCATAATTTAACATACACTCGCGCCTCGAACTATTCAAGCTTTGAAATAAAAGAAAACTGACATTAAACTACAGAGAAAAAAATATGGAAATAAGATACGTTAAATGAAATATCAAATTCATGCCCAATAATACTTCAGAAAGTATACCAAATTTTTTGTAATATAGGAAAATATTATGAACACATTGATCCAAATGCCACCCTTAAAATTGGTCCGGTTTGTCCGGCCCTACAGCTACCCCTGCCAGAACAAATTTATGTCACGAAAAAAATTATCTTGCACATTTACGGCTATATTAGCAAAGTATGTTACAGCTATGTCATGTTTATTATGCTCAAAATTATGATTGTCAACCGTATTACAAGCTTTATGGCATCAAAGAGAGATTTGTGATACCTTTTAAATATGGTAGGTATTCTTTAAAAGGCTTCAGCTATAATTTGCACAGTCAGTTGACCAGTTCCTCTGTTGAGTCCTTCGAGTTTCATAAATCTTGCGGTTGATGTGTCCATTGATATGGACGACCTTGCCTAATTAATCTTATCCCAAAGGGGTGGTTTCATGTAATTGATGACATCAATACTAGAAAGGGGTGTATCATCATTAAATTGAAAGTATATTGATAACGAATGTAACTGTGAATATATTGTAGAAATATTTGCAAAACCACTTCCGGGCGAGTGAGTGTTTACTAAAGAAACATGGAGTTATTCGTAGAATGCCCAAGGGAACCAAGCTCATCCGAAGAGGGTTTAAGGACCTCATAATAATGAGCCGCGGTAAAGTGACGAAGATGATGACTGAGTTGGCAAATTATCACACTACCCCAACAAGAGGAGTTTGAGCCTCGACAGGTTTAATATGCATCGGTCCTTTTATATGGTGGATCTTCAGTAGCACTAGGAGTTGATGATATCCTGGTCACGAGGTCTTGGCTGTCAAATTGTGTTCATAAAAGTTATGGGCCTTTGAGGAAATCTTTTTGAATACTAATCTACTATTCACAAACAGCACTGTTAGAATGCGCGTGAATGCCTAGCGTGTGGATTTACTGTTTTACACGTATAAGGGATGAACATTTATCAACATGAACAAAATAACGTCTTTGTGAAGAGCAGATGTGTTTGCCAGTTCCCCCGCTGCACATTTTGCCTTATGAGCTTTCCGCAGAATGTGGCATATAATAAGTGTTACAAACTCGAGGAAAATCACTAGTTTACAAAACCGTTTTTGGTAGAAATTTTTCCTGATCCATTTATCGATCGCTCCAAGCTCGTATTACTATTTGAGTATGCATTCTAAAACTTTCTGTTAAAAAGCTTTTTTTACAATGCTCTAAGTAAATAATACTTTCTTTTTTCTTTAATTTTGTACTTTTGTGTTTGGCCCTTACGTGTCACTTCCGTCCATCTATTTTTGTAGAGAAAACAGATCAATGAGTTACATCATCCCAGCAAGGTTTTTCGTAATTCCCTCCAAGGTTTTGAAGCGTTGTAGTAAAAACACAAAAAACGAGAATATTGCAAAAAGAGACCATATGAAAAAGACAGAAAAATTCAAGTTTTATTTACATATATTACAGGTGTTCTAAGAGTGAATCCTTGGTCGCATAGCATGCATCAATACGATAGTCTATTTCCTGCCTCACTTTAATCACGTGTAACGGCGTTTTTCCTATTAATCATCTTAGGGACCAGCATTGAGTTAATTCACAGCCAATCCTCTCAAGAAGATACCCTGATATTCAGATTAGTTAGTAGATATATAGTGAAGGTTTTGAAATCGCGAAGAAGAAGGAGAAAGGAAGCTGGGATGCTGAACGCCATGAGCTGATGGTAAGACATTAAACTCAGAAGCGTAATTATAGAACGGTTTTTAGCGTGTTAAAGAAATTAAGGAAGATAAAGATTCATAGGATAACTTTACTTAAAGATAAGTGGTTAGAGAGGATTACAGGCGCCTGTTTACTTAGAATTTAGGAATACGTTATATCACTCCTGATGACCTTCCTATAGTAAGACTTGTGTTTTTCAATAAATTTAGACAAAAATAAATTGGATTCATTATGGCTAACTTGGCTGATCAATTATTTCCTCCCACAAGTCAAGGTCGCGTGAATGAAGAGATGGTACCCCTAGGCAGGGGGTATCACACATGTATTGACAACGTGTGTTAATCTTTCCTTATTACTCGTAGGTTATTCAAAAACTTGGTTTATTACATATGACCCAGTCTTTGAACCCCTTCCTCCACGTGATGTATCAAAACTGATTGAAAGGATATTATGTCCTGTCATAAAAGTTAAGGTGACTAACTGTCCTCCCTTAGGGAGTTCAGTCCTTCTTTTATAGGTTCTGTCCATCCTCCAAAAGTGACCTCCTACTTGTACTCTTTTTCAATATTTTAAAACTGATCTGTCAATCTCTATTCAGAGATGAACCAAACATGTTCTTAATATGCCGAAGAATGGTCAGAAACAAATATCACAGGAAATAACAGTTTTCAGGTGCTTTTTGACTTCGTCGCAAGTAGATTGGGCAGATATAGAAAACTGTGTTGATTTTTTGTATCGAAAGAAATGTCTGATATTAACATGGATAACAATTGCCCGTTTGAAGAAATTAGAAGACTGAATGTATATTTTTAAATTCTAATGAATTAGAACAATTGGAAAATCAACATCAATAAATTGATAAAAGATGTGTGGAAATATTTAATCAGGAAATAACAGTTATCAGGTGCTTTTTGACTTCGTCGCAAGTAGATAGGGCAGATATAGAAAACTATCTTGATTTTTTGTATCGAAAGAAATGCCTGATATTAACATGGATAACAATTGCCCGTTTGTAGAAATTAGAAGACTGAATGTATATTTTTAAATTCAAATAAATTAGAAAAATTGGAAAATCAACATCAGTAAATTGATAAAAGATGTGTGGAAATACTTAATTACCATTTTTTCTTACCATTTCAAAACGGAATACATTCCATATGAACATTTAGTTATTCTTGTTGAATTTACGTTGTGCTGCCTTACAATTAATGCAGCATTTGAAAAAGTTTTTTCAATTGGAGATGATTTTTGAACAAGTGAGAAATCAAGATTGAATATGGATATTTTAGCTTCAGTACTGACCCTAAACTTCAGAAAAAAGGATTATTTTTGCTCCGAAATGTCTGATATGTTAGAAAATAATATACTGACAAAAAAATTCATTCAGTGGAAAAATACTCGTTCAAGTAAATAATTAAAAGGAATGCAAGAGTAATTGGTGTATTTTTGTTTGTATTAATAAAATGTTTCATATATTTATCTTGTAATTTTTTCTTAAATTTTTTGTCCTCCTTTTCATAGAAAAAAAATTGGTCACCTTAATAAAAGTTGATAGTACTATGTTGACTAGAGTAAGACAGAAAAAAAACAGGTCTATCGCATCGATGTATGCAGTGCGACGAAGTGTTTCCAAATAGAGCACCTGTAAAATATATATATAAAAAAAACTTCCAGGTTATGTTCTTTTTTACAGTTTTCGTTTTAGTTTTTTTTACTACAACGCTCCAAAAACTTGGAAGGAATTATGAATAACCCTAAATATATGCACGCATATATTATAACAATAATCATTCTTATTACTATTTAATTTTCTCTCTATAAATATGCCAAATGAATGATTAGGTAAATTTTAGTTCAAGATTCTCGCAGAATGTTAGGTACACCATTATTCTTTCTATTCAGTTTTTATAAACTTTACACATAAATATTTACTGTCCTAATATTATCTTCATGTCAATAACATACGCTAAATTTAGATATATTACATGATTTCAATACTGATTACTGTTATGTATGTTTCGCATTTGTTTTTTATCTTCAAGGATATGGAAATCAATTAGCATTCAGGAAAGAGGATGGATCATATGCTGCTTTTACTAATAGAGCCTCAAGCACTTGGTAAGTCTATTTAAAATAAAAAAATAAACGATTATTTATTTATTTCATACTTTGTTATAGCTTGTGATTTGTAATTCAGAATTATTTCATGCATATATTTGTATAACGGATTTTAATTTTATTCAAAATAGTCACAGAGAGGTAATAATAATAATAATAATAAGTAACGCTGTAAAATAAAAAAATGTAATTAAATCAAAACAATTATCCTGTTTTTGAATCCTATCTTTCAAATTTAAAAATACATACGTAAATATCATTAATGATTTCGTTATCATTAATTGTTTCTTTATATATTCGATTGAGAGCAATATTCTGCATTTCAATTCTTATAAACATCACATCATTACAAAATTTGGAAGCTGAGGCTGAATTAACGTGCATCAATTTTTTTCTTTTACGTTTATTTAATATGCATTTAGAGAATCGACCCTTAGATCTTCATATCTGGAGTTTAAAAGCAAGTTAGAGAGAGTTTATGCATTATCCATTTTTCAAAGAAATACAATCATTAAAGAGAATTTGATAAAATTAATTTAAGGTATAATCTCTTTGAATGATACGGTTACTCGCGATATGCAAGAGTAAGTCTAACAATACTTAACCTACATGCATTAATTTTATATTTATATCTTATCAATAAAGTAGATTCAACATAATTACAAATACAACCTGTGGCCAGAAAGTTCGGTGAATCAATTTTTATTTCAAATACAGTATTGTACAGCCTCAAATACAATTTACTGTCCTTCAAAATAATCTCCATGGATGGTAATGTGCTGTTGGTAACGTGTATATACGCCTTGAAAACTCCTGTAAAACAGTTCTTTCGCTATGGCTTTCAGCTCGGCCGTCACGTTGCTTTGATTGTCGGTGTAGTCCATAAATCTTTCTCTTTAGGGCTGACTTCAATCTGGGAAGAAGTCTGCAGGTGCCAAATCAAGTAAATAAAGGGGGTGATCAACTGTCACAACTCCATTCATGGCCAGGAACTGCCGTTATCGTGGCATTATCGTGGAGAAGAGTCCAGGAGCCTTGCTTGGCATACTCAGGGCGAACGCGATGGATCCGCTGCAGTAAAAGTTTCGGAACACTTCGGCGTAGGTACTCTCAGGGAGGAATTCTTTGTGAATGAAACCCTCAGAGTCGAAGAATCTTTATGCTTGATTTTTCCGACCGTACCTTGGTTTTTTTAGGCGACGACGGAAACGCTTAAACCATTCATAAATACTCTTGGATGTGATGGTTTCATCTTAATAAACTTTGAGCATTTCATGAGTTTCTTTTGCCGATTATCTAAGTTGGAAACAAAACATGTTTTTTATCTGATCCATTTTTGACACGCGACAATCCACAATAAACCTTTCGCGCTCAGCGTTAAACTAACAGGGAATAAACGCACTTGGAACCTTGCCAATTACAAACATGTTCAAACAGATATTGACCTTCACCACGCGTGGCATCTTGATATTCTACTAGTAAAGCAGCGACCTTTACAGGCCCATTCACCGAACTTTCTGACCATAGGTTGTATAAGCAATATTCTAGACAAATTCATTAATGTATGCACATACTCACATAAGCGTTATTTTTTAGGTTAACGGCCTTCGTCGTTAAAGTTTTCTGCCAGGCTAGTCAATTAGTGCATATTGACGAACATGTGATGTGTAGTGGTGTTAAATGGCTCTTAGACCACCAACAAGATGACGGGTCTTTTAATGAAGATCATCCTGTTTATCACGTGGAAATGGTGGTAAGAATTTTACATACAATATTTCTCAAACTTTGATTCAGCACCGAGAAAATGTTTTTCAAGTGGAATGAAAATCTGTAAATAAGATATATATGAATTGAAAACGAAAATCTAACAGCATCATAGTATCAAAGAAATTGAGTGTTTCATTCAAGAAGTACAGCTATGAAATAAATAAATAAATGTAAAAAGTAGAAAAACTAATAAATAAAAATAAAAAATATATTAATAATTATTAAATAAGTAAAAATTATAGTAATGCGTTGGATGACTACTGGCTCTCCAATACACTGCTACCCAGTTTGACCGGGATTCTGAGACTCCTCCTGCGGGAGTGCAAATCATACACGTTTTAGACGACAACTTGCTTTGGTGTATAATTCAGAGACAGTTGGAGAAGTTTACCTATCATAATTATGAGACTCCTTCTGCGGGAGTGTTCACCATACAAGTTTTTAGATGGCAACTTGTATCAGTATAATTCAGAGACAGTTGGAGAAGCTTGCCTATCAGAGACCAAGAGTTCGCTTTTGGAAAGAGAATGTCAAATCGCACTATCCCGGACAGAGTTAAAGAACTACAAAAACAGTAAAAAAGTGGGGCGTATGTGCTCGGGAATTATTCTATTATTTGTAACCCCAAAGGTACGTGAAATGTGTGTGAATAGTAACTACAGGGTGTGGAATCCAGTAGATTAGGGGTAGGGAACCAGTGGAACGTTAAACAATATTTTGGGCACACCAGCAATCAAAAGGGTTTGCATTTTATATCAAAATAACAAAGCTCGCTATGAAGTATTACAAACAAACACGAGTGATAGGTCGCGGAGCGGCAGGGAACACACTCGTTTATTATTGTCTTGCCTTAGTTACGTCGTGGACTACAGTTACTTATGATGCCAAATGTGTCTATTATAGTGTCAATTTCGTTGACACAACTGTATTTTGAAGTTTTTTTGTGTTATATTTACGATTTTTAGCTGTTATTTAACATGGATTGTTCTGTAAAAGAATAAAAAGTACTAGATAGTAAATGTAACAGAGAATTTTTCAAACTTGGCGAATCTAGAAATATGGCATGGGATTAGTAAAGGCGTCAAAGTGGTGTGTGTTTATGTTACGGAACAGTGGTATGCAGGACATCGTCTGTAAAATGGCATTTTGGAACAAATCTCAAATCTTCTTGTCAAAAAAGTGCACCACAGCAAAAATAATCCATTGCCTAAAAACCATTTGGCAGATGACCCTAATTCTCAGCACATGCAATCTACTAAAAGATTCACCTTACAATCCTAAGGTAAGCTAATTGTAATCCAGTCTGCAACAGCAAAAAAGTCACACTAATGTTACTTTAATTTTAATTACACGTATAACTAAAACATTTACGACTATACAGTGCACACCCACAAAAAGATATTTTTTTTTAAAAAAATAAAGTTTTGAAGAGTTTTGATTTGTTAGTTTGTAGTTTTATTATTTTTACAATAATTACAACTCAAGATGATTTGACGGCATGTCTATACCACATTAAACACTTCTTCAGAAAAGAAATGGCACGTCTATACCTCATTAAACACTTCTTCAGAAAAGAAATGGCACGTCTATACCTCATTAAATACTTCTGCAGAAATGAAATGGCACGTCTATACCTCATTAAATACTTCTTCAGAAAAGAAATGGCATGTCTAAACCTCATTAAATTTTTCAGAAAAGAAATGGCACGTCTATACCTCATTAAACACTTCTTCAGAAAAGAATTGTCACGTCTATACCTCATTAAACACTTCTTCAGAAAAGAAATGGCACGTCCATACCTCATTAAACACTTCTTCAGAAAAGAAATGGCATGTCTAAACCTCAGTAAATACTTCAGAAAAGAAATGGCACGTCTATACCTTATTAAACACTTCTTCAAAAAAGAAATGGCACGTCTATACCTCATTAAATACTTCTGCAGAAAAGAAATGGCATGTCTAAACCTCATTAAATACTTCAGAAAAGAAATGGCACGTCTATACCTCATTAAACACTTCTTCAGAAAAGAAATGGCACGTCTATACCTCATTAAACACTTCTTCAGAAAAGAAATGGCACGTCCATACCTCATTAAACACTTCTTCAGAAAAGAAATGGCACGTCCATACCTCATTAAACACTTCTTCAGAAAAGAAATGGCACGTCTATACCTCATTAAATACTTCTGCAGAAAAGAAATGGCACGTCTATACCTCACTAAACACTTATTTCGAAATGAATGGCGCGTTGATCCATAAAGGTTCACCACTCCTGCTTTAGATGTATCGTGTCATAAGAGATGACAAAGAAAGGCTCTGTGTTGAAATACCATTTTTCTGCCATAAATTTTATTTGTCTTGCTATGTGTTGGACGACTATGAAGTGAGTATCCCTCTGCCGTTCTGGACGTCTCTCAACATATCTTCGTTGTTCATTGGGATTCATTCCGAAACCAGACTCATCGGCTAAAACAATTCCAGTGCTATCCATGAGCATTCATACACGTCTAGCGATGTGCGTCAGAGAGTGGTATCCCTACAATTAGACCACATTTCAGCCCCTGTTAGACGAGTTACTTACCGATGATCATTGCATACAATGATACCCGATTAAACGTCGGATAATTTATAAGTAAGCATTAATATCTGCGAGCTCCGATTTGACGGTCAATATCTCCTTGCATCCGATTAACCATTACCTTCTTGACGCTCTGAGCAACATGGTTCGCCCATCCTTGCCAACATCGTCGACTGGTACAACGTTTCGACGTAAATCTCGTGTTATCCTGCGGTTTGATTGTCTTGCTTCCTATATATTAATTGCAATGTAGATTCCAAAAGATGACCCCATTGGTGTAGAAGTTAGGATAGGGGGTTGTGCCAGCTCAGGTATCGTCCTCGTCGCTTCACTATTGTTCAAAATTACGAGGTCCATCCTTAATACTCCTCGTGCAGCTTTATAGCGCAACTTTAATATAACACTCTTACTCACTCAGAGGGTGACATGTGCTCCCACTGTTAGTGAATTCATCTGCTAAGCATGGGGGTTAGTCCACATGGATCGATGGAGCTTCATCCTCGTGTAAATGATACTTTAACATTGGAATGTTTTCTCTTTTAAACATCATATGATTGCTCCGTTGCAACGATCTGAAATTTCAGCGACAGCCTGTCTCAACAAATAAGTAACATTAAAAAAATAACAATGAAATGAAAACAATTTCTTGAAGTGCAATGAAATTATCACAGGTTGTTGAAGAAATATAGAAGTTGCGTCGCAAAAAAATAACAGGATAACAACCAGTTTTCAAATAAGAAGTATAAATAATAAAACATCTAACTTGTATTAAAAAATTGTTTAATTGCAGACAATTATTAGTTGGGCGTGTGACCACCTCTGTTGGAGATGCAGACTCGGCAACAACTATTAATACCTGCAAGCAGGTTGTCAATCTGTGTCCCACCTTGAAGAATACATGTTGACTGGCAAGTCATTAAGGTTTTTAAAGAGGACTGCACACATAATAGAGAAGCATCACCCGAGTATATCCCAGGCATGCTCTATTGAGTTCAAGTCGACTGAATGCTCTGGCCATTTTATGCGAAGCAGTGTTTTACGTTCCTCGTTGAGTTAACAACGATAGCACTATGTACTGTAGCGTTATGATCCATAAACATGGCATGAGGAGCCATGGCTGTCAGATATGTACAAAAATATGGATCGAAGTCTACACCCCCGATATATAAATAATTTCTATCGCTGAATCAAGACGTAAGAGATGGAGATCAGTTTCGATACCGACTAATAACCTTGCCCAAATGACTGCACTGTAGTATTGTTGTTTGGGCAGGCCTGTCCCTTTCAGAGATATTGAGAACTTGAGAACGAATTCCAGATCCGTATCCTTGGGAAATCGTTGTAAATACAAATTCGAAACTCATCGGTAAAGAACAGATTGACTTATTATTGTGGTGTTTAATGGATGTGACCTTAAGCACACTGTAAATGAGCTCTTTTGGGTGATGACTTTTATGGCACTCGATTTTTCGTCGTCTGGAATACAGATGAATATTATGCAGCCGTCTGAAAACAGTTTGTCGAGATAACGCTATTCCTAAAGACGCCACGCTTGCAAACACAGAAAACGGTCCTGTTGCGCTGTTGTAGCTCGTAGAACAGGGGTGGCACGACTGAGTTGAGAAGTGGCACTTGGAGACTTTTATATATTTTTTGAAAATTTTGAAAGATAACTTATTTCAACTGAAAGGGAACTGAATTACGTTGAATTTTGGAAAGTAGTACCGACAAGCAATTTTTCATATTTATACAATTTGGATATCATGAGTTGTTGTAGGTTTCGATCCACATGTTTTTGTGTGTGTGTGTGTGAATAAATGTTTTCTATTATGAACATAATAAAATCAAAATTAACTGGTACACACCTAAAACAAACTAATTTTTTTCGCATCTTCGACAACTAATCTTAACATAGATGACTTAATAAAAAAAAACTACAAATTCATAAACTACATTAAGCAAGTACGGAATGTTCAATAATTATTTAGAATTAAATATTTCAAGTTACTCATTTTCATTTTATAGCTAAGCAAACTCATTAAACCAGTAAAAAAGTTTATTAACTCTCAAACCTAAGTTTGTACTTTAGTCTTATATTTATTATCTTATTTTGAAATGTCTACTAATTAGCCACTAATTAACTTGTATAAAAAATGTGCTATTTGCGTAAAAATCCCGTAATAAGTCAATACGTAATGTTTTTTACCATTTCATATTCTTTTGTTTGTTGGAAAAATTCGAGGTGGCACACGTATTTTTTTATCAGGTAGTGGCACTTTTCCCAAAAAGGTTCGCCACTCCTGCCGAAGGACTTTTACTATCCGGTGGTCTTCGTGAGGCATTATGTTCATTTTGATAGTGATTTCACAAATGGATCGAAATATTGACATTTAAAACTTGGGCTATCTCTTACGGTCGTATTTTGTCATAGATTGGATCCATCCGATTGCGTATGTCAGCGCATGTTTCATAGAAAGAAGCCAATGACTCATCAAAAGAAGCCAATGACTCATTTTCACAAATTCGAAACAAAGAAATAAAGAAATGAGAATTTAATATCCATAGGAACGAAAAAAATAACAACTACTAAAATTAACCCTTTTTTTATATATCTATCGCGTTGCTCAGCACTATATGTGTGGTTATTCAAATATTTTACTACGGGACAGCTTTCACATTTCACTGCAATACACATATGCAAATTTTGTTACTGCAACTCCTTTTCTCGAGTTAGGCTAAATTTATTGATTGTTACTTGTTTTTTGAGACAGAGCTTAATCCGTCATAGGCAGTCAAATATGAATCACAAACGCACATTCTACTGTTTGTGTGTGTATGATATGAATGTATGTAATTTCGTTACATTTGATAAGTCGCTTTTTATGTTATAGAACATATATTATTGAATACATCCCATAATTTATTATGACTGGACTCAAAAACTGTTACTCAAAGTAATTTAACAAATTATTTTATTGCAAATAATTCAGTCATATTTATTTTATATTCATAAGGAAATGCCAAGTTCCCCCTACTTCCTAAGTAATCCGATGTCTTTTACACTGTCCCTTTTCCTAAATGTGATTTTGTTTTAGCATTTTATTTTTAAATTTATTGTAAAAGTGATATTTAAATAACAGTTTTAAATTCAATAAATTATAATTTATTGATAATTATTAACTATTGCTTCAATCTCAGATATACCATAATAAGTATAATTCTCTTAATTTAGAACGAGGTATTACACGTAAATATTATTAATAGTAAAATAAACTGATTGCTACTAAAACAAATGCTAATTAAATTTATTAAAAAAGCGACTTACAGCTTCTCCTAATAAAGACAAACCTTCTTGATAAATTTATATTTTAAAAATCTGCTTTTGATGACTGCTTTCTTTGTTTTGCAGGGTGGTGTCCAAGGAAGAACACCTCTAACCGCATACGTATTAATAAGTTTAGAAGAATGTAAATGTGACGTAGAGGTATGATATATGAATTACGGTTTTATTTATTTAATTAAATGAGCACGCTTATTCATATTTATATACAATCGAACCTCCATATAACGAACCTCTATATTGCGAATTTTTCTATATAGCGAACTTTTTCCTGGAAACAAGAACATTTCACGATTTTCTTTGTAAAATAACCTCCCAATAGCGAAGGGCATTTTAAATACAATGAACTTTTTTCTTGTGATTCAATTTTTTTTCTTCCTATTTTTGAAGTATTTCTGGACATTTCTAGTTATTCTCTCTTTTAATACATTTTATGGTGTCATAAAGGGAGTTTTGGTGCATTGCAAAGATGTGAGGCGCATCTATTATGAAACAAAGCATTTTTTTAATAAAAAAAACTCAAACAAGATTAACAAATTTTTTAAGTAATTAAATTTAAGGACGCATGTGGTAATGTATGTATATAATCTCTAGTTATAAAATAAAGTACGTTTAAAATTACTTGTATGCTTTAAAATAGAAAATGTCCCTAAAACTCATTAATTTTAATTTGAAATTATTTTTTTAATGTTGAAAATGCAGTATATTCCTCAACATTCTTTTTCTTGTTTTTCTTGCACAGTTTTTCTTGCGCAGTTTTTCTTTTTTTTGATCGGTAAGATGTAAAGGGTGTTTTTTTAGAGGTATAGAACTTTAAATTGCAATAAAACAACGATGTATTATTCGATTGACATGAATTTTTTTATTCGAAAGATAATCTCGTGGCATTACATTTTAAATATGATTTCTGGCATAGGACTGCCACGGCTGGCTCGGATGTAGTCCAATCTGGACATCCAATTTTCGATGACTTTTTTCCAACATTTGTGGCCGTATATCGGCAATAACACGGCGAATGTTGTCTTCCAAATGGTCAAGCGTTTGTGGCTTATCCACATAGACCAATGACTTTACATAGCCCCACAGAAAATAGTCTAGCGGTGTTAAATCACAAGATCTTGGAGGCCAATTCACAGGTCCAAAACGTGAAATTAGGCGGTCACCAAACGTGTCTTCTACTAAATCGATTGTGGAACGAGCTGTGTGACATGTTGCGCCATCTTGTTGGAACCACAGCTCCTGGACATCATGATTGTTCAATTCAGGAATGAAGAAATTAGTAATCATGGCTTTATATCGATCACCATTGACTGTAACGTTGTGGCCTTCATCGTTTTTGAAGAAGTACGGACCAATGATTCCACCAGCCCATAAAGCACACCAAACAGTCAGTTTTTCCGGATGTAACGGTTTTTCGACATACACTTGTGGATTAGCTTCACTCCAAATGCGGAAGTTTTGTTTGTGGACGTAGCCATTCAACCAGAAGGGCGCTTCATCTCTTAACAAAATTCGCTTATGAAAATCGGGAACAACGGCAATATCGTTTTGGGCCCATTCGACGAATCTACGTCTTGCTTGATGATCGTTTTGATGAATTTGCAAACCAAACTGAGAATAAATCACTTGACAGCTGTTAAATCGGTCGCCATCTGGGAAAGTAATGCCAACTTAAACTTCTATACCTGGAAAAAAACACTCTTTATAAAATACATAAATATTAATTTACAAAAAGTCGTAAATAGTTATTTTTTTATTATATTGTGTCTATGAATTAAAAATTTTTTATGTAGTTTATGAAGTATAATAAAAGATGAACCTCTATATAATGAATTTTCCGTATAACGAACTTTTTTTCGGGATTCAGCGACTTCTTCTTATAGAGGCCCAACTGTATTTGTCTTATGCATATAAGTATGCTGTTTTTGTTTTAGCATTTATGTAACAAAATACTAAAAAAGTATTTTAGGCATAAAAAATTATTTGAGAAATTAAGAATACAAAAATTATGCAATTAAGATATTGCTAGTATTCAATTTTTTGTGCAGATATTTGTATTTTTAAAAGAAACCAATTACATATATTGTATAGTGTTTAATATTTTCCCCTCTATTCGTGAAGGACGACAGATTTAAAATTATAACTTTTTTAATAAGTTTTTTTCTGAAAATTTCTTAAATACTACTTTTTGAAAGAAATTCTATACAATTAAAGCAGAGGAAGTTACAGTGGCGCACGCAGAAATCTTTTGGGAGGGGGTCCTGGATTTAAAGTCCACCATTTTCATATCATTGCCCAATGCAGTGCTAAAAATATACTTTTATTTTGTCGATGGTTGGAAGAAAAAAAACAATAAAAATAAATTATTGAATAAATAACTAGCATTATTTAATAATATAAATTGTTAATAATAAGTAATCAAATTTTATGTGCTGCATGCATAGAATTATAATCAATCAAAAAAACTTCGATGGCGATGGGTATAGCAGGCAAAGCAGTTTTAATGGTCAGTACTGCATAACAAAAAATTTGTTGCTTGGAAATACAAAATAATAAATGTTTAAAAATATCAAACAGTAAATACTTGGATAACAATGTACTTTTATGTAAATTTAATAATATGTGGTTTTTTTAGAAAGAAAAAAAAAAGGACAATATATTTTTTTAATTTAAATTCGAGCCGTTTATGAATAAATAATAACACTAGAATGAAATCACACACTCATTTGTGTATGATTATTTTCCTATCGAAGATCTATAATAGGATAAAGTCACAATTACGTTATGATTAAATTTAAGTAAATATTTAAAAATAAAAGACACCAGAGGCATTCAAGAATCTATCTGTAGGAGTTTCACAGTGTAATGCTTTGCGCGATGGATATAAAACAAATATCTCGTGATTTCGACTAAATGCCGCGTAACTATGAATCTAGTCCTATGAAAATTTCATATCAGGCCTTTTTTCATTATCAAGTCTTATGAAATATTGTTTTTGTAAATATAGCTACTGGATTTAAGCTACTGTCTGAAAAGTTCTTTTAAAAGATTACAAAATTTAACAATCTTCATAACTTTTGATTGTTTTGCATTTTTATGCCTAATATTTACGTACTATTTCGAATTTGGAATCATTCTCTCATAATATATGTATATATAATATGCACTCGGATTTTATTCTAGATGAACATATTTATTAAATCGATTTAATCGTAAAGTATCATTTCTGTTTCCATGAAAGTTATTCTTGAAAAATTTTTGAAGCAAAATATTTTCATCTTTTACATAATTTTTATGGAGTTTTTTTTATTAAACTGTTCACCGTTCATGCAATATATTATAAAGTTTATTTCATTTTAGAATTTCTGTGCAAGGTTTATTAATATATAATGTACAATAAAAATGGTGCCTTTTTTTTATTAATACTTTATAAATAGTACGGAAAATATTAGCATGTCAATGTAATTCAGATATTCGAAACTGTCAGGAATAGAAAATACATCGCATATTATAGAAAATCCGAAGAGTTAGCTTTAGTTTTATCTCTTTTTTAGAGCAAGAAACAAAGCAAAATTTATATAATTTGTCTTAATCACACATATTTTATAATTCATTTATTTGTAATATTTTTTTATTATGACAACCAATTGTACATTTCACTATTTTTCTCACCCCAATTGCTCCTTTGTTTGACTTTGGTGGAAAATGCATGTCTTTTTAACGTTTTTTTTTAAAATTATTTTTACGTGAAAGAGCATGTTGGAAGCAATTTTTCTACATAGTTACCACCGTTGCTTAGAAATTTTTCATGTCCGGAAACCAACCTGTCTATACCCTCTTTAAAGGAAGATGCCGCTAGTGAACAATTTTTGAAATTTGTGGAAATTCTTTTAGTTCTGTGTTCACGAATTTTCTCATTTACTTTTACAAATCATCAGTAACAGCCAAAGCCGCCTACTCCGTGCTTCATCATGAACATTGGTTCACCCATCATGAATCGTGTAACCCGCATTCCCACCATTCGATCATTCATTGCATTTTCATCATTAATCTCTACAGGCTGACTATGAAATTCAACTGGCTTAACATTCCTTGCATCCAAAACACGGAATACAGAACGTATTTCACAGTCTGCGGAATTAGCAATCATCTTAAACATTTGGAACGCTCACTAACACATGTAAAAAAGTACTATCTGGCTGTAATAGTCACAGGGCTGATATTCAGTCAGACACGTGTGTCAAGTTCTGAACTACAAAACTACCATTGCGGTGAAATTTGGATTCTGACATACAGCCGATCCTCCATCCAACATTTATCGAATTGGCCATCTATCGGCGACAGCACCACCAGGAGTATTCTACACTTTTTTTACAGCTTTCAGACCGGCACCCTATCCATCTACAGTGGGTCCCTTCTCATGTAGGCCTGCCCGGGAACGAAGTAGTGGTTGATCTTGCGAAGGCGGCTACCAGCGATCCTGTGGATCCGGAAGACCACATGGTCTTTAAGTCGACTAAGATCTACTCCAGGGCTAAATTATTAATATGTAGAACCTGGGTAGTACCTCCTATACACTCATGGTACTTTCCAAGACACCCTGGATCCGCCATATCATTCAAGGGTTCCCTATCATATCAGACGGCATTCTCGCGATTTTCGTCTGGACGCCTGAGGTGCATGAATTTTGAAGGTGGCAAAAGAAGTTTCCCAATTTGCATCAAATGTGTAACATTAGTCCTTTTTCTCCTCAGCACATTCTAAAATGTTCGGGTTTTTCTGTGAGGAGGCTGTTGCTTCCCCCCTGCTGTTCTTAGACTTTGTACAGATTTATGGGCTCATGGATCTAGTCTAGTTTCACTAGACCAAATGAGGATTAGCCCTACCACCACCACCATTGCGGTTGTAGTAGAACGAAACGGTACATAGTTTCCGGACACGCCTTGTAGAAGAATGTTGAGTCATTTTACCTAACTCGGTAAATTAGAAAAGGATTTGGCACCCAATGGTTATAGCATACTTATCGTATTTTCTTCTGGGTTTCTTGTCAACACACAGAACTTTTAAAGCAGTTGTTCTTCGCACCAATACATATTAATATGTGCTCAAACTAAAACCTTTTTAATATCTTAGAAATTTTTATTAAAATTTTAGGTACAATATTTTCAGTGTACCATGAATTAAATTCATAAAATATAAATCATAAAATAAACATTCACTTTAAGAATATTCAGTTCGTGTTTTAGATAGGAGGAATTTTCATTCGTACCTTGGAATCAAAATTTCATCTGAATTAATTTTAATCGAAATATCACCTACATTAATAACAGAAAAAGTTTGTTTGTGTGTTTTGGATGTTGCACCAAAGCTAAGCAGCCCAGACTTGTGAAACTTGCCCCGCTGAATGTATAGGTTATAATGCTGTGCACCTCAAAGAGATTTTTTTCAAAACCGACTTCCCCTTTTAACACCGATTTCTTTCTACGGCTATTTATTTTCTCTGTGAGGGTCTCCACATCTGTTGCTACTTGGAACTGTCAAACTGTCTTTTGCCTTCTTTGCAAAAATATGACGGAAAAAAATTAGACCTTTACTCTCTTTCATCTTGCTTTCCTCCACTCCTTGTCTTTGCATTCCCTATTAGAAGTAGTATCTCTGTGTAATCTTAATTCTTTTCCAAGAAGGATTTTCCTGTCTCATTAATGGGGCAGCATCTGTATATGTGTGTGCATTTTTTTGTTTTAAGTATTTACATTGTTATTGTTATCAATCACATTCTGGCATCCGGTGAGAGGCCACTTTTTGTAAAGTACTTTTACTGTGCGTTATATTCCTCCCCTTATGCTCCAGAATTTTGTGGGGAGGGTCCCTCATTCGAGACCATTTTGTACATGTATTTCGTTTAGTATATAAATAGTCATCTTGGAGGGTTAGTTCACCGCTCGAAACCCTTTGGGTGAGCTCGGTTCTCCCGAGTAAGACACTCTCTTCCTTTATATTTTTTAATAATTTAATTTTTAATCAATTTTTCAACTGGAGATATGATCATATAATGTCTCGAACAATCAACGGATTTTATGGTCAGGAAAATGCAATGCGGGTCCAAGTGTTTCGGAACACACAGCTCAGTGGACACTGTTGGATAAGGGACTGCACAGTAGACATCTCACTCGTATGCCTTTGTTGACCAAGCCTCATTGTCAACTACGTCTAAAGTGGGCATGGGAACATCGAGACTAGACTATGGGTAAGTGGAAGAGATGCGCCTGGTCGGATGAATTATGATTTCCCATTCGTGACGTCGATGGTCGCGTCAAGGAAAGCCCTCTTCCAAGCAAACAGTGTCTCCTCCTCGTTCGACAGGTCATACATAAGCTAGTGGTGGTGGTATTACACTTTGGGGAAGCATAATTGTGGATCAGTTGCATCCTTATAATGTTTCGTTTTTCAATTGACAATGTATTCTTCTGGTAGGACGACTCCAAATGTCACAAGGCTTGAATTGTGTTAGTGTTTCGAGATACATAATGATAAATTCTAATTAATGTCCTGACTACCTAACTCACTGGATCCTAATCTGATAGAGCGCATTTGGGTTTTCATTGCAAGACACACAGCTCAGAGATCAAACATTTCCATGTCGAAATATCTCTTCTATGCGTAACCGCTGCTTAGATATTTGGTACAACCCATCTTTTATCATCTACCAAGAACTTATTACGTCCATGACAAGGTGAATTACTGCTCGGCCTTTTTTATTCAAGGGGAAGCAATGAGATTTTGTGTAGGTGTTCCTAATGTTTTGGCACGAATGTATATATAAACATCCAGTGGTTTAATTGGCTTAAAATATTATGTCTTATTTTAATTTGGTTTTTTCCAGAATTTACATTTAGGCAAGAAAAGAGCTCTTGCTTATTTGGAAGACCATCTGGGGGATGTGAACGAACCTCTTGCCGTAGCAATAATGGCTTATGCTTTGTCTCTCAGTGACAGTGTGCTCAAAGAAGCAGCAAATGAAAAATTGATGTTCCTTTCCAAATATGATGAAGGTAAGTTGCTAATATAATTATTAAACTCTATGTACGGATGTCTTCTTTAATCAAATTTCTAAAATTCGAATCTATTTTTGAAACTCATAAAAAGTAAAGCACTACAAAAATAATAGTATTAATAAATTATTCTCCGTTTCTCTGCATATTTTTTCAAATCAATCTCATTTTCTGTGGACAAATTTTTTTCTACCTCGAGAAAATTTTCCACGAGGTATACTAACTATTATACTTAATATTTTATAAACATTTTAAGAAATGGAAGTCACTTTACAAACGTAATCCAAAGTATTACTTCATACGTTTTGCATACACTACTCCAACTAGATGCGAATTATTCTCAAACAGAAAATTTGAGCTGTGAGATTATTATTTTTCACAAATTATATTTCATAAGTTGTGACGCGTCCTATTCGGGCCCTTTCACTAATCCTCTTGGGGATATACCTCTGTAACTCTTGTTTGAGTTAAAAACCGCCTTCTATGGAGAGAACCATTTATGCTATTTTGAGGTCTTTTTAAATACTTGCACACTGAGATTTAGAGTTAGTCAGTTAGCTGTTATTAAATTGAGATTTGTGAAGTGACTTTCGGAAGCCTTGGTGAAAATGAGTAGATGTTTAGACTGGAATATAGTTGACCCACACGAGTGTGAAGAGTGCTCTTCCATCGGATCACTCTCAGTTAAGCGTTTAATTAATTTTCTTGCGAGGTTAAGGTAGCCAATTAATTTGATTGCTCCCTTGGCTTATAATCTTGATTAATAGTAAATTGATTCCACCAGGTAAAATTTAGTTATTTTCATAACACTGTTCATTTGAGACCACTTCACTTTTGACCTTAGTGTCGTGACAAAGTAAGTCAG
Source organism: Trichonephila clavipes (assembly GCA_019973935.1). Lineage (NCBI taxonomy): Eukaryota > Metazoa > Arthropoda > Arachnida > Araneae > Nephilidae > Trichonephila > Trichonephila clavipes. The sequence goes on along the minus strand of BMAU01018599.1, from coordinate 879,354 downwards.
AAAAGAAATTATCAATTAAAATAAGTAATATAACAAACGATTTATTGAGTATAGTATAACTATCAAACGATTTTCAAGCAAACACAAGATTCTAACATAGTTAATCTTAAGATATTTTAACAAATATTGAGTTCTGAAAAGTGATCCGTTGAGAATTCATACTTTTCGAAAAAAATAACTTTAATTGGCTTATAAATTCTGCATCGATAAATAAGGTTCTTTGTATAAATACATAATGAATATATCAAATAATAGCTCTTTAAAGTATATAAAAATTGGTAAAGGAGTTCTTTACCAGACTTTCTCATCAGACAAACTGATTCCATAAAAAATAATTTTCGCATGTTAATACATGTTGCATACATTTGCATTATCATAACATGAGAAAAGCTCTTTTTTATACTGTAATGTCTGCAATTGTTCTCTTCCTTGTATTTTTTAGGCACCAATACAATGCATTGGGGAGCAGACAATGCAGCTGAAGATATCGAAGCCACTAGTTATGCTCTTCTAAATCAATTGCTTTTTGGTGACATGGAAAAAAGTAATTCCATTGTCAATTGGCTCAATAATCAGCGATTACAGTCTGGCGCTTTCAAATCAACTCAGGTAAAAATGGCTTCTTTGTATCGGTAGGTATAGTTGTCAAAATAGATAGGACTTTCTTAATAACTTTACAGAATTCTTCGTGGCTGAACAAAAGTGATACCTGTCTTAATAGCACAAATGAAGCTAAAATTATATAATGATAAACGTATAATTATATACTTAATTTAAATAATAATTAAAAAATAATTTATAGTTATTTATAATTAATTCTAACTATAATTATATAAATTTAAAATAGATTTTTGGTATGTTCTATATCTCTCATGCATCATTATTGTTACCAATTTTGTGTAAATAGTGTAAATAATCTGTATTTGGATGTGTAATGCATTTTTATTACTCTACGGTATATTTATTGTAATATTCACAAGCAACGCCGTCCCTTACGTTACAATGGTGATTCAATGGGAAATTGGAGATAGAGCCAAGTTGGCATCATTTTTAGCGACATTGGCGAGTTTGGGACAGTCTGGATTCTTCTAGAAACTTCTGGAGAACACTAGTTTCACGCTCTATGACACAAGCAGATTTTTCTCGAAGTTTCCGCTGGGCCTATAAATAGAGATGCTCACCGAAACGAGAGACAGTCTGGTATCAACCAGCGATTAGTGAGCATTGATTTGACAAGCGATTAGCTCGACATTGCTTGTGAATAATTTTTTACGTGCGTGTATTTCAGACACTGTTAATTGTATGTGAGTGCTGTTGAAGGTGTATAGACATTCTGAGATTTATTCTGTGAATATTGCTGCTGAATCCTCTATTTCAAGGATTGGGTTATCGATAATAAATTCTCATCGGTCTTAAATAACTTTTTTCTTTTTTCAATTCCTACTATTAGCTCACACTATCTCTCTATATATTTATTTATCTTGATGGAACTTTCAATCGTTAATAAAATACATTTCAAAGCGCTCCATTGAGCTGAAATTTTATATACATGATTATTTTGGATGGCAATACAGTAATTTAATTATAATTAATAAAAATTAATTGATTAAAACTAATTATTTAAAGAATTACAAATACAGCCTCGTTGGCATCATTTTTGGTGACTTAGCGACCATTTTGACGACTTGTGTCAAAACTTAAAAATATCTTTTTTGTTCACGTTTTAAAGCATTCAGTTGAACTGAAATTTTATATACGCGATTGTTTTGGATGACAATACGATACTTTAATGATAATTAATAAAAATCAATCACCACTTAATGCTGTGATTCTTTCACATGTATATACATATTTATATTAATTGTAAATATTTAATAAAAAGTAGCTAAAATAAGATTTTTCTTTGTTGATCTAAGTGGAAATTTACTTAAATTTTTTTTATATTACTTGTTGAGACTAATTTGTGTAAATTCCTCTAACTCCGATCAAAGTAATATTATTTTGAATCAAAGAAACTGTCAAAAATTAGTTTTGTGAAATTTTTGAATGTGTAAAAGGTAAATACTTATTTTGCGAAATCGTATTGCTAAGCAATTTAATAATAAAAAATTAACCACCTGAAATACTAGACAATTAAGATTTTCCTACTAATTCTCTGTGAATGTATTTTCTAAATTCCGTTTAAAAAATCTCTCGTTAATAAATTTTACGTAATGTTCTGTTTCTAGAAACTTATTAAATATATTGCATATTTAATTGATTATAATGTCTTAAATTTATTTATAACAGTACAGTTCATTTCGAAATTTATATTTAATTTTCAAAATATTAATTTGTTTTGCAGGATACCGTAATTGGACTTCAGGCTCTCTCTGAATATGCAATTAGAGCACAAATGCCTGCAATGAATTTAGTAACCAACATTACTTCCAATAACGACATGACCTTCTCAGAAGTTCTTCAGTTTGATGAGAAGAATTCACATATCTTAAAAAATATTAAAGTAAGTTTAAATTCAATTTCAAATAAAAATTTCTATAGCATTCAAAATGACAATACCATGAAGTTGTGCTCTCTGATTTCTAAAACCTAAATTAGGCAGAGTATTTTACCAATATACTTGGTCTGAAACCTGAACTGAATGAAAATAGATTCAACCATTTATTTTAAAGATCATAGTGTTGAAACTTAGCGTGGGGTAAAAGCAGTAGATGACTTGAATTATTTCAATAAAAATAAATTTATTAATGGTCAAGGATGGGCTGGGGACTAACCGAACACAAATCAACGTATATACACAAAGAAATATTATAACAGATAATTTACAACAGTGTAAGTCGCATACGTTACAGTTACATTACAGTTAATATCCTTATTAGGGATTTAGAGCAACAAAGACTATTATCCCATCAAAACCATCAAGTATCAATATGTTAGTTAATGTCAAAATATTTCGTCTTCTGGATAAAAAACCTGAATGTTGATCTGTTTGATATAGCTTTCCCCAGTAACTCTTTAAAGGTGATATTGAAACTTCACTGGTGGACAATTGCTAAGGACAGATAACACTATCATCCATTGCAACCACAAACAGAAAGGAAGCAAAATGTGGAAAACTAGAATAAGTGCGGGATATTAGTAAGAATAAGTATGAGTATGCAAATTTTTTTCCACGTCTCTTCATCACGTGATAGCGTTCATAAGAGCTTTAAAGGTTTTGACGCGTGTGGACAGTTGTTGTTTCAAGTCAAAGTTTTACAGGAAAGATTTAATAGACGAACTTAAAATTTTTGGCATGTCTTCCCGACATCACATAGATGATTTTATGCGTGGCCGAATTATTGGAAAGATCGAAGAAGGGCGAAAAATAACAGATGTTGCCAGGGAGTTCGACATCGCTCACAGCGTTGTTTCACGGCTGTGGAAGTCATTTAAAACTACTGGAATGTGTAGTAGACGGCACCAGGGAGGTCGTGTTAGAAATACGACGCCTGCAGAAGAAAGATATATCGTCCTATCAGCAAAAAGGAACAGGCGCACCACAGCTCAGCGGGTGGCAAATCAGTTTCTTGCTGCCTCAGGAAAGCAGATCTCCCGAAAAACTGTTGCCAGACGTTTGAGGGGAGGAGGACTATATGCACGCAGACCTGTTGTGTGTGACCCATTGACCAGACAGCACCGTACTGCCCGTTTGCAATGGTGTCGTGAGCATCACAATTGGACTGAACAGGACTGGGCATGCGTACTATTCTCAGATGAGAGTAGGTTCAGTCTGTCATCGGATTGTAGACGCCAACTGATCTGGCGCGAGTGGTACTGCTTATCGTCCAGAAAATATCCATGAAAAGGACCGTTATCCGACATGCAGTATCATGGTGTGGGCCGGCATCATGATCAATCGCCGCACACGCCAACATGTGGTTGCGAATGGGACTGTGACGGGCCAACGATACATTGATGAAGTTCTACTTCCTCATGTTCGCCTCTTTTCCGTGGTGCTGTCGGTGATAAATTTGTTTTTATGGACGACAACGCAACATGTCATCGAACACTCGCTGTTCAGGATTGTCTAGAAAGCGAGGGTATTCAACGTCTCGTATGGCCAGCGCGTTCTCCAGATCTAAACCCCATTGAAAATGTGTGGGATGCTTTGGGGAGGCAAGTTGCTGGTCGAAACTATCCTCCGACATACAAGAACACCCTCATCCGTGCACTCACAGAGGAATGGGATAAATTGCCTCAACAGCTGCTGGATAATGTTGTGCAAAGTATGGTACGACGTGTGGAATGTTGCATCACACTCCACGGTGGACATATCCCGTACTGATACCTTTCTTTAAGGTGCCTGCTGACTTTTAGATGCATTGTTCCATTTTTCTCCGTACGCAGATCAAATGAATTTTTTTTCTTTCAGATGTTTCACAGCTTTTGTACTTTCCAGAACAATAAATATTCTTTATTCTAATGTCTGAACAGTGTGGCAACTATATTTTATCCTACTAGGCCTCATGTCTCGCTTAATGTTATGCTACATAGCAATTTGTGATCCGTCCTTAGCAATTGTCCAGCAGTGTAGGATCAGTTTTGAGAAAACCTTTAAGGTGATTTCGAGGATGAATTTATCTATCGCATCTTAATAGAATATGCTCCAAGTCATTTACACGATTACAAGAACTACACATTGCATTATCCTTTAAAATTAAATTTTTGAAGAAGTCCTGGGGTAATGATCATTTTGCTAAAGATTCGAGTGCATAAAATTTCTTCTCTTCTATTATTTGTCCATTTAGAGATGATGCTAATGTTAATAATATTGCCCAAATTTTCAAAATACTTGCTTAAATAAAAAATATTATTTGTTTTTTTTTAATCTTTCTTGATATATTTTTTACTGATGTCTTCTGAAGCAATCGAATCAATATAAACATCAGACTCTGTGTTGCATACGTTATAAACAAGATTTACAACGTTCCAGATTAATTGATTGATTGAGTATTAACGTCACACTGTTCAGCTACATGAGGGCTTTTGGCAGCGGACCACGTAATTTTGAACCATGGTCAAGTGACGTGGACGACACCTCAGCTGGCACTCTCCTCTCCTAACTACCACACCAACGGAAGGACGTTTCAGCTCTTGACAGATTTAACGTGCATCGCTGCCTTACACGGCGGGTTTTTAGTGGTACTGGGCTCGAACTCATGACAAGGCAATCTATGATCCGATACCCATACCACTAGACTACCGCGGCCACTATAACGTTTCAGAAACGGCTGTCTAAATACTCCCAGTACCAGGAGCTTAGATAATCTGAACACACACAGGACTGAACTCGCTTCTGAACTAAGTCGATCTTTATTTCAAAGGTCCATAATTTCCGCTGGGAAGTGAACTTCGCATTCAAAGCACAACATTCGCACAAGAAATGATCAACTGCAGAGAAAGCAACTTACGCTGCGTGTTTCAATAACAGTTCTTTAAGGAATCACAGTGAATTATCTAAATGAAGAAGTGTTTATTTACTTACTTTTAATGCAAAATATACAAGATTATGATTAAGATAATTAAAAAAACAAGTAGATATTTCTTTGGAAAGAGGACATCAAAACAAACAAAAAAGTTTCATTAATTATTCTAAAATGTTAGATAGCCAAGAAAAGATGATTAAAACTTTACCAAGTGATGTACAGTTGAATCAATAACGTCTTCCTCGTTTTTCCTCGCGATGAACTCAGTATAATGTAACAAAACATATTTCGGTGTAAATTCGAGTAGATTCACAAAAATAACTACAGTTGTTAAAAATATATTCCATGACGCGCAACGTTTTAAAACGAAAAAAGAAAACTAATAAAATATAGCTTTCTAAAATTGATTTGATTAGATTAATATCATTGAGAGATAAACGAAGCTTTTAGAAATATATGTTTCTATCATGAAAAACATTTGAGGATTAAGCATGCATTCTAACCTCAATAGATTTGATCATACTATAATGTAATTTAAAAATATATAAAGCTTCTATAGAAATATACTCGATCCTGAGCCACATTTGAAGATTAACCATGCATTCCAACCTCTAGGGTTTTGATCAGATTAATGTCATTTAAAGATATATGAAGCTTCTAGAAATAGACTACTCGATCCTGAATCACACTTGAAGTTTAAACATGGATTCAAAAACATAAGTGAATTTAATATACAACACTTATTTTTCTTGAACTATTTCTGATACACATATTCAAAACTTTTGTGACGGGCTCACGCGTCTTTTCATTAACATGTTCTTTGGGTTCTTTGGGGCCAAAATTAATGGCAACTCTTTTCCAACCAAATCAAAGAAGTGAAGCGTGAAGGAAAGATGCAAATTAGGAAGCTTTTAAATGTCAGAAGCTAGAGTAAGCGGGGTGTTTGAGGAATGTTATGATAATCCGTGATTCAAGCGTGAAGGGGTTTGGGAAAGGTTAAGTGACAACCAACAGAAGTTATTAGTGACAGAGAGCCCTTTGGTCAAGGTGCATACCATTGCACTTCTGTGAACCGCAACTTCAACTAGGATTATATTGATCGCTACTTCATTCGACATTAAGGTAGGAGTGACTATTTAATATTCGGATCTGTGATAGTATTGGAAAAGCGCTTAGGCGAGTTCGTTATTGATAGTGGTCCGTGTTACGTTATTTCGGTATTATATATATTGTGTGCTAAACCACCGTAGATTCTCTCACATATATTATTATTATCTAATCTGTTACAAGTTTAAGTTTAAGATCTTAATAAAATCGTTTTAAGATCATGGCAGCTTCTAGTTCTTCACTTATTCCTACACCTCTAGTTCGCGCTGATACTCAAAGAGAAGGCACCCGAGGGGGGGGCGTCCTTACACTTTTCACGACAATAATTAATGGATCACATGTTCAAATTTTGATTTCGTCAAAGGTCATCTATAAAAAATAAGAAAACTGTAGTTGTAACACTGTTGAGTCTCAAATTCCCAATCGATGTAGAACAAATGGGCTAAATTTATAACGGTCACATGATAAATGAAATTACATGTTTTCTATTGAATTTAAAATTGTCTTTGTTTTAATTGTAAAATTTAGATAAAATCTCAAATTTGATAATTGTGTAAATATATTCAAGTATTAAGATTCTTCTAAAAGATCTTCAAAATTAAAAAAAAGTCTTATACTTTTAAATAAAAAGTATCACCATCGTCATCGTCAACAAGGATGTATTCTAAAAAAAATTCTGCAAAAATCAAAAATTAGTTACAGCAGTGCTTCTCAAACTTTTTCAATACTGATCCCCCTTACCAATCACAATTTTTATCGCGCCCCCACTGGACATTAATAATGTACTGAATGCAATAATAATGCACGCTAAAGCAATAATCTTAATTATATACTACAAATTCATGACATAAGTATTGAATTTTGTATATGTTGCAAAAAAAATATTAATAATAATAATATAAATAATAATTCCTTTCTCTAATTTTTAAATTGGAACATATTGCAAAATGCGGTGGTTGCTTAGAAGACAAAATACAGATATCAGCCAAATATAGAAAAAGAACTCAGAGGGTCAATTTCTAATCATGGCATTCTTTTGAAAAACTTTGAACTGACAAGTCCATGGAAGTCGGTTCTTAATTTAGTATTAATTAATTAGTTATAAAATACTCTGTGCAGCACTGATACATTAAAAGTATACCGGCTGAAGTACTCGCTCTTTGCATGAGTTCATTTATCAGAAATAAAACATTATTTATATAATCGCTGAATTGAAAGAATAAAGTCACAATGTTTACAAAAAATGTAAAATAATTTTTTAAATCATTGCTCAAATTATAATTAGTTTTTAAGCGAACTGTAATTTTAAAAACTCACAGAATTATCATTTAGAATTGATGTTGAATAATGAACAATAATATAAAATTCCGATGAGAAATAATTGTATTATTTTTAATATTTAAAGTGAAAAGACTTCAACATGTTTTTAAACCTGAGCAGGCGCGCACTCGATACTAATGGTCGAGTGGGGTTATTGAGCAAATCTTTTTTATAATTATTTTTATAGTACACAATAAAAATCGTAATTCCAGTGAATAATTTAATTAAGAAAAATATACTCACCTACTTTCAAGAATACAGAAAATTTTTTATCACACCGGGAACTCAGTCAAAAACAGTTAAGATTGTAAAAAACGTTTGTCACTCCCAAAAGAGGGAGATATGTGACAAACATATTTTAGTTCACGTTAGCATGTCAAACAGGAGGATAGTGCCAGAGCCATTGGTAACAATTAAACAGTTTTGCCAGAATTACCGATTTCGTGCACTCTGTGCTCGGCGTGACAGCTCCGGAATAAAAGTGTATTTATTACAATATGGATGTTCAAAAAAAATTATGTAAAACGTTTTCATTATGCTTTTTATGTTTGGGAATAACTCATAGAAATAAATCTTGAAGTATCACTGGGAACTCAGTCAAAACAAGTACCTTAAGATTAAAAAAACGTTTGTCACTCCCAAAAGAGGGAGATATGTGACAAACATATTTTAGTTCACACGTTAAGCATGTCAAACAGGAGGATAGTGCAGAGCCATTGGTAACAATTTAAACAGTTTTGCCAGAATTACCGATTTCGTGCACTCTGTGCTCGGCGTGACAGCTCGGAATAAAAGTGTATTTATTACAATATGGATGTTCAAAAAAAAAACGTTTTCATTATGCTTTTTTATATGTTTGGGAATAACTCATAGAAATAAATCTTGGCCAAGTAACTTCAAAGAGCTTGCTTTTCCAAAATCATAAAAATATTTTACAAGGAAAAATCGCAGCAGAAATAGTTTATTTGCAACTTCCCTAAATGAAAAAAACAAATACACACACATAAGAGCAGGGACGCGTAACTAACCGTACTAAGTAAGTTCGAAGGTCAAACCGCAGCAACTACATTCTGCTGCCTACAGCTGATGACAATAATATAACAGTGAAGAATTTTTTTATCTTCCTAAAATTTTTTTTCGATTATGGGTCTGGGTTTTGTTTTTTCATTTTGGTTTGAAAGAAACCGTAATAGAAGTAGAAGCTTTAATTTTTATGACGTAATAAGATATATAAATTATATCAGTGTAAATGTGTATTTGTTTTATTATGTCAGAGTATTTTGTTTTACTTCATTCCAGTAAATAATTTTTTAATCTTTTATTTTCGATATGCTCGCGCCCCCTTTACGTTTATCGCGCCCCCCAGGGGGCGCGCCCCACAGTTGAGAAACACTGAGTTACAGTGAAGCGCATGATCTGATCGGCTGGATATATTAATCATGTGACTAAGACGTCACAAGAAAAAAGAACTTGGCAAAAGGAAATCAGTGTGACATTGTATATTGATAGAAAAGGAAGCAGTAACAGCTCAAACATGCCAAAAAGGGCTTTTGAAATTTTTCTTGGGTTATTTTTCTTTGAAAGATTAACCCAGATCAGGAAGTCCATCAGATGTCAGTGATGAAATACTATACAAAATGATCTGGACAAATCCCAAATTAATTTCTTCAGAAATGGGATTCAAGCTTGAAATTCACCAGACTACAGCGTTGTATTACATCAAAACGCTTGGTTTTGTGTCAAAATTTCTGTTTGGGTGAAACATGAATTAAGGTATTCAACTATACTTTCAGAACCGCGATTTTACAAAAGCATATAAATGGATAATATTTATGATATTTAGTGTCACTTAGATTAGAAAATGTATATAAAATTGTTTTAAGAGTAGAGTATTACAATAAGAAATTATTTAAGTGCAATATTTTGACAAAAAATGAGCATAGAATGACCAATTTTCAAAATGTCCTTCTTTTATGAAAAATGCTTCGATTATAATAATGTTTTGCCTGCATACAGCTTAGATCTCTGTACAGAGGCTGAACTAGAATTTTTTAAACATATAACTTAGAAGCGGATTTATCCATGTTTTACGACAACAGAGGGGAGAAATTTTAAAGAATAAACGCCGATAAATCTTTCAATTAGTGGTAACTCGGAAAATAATGTGAATGTTTCAAAAATCATAGTTCAGACTATCTGGAGAAGTCTTTACTTTATGTAGGAAAAATATTATTATTATAGAAGCATTTTTTATAAAAGGAGAACGTTTTGAAAAAAGGTTATTCTAAGTTAATTTTTTGCCAAAATATTTTATTTAAATAAATTTTTTTGTCATGATGTCCTTAAAACAATTTTATCCATTCAATATAATTTAAGTGACACTAAATATCATGAAAATTATCCATTTATGCTCTTTTTTAAAATCACGGTTCCGAACGTAGTGGTATACCTTAAGCAAAAAAATTTAATCAACAGAATTTCGATATATTCTTCAAATCTTGCTCGTCCCCAAACGTAACTATTTTTGGACCAATTGGTGACAGGAGATGCAAAAGGTATAGTGTATGATTACGTGGTAAGAAAAAATATCATACGTTTATCAAGTGGAAACACCACCACTCACATCCAAAGCTGGCGTGCATCAGAAGAAGGTTATATTGTTCTGTTGGTAAGACTGGGCAAGGGTATAGAGAACAATGAGTTGTGGAAAGAAAATGAAATGATCGTTCCTGTTTGAAACTTGATGTTTTGAATAAAGAATTCAATAAAAGCATCCATCTTTAGTGAAAAGAGAGGAGTTGGCTCCTCATCACGACAATGCTAAGCTGCACATGGCACTGAACACCAAATAAAAAATTGCTCAGTTGAATAAAGAAACTTTATCTCTGCTTGCAAAACTCTTGATATTGCACCGTCTGACTATCCCCTTTTCAAGTTGTGTGTGTATGTGTGTGATGGGGCTTTATTAGTTTTTTTTTCTTACTAATCCTCTTGGGGGAAGAAAAAAGAAGTCAGAAAAAAGTAGAATGGAATAATAATAATACATGAATAGTAGAAGAATTTATTGTAGAATAGAAGAAAGACAGAAAGCTTAGATGCTGATCGCCGTGAGATATTCGTAAGATGTTAATTAAAGAAGTGTTATTATCGAACGGGTATTCTTTTTTTTTTTATTGTGTTAAGGAATCTAAGGCGGATAAGGATTCCCATAAAGATAGTGATTAGTATTCCAAGCGCTACTTACTTAGAATTTATAATTACGTAGTATCATTTCTGATTATATCCCTCTAGTAAGACTTGTGTTGCGTTGATCAATATATATTTAGACAATAATAAATTAGATTTATTATGGAAAATTTGGGTGATCAATAATTTATTCCCACAAATCTAGGACGCGTGAATGAGGAGATAATACCCTTGAGCAGGGGGTATCACTAAGTAGCTGAATAACTTCTTTGATGGGAAAAAATACACAAATTATGATGGTGTCCAAATGGCAGTGAAAATATAATTTGTGTCCAAAAGAAAGAACTTCTTTTCCAGGGGGTTAGATAAGCTGCCAGAACAGTTGTAACAAACTAAGGGCATTATATTTTAGATTAAGCTTAAAAAAAAGGGAAACAAAAATTTCATCTTCTCTTTAGAAAAGAGCGCCTGAACGTTCCTTTGCACATAATATTAATAAAAAAATCATTTACTTTAATTGGGCTTGAAGTTAGTATAAGGGTCAAAGTGACCCCCAATGGCGGTTTTAGGTAAGTCTAAAATCAGGCTCTTCTAGTGCTAAATCCGCAAGATTTTAATCCATACAGTGTTGATTTGTTGGTGGATATTAAATATATCATATGATGTGAAATTTAAGTTTAAAATAAACCATTTTTTTATAATTTTAATAATTACAATAAATATGTTAAAAAATATTTATTCCGAAAAAAAATAAATTATTTCTCTAAATTTTTAAGTTATAGAAACATTGGGTTTTCCTAAGAAATAAACTTACATTGTTTAAAATTTATTTCTTTTTCGTATTAAATGAGCGGCTTTCTAATAGAAACTATTGAACAATGTTTGTACTAAATTGCTAATTTCTCTATATTTATTGTAAATACAATATACAAATTAATTAAAAAAATATTATTATTTTTATAAATGAATCATAGATAAATTTTTACTTAATGAATTTTTAAGGTTAACAAAGTTGGTGGGATGTTATTCCTTAACACAGCTGGTCACGGAGTTGGCTCTTTGACAGTAAAATTACGTTACAATGTATTCAATCCGCCAGAAAAATTGTGCAAGGTAAGTGAGATTTTAATTCCGTGCGTATGGCAAAAAAATTTTTTTCTCATTGTTTAAAGTGAAACATAATTTAACAATGTACTTCAAATATTAACAAATTATAATGTTAATTAAATCTTAACATGAAAAAAAAATTACATGCTGCGGTAAAAAATATGTGTTTAAATCAGAGCAAATCAAACGTAGGTCTCGTTATCAGTTATCAAAGAAACTGATTACTTCAGCTACTAAAATATTATGTAAATATTACACTGAAAAAGACAAGGCAAAAAAAAAATTCCCACTCCAAAATCAAAAATTACCATTCAAGATGACTGACTTCGTTCAGAACGAAGATTTTAAAAAAAGTGTATAAATAAATTTGTCAAATAGTTACTATATATCAGTTCAATTATAATACACTTTTAAAATTGTTTTACGAATATTATTACAAAAAGAAATTTATTTTTCAATTTTTTTGAGAAAAAAAAGAGAAATAGTGACATATTTTCAAAACATTCTCCTTTAATAGAAAATGTTTCAAAATAAATAGTTTGTCTTATAAGGCTAAAGCTTTCTACAGCTCCTGAATTTCAATTTTTCAAAAATTCCCATTATTCTTCAATCAAATTAATTAATAACTGTTGTTTTTCGTTAAAATTTCTCTATTCTCATGTGTTAAAATAAGTATTCTCCTCAACAGCATATTTGAAAAATCCTAGGTAAGGCTCTGTACAAAACTCTCAACTATTTATATAATACTATTATTACTGAGGCATTTTTCATTGAGGAGAAAGTTTTGAAAATATGTAATTTTTTTTTTCATTTTTTGCTAAAAATTGGCATTTAAACTTTTGTTTCGTATTAATATTCTTAAAACAATTTTGTGTGTGCATTCTAACTCATGCGACACTAAATCTAAAAAAATATATTAATTTATACAACTACCTTTCGTGGTTTCTTTGGAAATGTTCCTAAATTTTGTCTGTTAAGATTTCAGGAAAATTAGTATATACAGTTTTTCAATTCCTACTACTAGCTCACACTCTCTCTATAAATATTTTTATTCGTTTATTTATTTATCTTCGTGGAATTTTCAATCGTTAATAAAATACAGCTGAAATTGAGCTGAAATTTTATATACATGATTATTTCGGATGACAATACAGTAATTTAATTATAATTAATAAAAATTAATTGATTAAAACTTATTATTCAAAGAATTACTAATACAGCCACGCTGGCATCATTTTTGGTGACTTGTGTCAAAACTTGAAAAGATTTTTTTCTAACATTTTAAAGCGCTCATTTTAGCTGAAATTTTCTATACACTATTGTTTGGGGGTAAAAATACAATAATTTAATTATAATTAATTAAAATGAATTAACTGAAACTAAGTACTTAAAGAATTACACATACAGCTACGTTGGTTTCATTTCTAGCGACTTAGGTCAAAACTTGAAAAAAAAAAATTCGCACGTTTTAAAGCAATCAGATAAACTGAAATTTTATACACACGATTGTTTTGGATGACAATACGATACTTTAATGATAACTAATAAAAATTAATCACCACTCAATGTTGTGATTCTGTGCCCTATATATATACATTTTTTATAATAATTATAACTATTTAATAAACTGTAGCTAAAATAAAATATTTCTTTGTTGATCTAAGTAAGACTTGACTTAGCTTTTTTTTCATATTGCTTGTGTGTGTGTGTGTGTGTGTTTTCTGGGTGTGTGTGCTCATAAAGTAGAAATGCACCTTTAATTTATTAAGGGGTGTTGGAAAGCTAAAATCTTATTTTTTTTGACAATTTGAGATTTTTACATTTCAAATTGTATAGATTTTAACCTTTCTAAAAATACCTTACTTGAACCTCTAGGGTATTTAGAAGCCCTTAAAACGTATTTTTAAATAATCGTTGAATTTGGGCCACGCCCATTTTAATGGTGAAAATTGTAAACAAATTACTTTGTTTTTGCTTAATAGTGTAACGACTGATATGAACCAAAACATGCATCTTTTATTTTAAATTGAGACTGTTATTTTTTATTTCCCAGCCGATTAGAAATCTCTCACTGTATACTTTAAAATCAATTTATCTCAAAATGTAAATTTTAATGTGCGATGTACCTTTTCTGAGAAACTACTGTTCACAGGTCTGTAAATTTTTTATGAATTATTTATAATGATGTCTAATATATACTAAAATGAGCTTTTTTTAAAACACTCAAAAATTTAATTTTTACAAATTTTTTAAGTAAAAAATGGGTCAAACTTCGCAATGTTTGATAAAATATTTCATAATTTCTTAAAAAATTCAAAATTAGCTAAAAGCTCATTTTAGTATAAGAATGTTTAGTATAGAGATGTACTTTAATAGTATGAAAAATTTCAAGCATGTACATAAAACAGATTTTGAGAAAAGGAACATCGAAAACAGCCAATTTAACATTGTCAGTATAGAGAGAGTGTGTGTGAGAGGTTTCCAACACCCCTTAAACGTACTGTAAAATCCGGCGTATAAGCTCTCACCTATATTTTCATGCTGAATTTTTTAATTTTTTGATATATTCGCCGTATAACGCACACCCACTTTTTAATGAAAAAAAAAATTTGAAATATTAGTATACATTGCTTTTATGTTTCGAAGTCATTTATTTGAGGTATTATCCCGGAATTTTGAAAAAATGGTATACTTCTAAAACTACAACTCTTAATTCATAAGGCAAGTTGTTTCTTTTAAACAAACAGTGTTTTGATACATGTAGAAGTAATTTTTTTTGCTCTTTCCTTTTGTTATTTTTAAAGCTATCTTTTATATGTCCGGTGTATAACGCGCACCCTAAAGTTTTGATCTTATTTTCTGTGTTCAAAGTGCACTTTATACACCGGATTTTACGGTATATTATAAAATATAATTTTTTCTCTACTCTGATGAAATTATACTGTCTTATACTAAATTTTAAAATGATCCCCTTTAAATAGAAAAGCATTCGTGAATTAATAGTATCAACCAACTTCATGCCATAATTTGAATAATTTTAGGATAGAGTTTATTTAAAAATGAAATAGAATGTTATTTTAGTAACATATTAATTAGTTGCGTTACATTGAATATTTTTAGTTTGATGTTACTGTTAATGTGACCGAACTAAAGAAAGAAAGAAATGCTGTACCCCATATTGTCAATTTTAAAGGAAAAGATCATTTTGACCAATTATTACCTGACGATCTTATAAGAGCGGCAGATAAACTTGGTGTGTATGCATTTTTTTACTTGTATTTTTTGTTATAAGGATAAATATGTATTAACTTTCTGTACGTTTCCTTCAAAAAGCGTTTTATACATATTTTACTTTAAAATTTATCTTTACTATTCATTTATGTTACAAAAAACGATTAAGGAACTACTTCTCCTCTTCCCAGGTATTTTAAAAGTTCAACTATTGACAGACCACTAAATTAAAATTAACGGAAATAGATTTTAAGTTCCCTTAGTTCAAATAAGAAATTATGAGGGATGATTGATAAGTAAGGTTTCCAATAGTATAAAATAAGTTTCCCACAAGGTAAAGTAATAACAGAAGTATCAGAATGAAGGAAATTTATTACTCTTACATATTTTAAATTCTTTCTCAACATATTAACCACTAATAGATAAACATTTGCTTAATTGTTCTATCTATTTCTTAATTCTGTCCATGAAGAAAGGTTCTGGTTCGCTGCGTATTCATTTACGCCCGTCTGCCTGAACTTTGCCCTCCTAGATTCATCATTATGACCCAGAGAACAAGAGACATTTCATGGACTATCGTCATCCTGGTTCTCCGAGTGTCAAGAAATTCAAAGCTTGAACGTCAGCAACAAAAGTCCTGCTTACCATCTTTTGGGATGCAAGTGATATGCTCTAAACGGAATTTCTGACTAAAGGATTGACGGTGAACTCCGACAGGTACAGCATGACGATCACTCAAGCAACACATCCACAGAATCAGACCGGAAAGAAACGTCTTTCTTTTTCATCACGACATTGCAAAACCACATTGCAGTGTACAAACACAGGATATGGAAAAATTGAAAGCCACAGTGGTTCCTAAACCTTCTTACAGCCTAGATTTGGCACCGTCGGACTTTTGGTTGTTCCTAAAATTGAAGGATTCTTTGAGAGGCCAACATTTTTCAACGGATACTTAAAGACCAACATTTTTCAACGGATTCTTAAGTCCAGGCAGCCGCGCGCAAATGGATACGCAGCTAACCAGAATCTTTCTTCATGGACGGACTTAATAAATAGATAGAACGATTGAACAAATGTGTAGCTGTTAGTGGTGGATATGTTGAGAAAAAAGAATTTACAATAAATAACAGCAATAAATTTTCTTCATTTTGATACCTATGTTATTTTTCCTTGCCGGAAACTCATTTTATACTATTGGAGACCTTACTTATTCATCACCCCCTTACTTATTCATCGTAATTGGT
This sequence comes from Trichonephila clavipes, assembly GCA_019973935.1. Classification (NCBI taxonomy): domain Eukaryota; kingdom Metazoa; phylum Arthropoda; class Arachnida; order Araneae; family Nephilidae; genus Trichonephila; species Trichonephila clavipes. The sequence continues at coordinate 862,688 of BMAU01018599.1, read as the reverse complement.
TTTAGTATTAATAAATTTTGAATTCTTTCAAAATGTTCTGTAAATGTATATAAAATAAACTTATTATAAGCAACTTATTTAAATATAAATATAATAAAAATTATAATAGTGTTTTAATTTTACGAATTTTCAAATGACCTGGCTAGACCATAAGCTCTGATATAAAAATTTGAGATCATCTGCTTTAACCCAAACGCCGCAAACAATTTTAGATTACACTGTTGAAGATCGTTTGCACTATTTTTCAAAAAAATTATTCACACATGTTGCTCTAAATCGATAAGGGATTTTACACTTAGAACAGAAGCGAGCACAGCAGATATTTCTCCGCTTCAAAAAAATAGCCCGTCGGAAATTTTTACGATTCTTAAACATTTGAGTAGTAAGTAATAAAACTATTTTGGTTGACGTCTGGCGTTTTACTTTACAGAAAATTTATTGAGAAATATTCCAATAAAATTGCTGTCAACAATTTTGTATTCAAGGTGACATGAGGGAAAATTACAGAAGTTTGTTTTCTTAATTCAGCTTGTGTATGAGTCTCGAATTTTGAGATAATCTTTGAGATTAAAATGAATTCTCGGCACATATATGGATTGCCTTTTGCTCGGAAATATGCAGTACTTATTAGCTTTAATTTCGAGAAAATTTGTTATTACTAAAATTAAACATATAGCTATTTTTTAAACAAAAAAAAGGACAAATGTTTCACCATATTTATTTACCCATCTGAATATTTGATCCATAAAAAGTTAAGCTATATGTACTCAAATCTATATGTGGTATAATTGCCTTCTATTTTGAAACTAATTCATTTTTGTTTCGACAGAGGAACCACCAGAAGACTATCCCGTTTTGGATATAGATCCAAGAAACAGAGTGGCTCAAAAAGCGACATTGGTTGCACAACGTATGTGTGTGAATGTTACATATTTATCATTTAATATTTTTAAGGAAAATATGAGGCTTTACGATTATCACTTTTTAAAGTATTCAAAACAAAAACTCATCTAATTTTTGTGTCGTCTATTGCATAAACGGTAAACTTTGACCATTTTTTTATTTATGTATTTAAAAATTATGTTTTAGCAATTATATAATGATTCTAATCAAGAAAATGATATGAGATGAAATTTTTCACATATTATTCGCACAATTTTAAAAATTTATATTTTTTGAAGAAAATTTGGAAAGTTTTAAAATCCTACTCCTTTTTTGTAATTATTAATTGTTTGAACTGAAATTGTAGCATTTTAGGAATGTTGTTAATAACTTTAGGGATCGATTTTACAATAACTTCATCAGTTTTGGAGAAAAAATAATAAAATGTTGATATGCATGATAAAATTCAACGATAAAGTCAAAATCTCATACATTAAAATTTTTCTAAAAAAAGTTATTCAGTTTTCACAGCAAAATGGATCACTAATTTTGTTATATGCTTTATTTATAACGTACATGGAAGAAATGGAAGTGATTGGTTAATAATTGTGAAAGGAGTAGCATTTTGAATGCACTAATATATCGAAAAAAAACTGAGAAAAACCACTTTAATATATAATATTCTGAAAAATAACTATAATAAGCTTAAATAAACTTAAAATACCACTTTAAGACATTAATTATATGTTTTTCTGTAAAGGAGTTGCATTTTCGTAATTTTTCAACCCATACATTTTTATAAAGGGTTAATTTTTAGAGAGTATTAATTGCACAAGAAAATTCAAGAAAAACGTAATTTTTTACTGCTATGACAGAAATTTAGTTTTTTTCTTCACATAATATTGAAGTATTATATTTGTATGAAAAAACATATGAGGAATAAAAACCGAAATTTATGAAACTAGTAATATCAAATGTCTTAATTCAAAAATTTTACTTGCACACATTTCACAAAGAAAATAAATTACATTATTGCAATTAGGCCTCGATTATATCCTGCTTTTTGTATTACACTTTATTTTTTTACAGTTATCATTTCTCGTTTTAGATTTTTTTAGAGAAATAGATTTTTTTTTATCAAAATGCCTTTTTAGCTTTTTTTTCTAAAACGGAGGCGTGGTTAAATAGCCTAATTTGTTAATTTACATTTTTCAAATGAAGCTTTATCCATCTTCTAACTTTCCGACATGCATAAGTAATATATCAGTCGAAAGACAATAATGCAAAGAATAAGATTAAATAAAAAAAGTGATAGTTTGATAGTTTTGGAGATACCGAATCCTCTTAAAAATTATAAAATAGAAAATTAATGACTAGTATTTTTATATATTTTTTTAATGAATGTATATGAACTAATTTTTGAATGAGTATATTCCACGTGATGTCAGTGTCACATGATGACTGCAATCTCGTGTTACCATCCAATCAGTTTAAAAATTTATTTGTTGTCTTTGCCACATGATAAACAAATCAAATATTTCAAGCCAATTAGTTCAAGCACTTTTTTGCTGTCAGCTTCTGTTTTTGGCATAAACTTCCTTTTAAAAAGAGTACATATTTGTTACAAATAATAAAACTCACGGTTACACAAAAGATACTTGATTTAAAAGTACAAGTACAGTTTTTTTTTATTATTTCGAATTTTTTTTTGAAGGAACTTGATTCTTTTAGGGGTACATCTTAACATAACTATAAAAACTAAAATACAAGGTGTGACACAAAAAAAACGAGACTAAGTGTATAACTTGAAAAAAGAGGAGAGTTAACAACAACAGGTTTGGTGACGTCATCTCACACGTCTCCACTGTTCTTGCGGAGAGTTTCACCTTTATCGATCAAGCCAGTCGGGAGTACTGTGTCATTGGGTGAACACGTGCAACACAACATTCTGCTGGAAAAATGTCGAATCGATATCAAGTTTCCTGTGAAGCTTAAAAAATCAGCCTCGAAAACATTTCAAATATTATCCGAGGCATACGGAGATGAAACTTTGTCTCGTGCGCATGTGTTTGAATGGTATAAGATGTGCTCAGGAGGAAGAGTTAGTGTAGAAGATGATGAACCTGCTGGGTGCCCATGGTCAGCGATTACAGATCAAAACATAGCCAAAATTCGTGATATGAGTGGGTTCCCATTCATATCAGTGGTCAGACTGTTAATCAACACTACTGCATTGATGTACTAAAAAGATTTATGAAAAAGTTGTAAAAAAGGGCCTGAATTGGGGAGTGATGAATATATGTTGCACGAAAACAATGCATCATTACTGTGATGGAGCATCCTCCTTATACACCTGATTTAGCCTTTTGTAACTTTTTTTCATTTCGTACAGTTAATTCTTCCCGAAAAGGAACTCATTTTACCTCAGTTGAAGAGGTTCAGGCAAAAACGGAAAATCTCCTAAAGGGATTTTCAAAAACCTCATTCCAGAACTGTTACCAGGAACAGCAGCATCGAATGTAGAAGTGTGTGAATGCTGAAGAGGACTACTTTGAAGGTGATACTGTCACGATTCTGTAAGTACAATAATTTATTGGACCAGTCTCGTGTTTTTTTTTTTGCGTCACTCCTCGTATATCTAAATTTTACCAGTAGAAAAATTACAAATCTAGTTTAAGTTTTCATTTCAATAGAGAACACGTGATTGTTTCATGTGCCCTTCACGAATTTAGCCTGTATTACTAATGTTTCTTAGGTTTTCTGTACTGTAAATGTACTGCATTGCATTTACCTCGCCAAATTAAAAGTTTTGCGGCTATATTGCTAATTGTAGTCCACTCTATACAATTGCAACGTTATACATTTCATTTCTTTGCTGATTGATCTCTATTCAATTTATGTCATCAATTTTAATGAGAAAGCTTTAGAATTTTTAATAATAAATATCTTCAAATTTAGATTAACTCTAATTATTTTGTTTAATGCTACCACGGGACATTTTAAAGTTTAATCTGATGTTCTAATTTTAGCACCTAAAAGATCCAAGAGACAAGCTGGTAAAGAAAACAGCAAACTCATTCTGAAAATAACAATATGTGCTAGGTAAATATTGTGTTCCCTAATATATTTATTTCATGTGTATTTTTCGAAACGTAATTAGTAATTTCCTTTTTGTCGCATTCTGAAATTTAAAACTTAGTTTCGAATTTTTTTATTTCATTATTTTAATACATCTGACGTAATCACTGGAGATTTAAATATTATTTAAAGATTTCTAAATGAATATTCAGTATGCAGATTAGGGTGGATTAAAAATTTTCTTTCAAAATTTCAAAACCTATTTATGCGGAAAGGATGTTCTCTGGTATCTAGGTGAAGAGAAAAATTAAATGAAAAATAAGTTTGTATGTTATGCACTGCCCACAAGGGGAATGAAGCTTAGGTATAGTTGAAATGTTTTATGTTAAAAAGTTATTAATTATTGTTAAGGTCAAAGTCATTAATTATTGTTAAGGTGAAACAAGTAATTTTTATTTTGCAAGGAAAGGATACTTACTAAAAATCAGTTTTAGTAAAAAGTTTTCCGCCAAGGGGAGATATCTCCGCTTTAATAGCAATCATTCCCATGGTAGTTAACCCTTCTTCAAATGGGCTTTTGCGTTCTAAATCTGGAAGTCAGAACTACACGACTGTGTAATTTGTTTGTCAAAACTTTATTACCTTGTGCACCAAAAAAATAATTAAAATGGAGCAGTCACGTCAACAGATCAGAACGATTATGTGCTATGAGTTCTGAAATAAATTCAGTGCAATTGAATGCCACAAAATGACGCGTGAAAGTTTAGGATTCAATATTATCTCTTAAGACGGAGTAAAAGTTTAATTTCGAAAGTTTAAAGCTGGGGATTTCAACAATGAAATGAACCACGTTCTGGCTGTCCTATTAAGATTGATTGTGATCAGCTAAAGCAAATCATTGATCAATACAGAAATGTTTCAACACAAACTGCTGCGTCACAAAACTATAGTTGAGGCTCTCAAACGCATACGTTTAAATTTAACTGCTGGCTGCTTCACAAATTGACTGCTGAAGACAAAAGCAAGAGAAAAGCGACCTGTTTGGCTCTTCTCAGAGATCAAAGTAAAAAACATTTGGGACGGAATTGTGACCTGAGTTGAAAAATTGGTGTACTACAACAATACAAGCCATGAAGGAGGCTAGTCAGCACTCGGGGAATCAGCAGGTTCGGTTGCAAGACGAACTCTAACTAACAAGTAGGCTCTTCTCTGTATCTGGTGGGATTGTCATGGAATTATCTCTAAGGGGTACTTGAAAAGCGGGCAGACTATCAACAGTACAATATACAGGAAAATGGTAATCAAAGTTAGCGATGCCATTCGTGAAAAACGTAAAAAAAGAGTTCTAAAGGAAGGTGGTTCGCTTTTATCAAGAGAACAACCCGTCAGATGTTAGTGCGATGACCAGCTTGACACTTTATACCTTGAAGTGGGATTTGATGCAACATTCACCATAAAGCTTTGACATGGTGCCTTCGGATTACTAACTGTTTTTACATTTACAGTTGCATCTTGAGGGCACAATCTTCCATTCAAATGACAAAGTCATAAATGAGGTCAACCGCTTTCTAGACTTGTGCAAGGCCATAGTTTTTCTCAGAAGGGATTGAAAAGTTTTCAAAATGCTGCCAGACCATTGTAGATTTATATGGAGATCACTATCCTCATCAGCTTTGCTGATTTTGATTGTGTTTATCATTTTACAAGATTTCTTTTTGACGGAAAACTTTTTACTCAACGTAATAGATACAAGAGAAAAAGAGATAGACATATTTAACAGCTTCTTTAGCAATACTTTTAAAAGAAAAACCTTCTGAACAAATTATACGGCAGTATAAAGCGGAAGACGGAAAATGCTCGGATCGGACTGATTGGATGGTGCGGGAAGGCAGAGTTGAGAGAGAAATATTGCAATGTACTTGTTATTTTTCATTTCTGAGTACTCATTTATCACTTTTAGTAATTTTTATTGTAGAAATTTGTTTTTCATTTTGAGTCTAAAAAATCATCTAATTAAAATCAAACCTTTCCCCACTTTTTCGAATATTTAACCCCCTTGAGGCAACATGAAATTTTGAAATTATTTTTTAATTGTTTTTTTTCCCAATCTTCATTTTAAAGAACATCTTTTTCTCGTAGGTAGATTCTGATCAATAGTTTTTCCCCTATTTAGTTGTAATCCTCTAGGGAAGGGATGGCGAACCATTGGCACACGTGCCATTGATGGCACGAGACCCAATATTTTGGGCACGCCATCGATAAAAAAAAAAGACCAACCGTGATTTATTCTTTAATCAAGAAATTTTCAGTGAGATTTACTCAATTCAAAGAATTATCAAAAACGTTCAAGTTTATTATGAACCCTGATGTGTCATCATTTGATAAACTGAACCTGCAAAAATTGGATTGGTTGGAAATTGAAGAATTTGTAATGTATATAACTTCTGATTTCTAGTCTAGTTCAATATGGTTTCAAAAATTTATTCAAACAGAAAGATTAAAAAACAGTATAGTGAAAAATGGAAGTAGCGAAATTTTGGAAACATTAACCCTCCAAGCGGACAGCACGGATTTTTCTGCCCTACTAGAAAGGCTTCGAAAACGGACCACACGGAATTTTTCGTAAGGCTGGGGACTCACCAAAAATGAACCAAACGGATTTTTCCTCCTCAAGTAATGTGTTCAAAAACGGCAAAGCCGTGTTTTTCCGAATTCTTTTTCCCCCCTTTAAAGGTTTAGTATTTTGAAAGATAATTAGAGACGGTCGGGGAGACACAATGGGCATTGAGGGGAAGTTTTATGGCTCACGGAGAGACCGGTTCTTCCCCTGCAGCAATCGTAAAAAACTGAGAAGAATTTCTTTAAACCCTAAAGTGTACGGAAATAATTGCAAGTCAACGAGTTGAGAATTCTCATTTTTTTCTTTACCTTAAAATTCTCAAATGGAATTAAGTTTTTATAATGTATGTCTAAGTTTAAAAAAAATATCTGTAGTATTTAAATTCAAATTATATATTAAAACATTGAAGATAATTTACTGTTTCATTTTTTTCTTATTTTAATCAATACTTTCAGGGATTTTTTTAAAAAATGATTATTTTGTTATGTGTCAAAAAATAAAAAAAAAAAAAGTTCAAAATTTAAAATCTTTTAAAATTTCGGACACTTCTAAACATGAATAATTTTTAAGCTTCTGTATTACATTATTTGCAAAAAAAAAAAAAATTTTATGCATTGTTAAAAAAAAACCCTATTTAAATCTTTTAGTTTTTCATAATTTTAAAGCCAGGTATTCAGGGCATCTTACATAGAATCCCTTGTTTTGTATTGTTCAGATAACAAATTATATTTGAATTTTGAATATCTGAACATTAATTTCATTCAAAGAGAACTTTAACTACTAGCTTATATTTTTGAATTTGAATCTTCAAATAAAGAGTATTTAAAAGCATCTCTGCGCATATAAATAAATATAAAGATCCTTTTTAAATTCAAGTTAAAAAATATATATTTATGCATAATCCCTCATCATTCACGTTCCATTAGTGGTTGACAGAAGAAAAGATTATTAAAATTTGGACATTTTTATAATCTTCACCATGCAAAACTAGGAATTTTGTATTAGCTCCACTGAAATTCTGCATTGGAATTTCGAAAAAGATATTTATACGTGTCTCACATACTCAGTTGAAAAACATATATTTACCATAAATACTAATAATTCTTTGGATATTTAAAATTATCATTAGATTAATTTTTTAATATATATATATATATATATATATTCGACTTCTAATATTTTTTAAAGTATTCCTTAAATTTCATATAATTTAATTAAGTGAGGGGATATTAAAGTCGCACTCTCTCTCTTCTCTACTCAACTACTTGAGGGCTTTTGGCGACGGACCTGTGGCCGGGGTACCAGGTGGTCAAGGTATCGAATCATGGTTGGCATGTCTCGAGTTCGAGCCCAGTGCCACAAAAGACCCGCCGTGTAGGGCAGCGATGCACGTTAAATCTATCGAGAGCTGAAATGTCCTCTCGTTGGTGTGGTAGTTAGGAGAGGGGGTGCCAGCTCAGGTGTCACCCTCGTCATTTGACCATGCTTCAAAATTACGAGGTCCATCACTAAAAGCCCTCGTGTAGCTGAGCAGTGCGACGTTAATATTCACTCACTTGGTGACGGAACTCGTAATTTTAAACCATGGTCAAGTGACGAGGATGACGCTTGAGCATCGCTCCCTTACACGACGGATCTTCAGTGGTGCTGTGGTCGAACTCATGACACGCCAGCTACGAGTCCGTTACTTTGACCATTAGGCTACCGCGGCCGCACATTGTGGTTGAAAACTAAATGGTGTTGATAGATCAGATCTCAGTGTCTATCTTACTATCCTGTTGCCCGAAATCAACAGCGAAAATACTACAAGAAGATTTTTCGACATTTGTTAAATCAAATTGTGTGGAATTCCTTCGTTATCTTTTAAATAAATGGCGGGATTTTAAATCATATTGGTTTTCGAATGAAACTGATAGAATGATTGATAGAAGAAAGAGGTAGTGATTCTGGTTCTCGAAACTTTGTTTCCCCTAAAATTTCTGAAAATGTAGTCCGCTTAATTGGAAGGCACTTCCCTTCATATGTAGAAAGTGACTGTTCAAAAAAACAAAAAACATCGCGAAAATGTGTGGTATGCAACCTTAAGATAAATGATAATGGAAAACGCATTCGAAAAGAAACTCGTTTTCAATGTAAAGATTGTAATGTTGAACTGTGTGTGTGTGTGTGTGTGTGTGCAGTGCCGTGTTTCGAAAAATATCACACTGTGATATTTCTGTAAACGACATGTATGTGTCTTTCTCATACTTCTTTGATATTTTTTGCTATTTATACCTGTTAAAATTATTTTTTATAAAAGGTTTTTTGTAATTAATTGTAAATTGAATAAAACCTTTTCTTACAATTATATGTATTTGAGGATGAAATCTGATTTACTTTATTCAGGAAATTTTTAGTAAATTTTATTTTCTTAGCCAACTTATTTGTTTTAAAACATGCATATTTGTGTGTTATATAATGGTATTTCTATCTATCTAAAATTATGTCTGGCTCTTTTCTCCATTAAAATCTTTTAGGATTTTACAAATTATCTTGCCATTATTCATTTTATGTTCTGAATAAGGAAAATATTTCTAAATATAAATAATTTCTGATCTAATAACCATATAATTGTTTTTAGCTACAGTTTGGAAAATGCATTGAAATTAGTAGCGGGACAGGATTTTTACATATTATGAATGTGTTTTTGACTGCCAATATGTTATATATTTATCTTTCATTCTTTTTACAGAATGAATAGAAGTCGTAAACAGTTTTGTCACAGTAAAATTAATTTTTGTTTTATACTCAGATTATACCATTATATTGATTCTGAAAATAATAGGTTAGTTTGATTAGCCATTATTTCACAATTTTGAAGCATTGAACATTTTTGAAGTTTTTAAAACTTTTATAAAATGTTAAATTTTTAAAAATATTTAATTATTGTAAGTAATGTATATTTCTTAGATTATTGGAAACAAAAAAGTATAAAATTTAAAATATATCTCTTTGTTGAATTTTAATAATTATTTTTATGGCTAAACCTGAAAAAACAGAATTTTTTAAAATATTAACATTAAGATATTTTAAAAAATAACTAGAGCTCTCAGACCTAAATCCATATGAACTTTTATAGAACATATGTTAGGAATATTTACAAGATATTTCACGACTCTATCTTGAACAGGAAAAACGCCTAAGGGATTAGAATACACTCTCATCTTCAAAATTAAAAATCTGAGAAAAACACATTTAAAATTTGTAAAGGCATAAAAAAATTCCAATGCCTGTAAAGCTTTAATTTTTTAATATGTTACTATCCAACTTATGTTCTACATGAAAATTCTACTTGAAATAAATATGACTGAAATTATCTTTTCTAATTCAAAACTTTCTTCGACATAATATTGATAACAATTGTTAATTTGATCAATTATTCCGTTTTATCAGAACCTTATATATTCTCAAGAATTTTAAATGCAAAATATTTATACAGAAAATAGTAGTGATGCAAACGTAATCCAGAAATCACCAAGATTGTAAATAATATTTTTTTTTCTCAGTTCCCCATCGTGGCAGGTAAACAAGTTTAAGTTTTTGTTGCATGACTTTAAAATACTGTAATGTTGTACTACAATATATTTATTATAATGTAGTTTGTGGTACGTCAGGGAAATATTTAGTTCATTCTGCAACATTTGCATTCTGTAGTCTAATTGTAATATCACCTGAAAGTTGGATTTTAGATTTACCATTTTCAGTCATATTCCATCCCTTTCAAGTATTATTTATCACAGTAGCCTGCGTACATTTTGGTCATGGCATTTTTCAAAAGGGAAAAAAAATAATGAAAACAAAGTAAATAGCTTTTTAAATTATATAAACTATGTCAAAAAATAAATTGGTCTTTAAATCAATCTTAATTAAGTAAATGTGAGAAAACTCAAAAACTTAAAAACATAAGCAAACAGAAAGGATTTTAGAAATTAAAATTGCAGTTAATAGACATTTCACACGAAATAATGGATTGTGTTAAAAAAAATATTTTTAATTAATTCAATCTAGGAATTCAAAAATGCTTTAAAATGAAACCGAATTTAAAATCAAACTCAGAAAATTAAAATTTCTTAAAACCTAATTGGTTTTTAGATCAGAAATTGAGCAAGTTTTCCAAATATATGAAATATATATATATATATATATAATACTTATTAAATATATATGGGAATATATAATCAATCGAAAAAAAGCCAGTACTTTCGAGGGTCTGGACCCAAGAATCCCTTCCCTTGTGAGCGCCACTGATTGAATGTGTATTATGTGTGCAAATGCTGACGTAGAGAAGGGGATTTTTTCTCAGTGCAAGTTGTTATGTTGATTTATAGCGAAAAAAATCATTCAACAGAAAAATATAAAGATAAAGATATAAATTTGCATAAATTAAAAGTATTGAAATGACTTTTTATGTGTTATTGTTGATTAAAAATATAAAAAATTGCAGAAATCCAAGTTTTATTTAAAAAATTTATTCAGCATATATAATGCTACTACATTTATTATAATTTTGTTAAATAAAAAAAATAATCACTTTTACTTTTTACCTCATAAGTAAAAAAATTAAAAAAATAACAGGAAAATATTCTTGAGTTTTCTTCGTCTGATATTCAACAATGATTACAGAGAGCTTCTGTATGGTTAAAATTGTAACACCGAAATAAAAATGTTCCTTTTAAAAAAATTTTAAAGCTCTTAAAAATAACAGGAGAAAAAAATAAATTTTCTTTTGCTTATACATATATTAAAAATATTTTTCAACTTTGAATGAGTCATTTCTTTAAAACTTTATTTTTTACCTTTTATTTGCTTGTTTGCAATAAATTGGGAGAAGTTTCTGTTGGCCATGAAGTGGAGAAAATGTCCATTTCACAATCCTCGCCCTAGGCCACAGTTGTGAATGAGAAACCTCCCCTTTCGAACAACACAGAAACCGAAAAGCAATAAAATCATCCCCTGCAAAACCATTTGAGGACCTCCCGCAGTTTTAAGGGGGAGGCATAAAACTGTGGTGCGCTTTCGAAGCAGTTCGCGAAATTCAACAGAAACATTTTCGCTATCACTAGCTTTGAAAAAGTAGACCGCTTTCGAAGTGAAATTCAATTAGCGGGTCATCCACTCAGAGGGTTAAATTCGATTCTAGACACGTTTAACTGTTTGAAGAAGCATGTTCATACTATTTTAACCATATTTTCATTGACCCAAGCCTGCAAGTTATTCTTTTCAGAGATGAATAACATTCAAGACTCGCTTAGAAACCATTTGGCAGAGGACTCCAATTCAGCATGAATTCTGCTGAAAGTAACCTGACTCAATCCTAATAAAATTTATTCTTAAACTAATCTGCAATAGTAGAACTCGCACTTTTGTTAATTTATATAATTGGAATTACACGTTTAACTAAAACATATACTACTATACAAAACGAAAAGTATTTTTCTGTACTAAATATTTTTGTGCTGTGAGTATTTATTTATTATTATTTTTTCAATAATCACAAGTCAAAATTATTTGATGGCTTGTCTATAATTCGTTAAGCATTTCTTCAGAAAAAATGGCACGTTGAACCATAAAGGTTCAACACCCCTGCTCTATGGCATGCAATTCCGTGTTATATTTTCAATCCCGGGATTTAGTGATTACATTATCCAAATCCCGGGATTGGACTATTTATGAAAATTACTTACCCATTAGCATAGTTAAAATTACATAATAAAACTGAAAACATAATTAAATAATTGTTTTAATATTATTATTTATTGAAAAAAAAACTTAATTCATCATAAAAAACAAATAAAAAAATAGAACAATGAAACGAAAAAAAGTATTTTTTTCATTTCTTGTGTTTCTGTAAATAAGCTTTTAAAAAATACAGCCGACAAGCGTTTTGTCGTTCAAACGGCTCCTTATTTTTGTTACAAATTGTTCTGCTGAAGAAAATGCTCATTTAAAATCTACTCTAGTAGACTTTATCGTCATTAAATAAAAGTGTGGTCTTTCCAGGTAGTCACCACGTCTCCCGCCATCTTCAAAAAGAGACATTTTTTTTCGAATTTTTATTGATAGAGTGACTCACATTTAATAGGTTGATAAGTTTATCTAGTTCTTCTGCTACACTTATTTGTTTTTGTGTACAAATTGAATCACACACAGTTATTAAATCAGAATTTCAAGTGTTACCTACTTTGAAATAGATCTAGTTGCCTGAACTGTTAAGAACGCAGTGGAATTTGAAGCGACTAGTCTATCAAGCAGGTGTAGCATTAATGTATGTCGGGTTGCACATGCAAATAAATATTTACCAGTGCATCTTGTGATTCTGAACTGACACCGCTTATCTATGAAAAAATGCAAAAGTTAAAATGCATCTAGTAGTCTAGTACTCAGAGTTTAAAATTGTTCCATTAGGTTATTTTTAAAGTGATAACTTCTGTACGCGCGTTTTGCTGGAGAGTGGACTTGAATGAACGTCACGCTCGGGAATGTAACGCTCTTTCGGCTTTTTTTTTTGTCAAAAGTCGGAAATTATGCTCAAGATCGTACGCGCACACATCCCCCTAAACATACACACGCCTAAAAAGACATATGACCAAATGAGGGACGTTTTCTCCCCCCGCCACTCCGAAATGACATGAAATGCAATAGTCTGTCTCCCCTCCCCCCACCAATACGCCGCGAAAGTTTCTATAATGTTATATCATATCTATAGCTGCGATCCAAGTGGGGCTACCCCACCCCCGCCACCACACCTTTTTAAAAAAAATGAATGCGGGATTATTTCTAATACTAGTTGAAGCATGAAAATGAAACATGTAATATTTTTGAAAAATAGGCTTAGAGAGATAACTCCTACACTAAAATTAAACAAAATGTAGAAAAAGGACAAATTTGTATAGAACTAAGAAAATAATATAATTATCATTAGTAATATTGCGGTGAATTTAAGAATAAAAATTTATTTTGTAAGTGAATCAGAATAGCAATGAATAAACGGTTCTATTAATCACATTACTCAAATATACTTTGAGTCTAAAAAGAAAGTTAAAACAATTAAAAATTTAAAATAAGAAAATTAAGTATACAGGTACTAAGAAAAAGTTACATTACATAATTGAAATACAACAAGACAAAATATAGTTAAGAAGACTTATCTTGCTGCAGCACCGGATATACTTGTACAAAACTGCCATAGAATAACAAAAGAGCTAATATAAACTAGAGATTATGTGATATAAATATTCTGATTAAATCCCTTTTTAAATGTTTTGACCTAGATTCCTCTCTTCCCAATCAACTACCTGTCTTATTAACATTTTGCTTAAATTAATGCATGGATAGAATTGAATATTGTTAAATTACAACCAAAATTTACAAAGCAGGAATGGCTCTTCTGAATAAATTACATATAATTTTAAGTGGAGATTTTAATGTAGATTTTTCAAACGACAATTCAAAACCTTTGATTTTTTTAAAATCAAAATTCAATTTAACTATGCCAAATGATCCAAATGAAAGCACGACAAAGTACGGAACAACGATTGATGGAGTGTGTTTTAGATATTTAAATAATTTCGAATCTAACGTATTTATAACCTATATATTTCAGCTAACATAATCCTTTTGTTTCCTTCTAAGAATATAATCAACTCATAATTATGATTGTATATTTCGCAAAAAATATTACTTAATTTTTGTTTCTTAAATTGAATATCAATTCAGTGAAGGGAGATGATAGCTATTATTGATTAAATAAAATCATTGTGCTCATCTTCGAATTTTAACTAAACCTACAGATATAATAAAAGCGCTTTGTAAAATGTATTCTTTAAAATATTTCAGAAAAAACATTTTTTAAAATTTTTTTAAACAACTATAAGAATAAGTATTATGTTTTAATGTACTGCTTTTCAATTCCTAATATTACCTCACTCTCTACCTCCACACACACATACACACACACACATATATATATATATATATATATATATATATATATATATACACTGCTGAACAATTGCTAAGGACGGATCACAAATTGCTATGTAGCATAACATTAAACGAGACTTGAGGCCTAGTAGGATAAAATATAGTTGCCACACTGTTCAGACATTAGAATAAAGAATATTTATTGTTCTGGAAAGTACAAAAGCTGTGAAGCATCTGAAAGAAAAAAACATTTCATTTGATCCGCGTACGGAGAAATGGAACAATGCATCTAAAAGTTAGCAGGCACCTTAAAGAAAGCTATCAGTACGGGATATGTCCACCGTGGAGTGTGATGCAACATTCCACACGTCGTACCATACTTTGCACAACATTATCCAGCAGCTGTTGAGGCAATTTATCCCATTCCTCTGTGAATGAACGGATGAGGGTGTTCTTGTTTGTCGGAGGATAGTTTCGACGAGCAACTTGCCTCCCAAAGCATCCCACACATTTTCAATGGGGTTTAGATCTGGAGAACGCGCTGGCCATATTAGACGTTGATTACCCTCGCTGTCTAGACGATCCTGAACAGCGAGTGTTCGATGACATGTTGCGTTGTCGTCGATAAAAACAAATTTATCACCGACAGCACCACGGAAAAGACGAACAAGAGGAAGTAGAACTTCATCAATGTATCGCTGGCCCGTCATAGTCCCATTCGCAACCACATGTTGGCGCGGGCGGCCATTGATCATGATGCCGGCCCACACCATGATACTGCATGTCGGATATCGGTCCCTTTCCTGGATATTTTCTCGACGATAAGCAGTACCACTCTCGCGCCAGATCAGTTGGCGTCTACAATCCGATGACAGACTGAACCTACTCTCATCTGAGAATAGTACGCATGCCCAGTCCTGTTCAGTCCAATTGTGATGCTCACGACACCATTGCAAACGGGCAGTACGGTGCTGTCTGGTCAATGGGACATACACATCAGGTCTGCATGCGTATAGTCCTCCTCCCCTCAAACGTCTGGCAACAGTTTTTCGGGAGATCTGCTTTCCTGAGGTAGCAAGAAACTGATTTGCCACCTGCTGAGCTGTGGTGCGCCTGTTCCTTTTTGCTAATAGGACGATATATCTGTCTTCTGCAGGCGTCGTATTTCTAACACGACCTCCCTCGTGCCGTCTACTACACATTCCAGTAGTTTTAAATGACTTCCACAGCCGTGAAACAACGCTGTGAGCGATGTCGAACTCCCTGGCAACATCTGTTATTTTTCGCCCTTCTTCGATCTTTCCAATAATTCGGCCACGCATAAAATCATGTATGTGATGTCGGGAAGACGTGCCAAAAATTTTAAGTTCGTCTATTAAATCTTTCCTGTAAAACTTTGACTTGAAACAACAACTGTCCACACGCGTCAAAATCTTTAAAGCTCTTATGAACGCTATCACGTGATGAATAGACGTGGGAAAAAAAATTGCATACTCATACTTCTTCTTACTAATATCCTGCACTTACTCTAATTTTCCACATTTTGTTTCCTTTCATTTTGTGGTTGCTATGGATGATAGTGTTATCCGTCCTTAGCAATTGTCCAGCAGTGTATATTTATATAAGGATAATTAAATTAGATTAAAAATTAAATTCCCTATGTAGCACTTAACTCATATTTTTCATTTCATCTTCAAGTATAAAACTAATCACCCATTTATTTCTTCCGAACATATGGCCAAGCTAATAAACATGTCTAATTCCAGATCGTTAGATTTAATAGCCCTGTATGTCAGCATTAACTTTTAAGTACAACCATAATAGCCGCGATGCTTACCCCATCGGTGTTTTAAGTGCTAACCCCCGCTTAAAACACACCGTGGTTTGTTTTTTCCTCCCTGCTCTTAGCGTCAGAAAAGATGTACTAATTCTAGAATAAAGACCTTTTTAAAAACTGATTCTGACTCAAAACATCTCAGTTGTATATATATATATATATATATATATATATATATATATATATCTTGTACAAATTTTCAATCGTTAATAATATATACTTTCTATCCATCCATTCAAGTTCAAATGTTTTTTTTAACTTGTAGTGGACGACACTTGATGTTAATACAGTTTTTTTCAAATATTAATTGATAGATTACCGGTTAATTAATTAAACTAATTACAGGTTTTCAACACCAACTTAGATTTGTCTCCATTATTGTAACAATGTAGCTGTTGAAACAATGACAAAAGTTGGCGACGAAAACCGGTTTTTCAGCCAATCCGGGTGTGCATTGTCACTACAATGCAAACAAATCATGCTCTTTTTTCATTTCTTACTATTAGTTCACTCTCTCTATATATATATATATTTACTTAGATATATCTTGCGCAAAATTTCAATCCAATAAAATACTTTCTTTTTATTCATTCACAGTAGGAATTGACTTAATTTTTTTATATTACTTGTTATAATTGTGCGATTGTACATTTTTTAGATACTTGGGAAATAAAACTACTGGAATGAGTATTATTGATGCCGGAATATTTTCTGGGTTTGTTCCAAATGAAGATGATCTGAAAGAAGTAATGATATTTTGTTATGATTTCTGTTTGAACTATTTCTATATCAAAGTTGTAATTCCTTATTGAAATGTGAATTTTATTTAATTAAGAAGTACTGAGTATCCATTATTATGTACCATGCAATTAATTAGAATTTTACCTTACTCTTCTATTTTCTTCTTTCAAATGAATTAATGTAGCATACAAATTTAAACATTTTAATGAACATAGCATTTTTTTTAATAACCTTTTAAAATATTCCTTTGACAAATTATATATTGCTTACTTATACTTATAATACTTATTGATGTTAATATGTTATGACTTTATTAAAAAATAAACCATAACACCAAACTTTTTCATAAAAAAGAAACCAAATAAACATTTTAGTCTTCCAGTTGTTTAAGTTAATACTGAAATAAATATTCTGCAATGCTCTCTCTTGCAGTTAATTTTTTAAACGATGCGTATAATTAAAAAAAGCATTCTTTTTTATTAAAAAAGTATTTTCCATGTTTAGTTGCAAGATGATCCCAAACACTACATTCTACGGTATGAAACTTCAAGCAAGGGAATTGTCTTCTATTTGAAAGAGGTACAGTATACTCCATAAACATTTTATAAAATAACTTTTCTTAAAGCAAAGAATTAAATACAGCCTCTGATAAAAATAAGTTCGAGGTATAGTCCTGTAACATTAACGTAGGGGAAATATTAACGACAGTTACCTTACTATCTTTTGAAATAGTCACCTCCCATAACTATGCTCCATTGAGATCTGCTATACGTGTCCTGGAAACTTTACAAGAAGTCTTCTTTTGGGATGGAGTTCAAAAACCTCATCACGTTTCATTGGATGTCAAGAATATCGTCAAACTTCTTTCCTTTCAAAGCGAGTTTGAGTCGTGGGAATAGGAAGAAGTCTAAAGGATAGAAATCTGGCGAGTATGGAGAATGTTCAATTTGCTCTACCCCCTTTTTTGCTAGGAACTGTTAGGCGATATTGGTTATGTGAGGGCGAGCATTGTCGTGAAAAAAACCATGTACCTCTTTGTGCGTAAAGGGGTCGTACCATGCGTAGACGATTTATGAAATGGGTCAAAATTTCAATGTACCTTGCAGCATTTATCGTCCAGATATCATGCGTACAGATATGACGATCGTTCGTGATTAATTTACTGTCGCCGGTCTTTTACTACAGGGCTTGTCAGAAACATTTTTCAGGCCTTTTCAAAAACGGACGAATCACTCGTACACACACTTCATGAACAGTGCTTGATCTTCAAAAACAAGTATCAGAATCGAATAAGTTTCTGTCTGTGTCTTGCCAAGCTTAAAACAAAATTTTAAATTGATCTTTTATTCGTTTATTTTCCTGTTCTCAATTAAATACCAAGCACTTTTTAAAATAAATCTTACGCGGAACACAAAAAAGAATGCTCAACTGAACAACGGTAGGTGCAGAGGGTCAATACCTGCCGATACGCATATGCAACGTTTTGTTTCGCCAGTGCTGCCAGATCAGCCGTTCTGACTTCATTCACCGAAATTTATTGTCACATTTTGTATATGCAGATGTAAATAATGGTATTAATAGTCTAGAAAAACTTTTGTCATTTTCTACTTTCTGCCGTGGTTTTTACCGAACAAATATAAATTTTAGAAACATCAGTAATGTATTCATTCCTTTTTTTCTTCTCCTTTTGTGCATCAAATATAGTCACATTTAATTCCAATCATTTCAAAACATAAGCTAGCGTAAAAGTATTTTTTATTCATTATGATTGAAATGTTTAAATGCATGATGGTAAAATCCTTTTGGAAGTAAATAGACGTTGAAGCAAATAATGAGGATCATAATAATGAGATGAAATTTATTCAGAACCACAAAAAGCAATAAGGGGTTCCTCCTCAAGATTTTTTTGAAATACAAAGAGATCAAAAGTTCGTAAATTATAAAAAAAAGCTTAAAATTCTGTTTCTACAGATGAATACACTAGAATTTTTTTATTGCTTGCAATTTCTTTTGTATTTACATAAAATTTATAACTTAGCCCCCAGGAAAGCCCGTCTTTGCTTAAGGTTCAATAGTTGATAGCAAAGTCGAAATTTGAAAAAATTTTTATATCCCATTCTCTATTTTTCAAAATTAATGTCACATTCCGAATTCTAATGTAAGCAACTTAAGGTATCCGAACACATTCGGAGCACTTTTTGACAAAATAACATATTTAAACATTATAAAGGCTTTTTTATAGGACTCAATACCAACAAATACTAATATTTAACTAGCAATATTTAAAATAAATTGCCTAAATATCACAGAAATCACAATTATAAGTGAAATTTTAGCAACATTTTTGTAAAACTTCAAATCAATTAAAGAAAAAAGTAATAAACTTATAATAGTAAAAGTATTACCAAAACAATCTAGATGCATTTATCTAGAAAATGTACTAAAATTTTAATATTTTATTTAAATTTTAAAATTTTAAAGTTGATTGAGTAAACATGATAAGAAAAACCCCATTCTTTATGAGACCATTATTTAAATAACAAGCCCTAACTCAAAAAATATTCATACAATAAGATATATTTTAGTACATTCTCTAGAAAATAGCATGAAAATATCAGGCTCAAAATTTTTTATAGAAATACATTTGTAATATTTTGAATAATCAGACTCGCCATGATAGATTTCGAGTAATTTAAATGCCCACTTCTGGTAGATCAAAGACCCACTTCCGGTTTTTCCAACTTAATAAATTTGATTGTAGCTTGGCCTCTAGGCAGAGTAGAAACAAAACAAAATATGTTTCGTAAAGCCAAAAGGTAGCTCTATCCAATAAAAGAGAAAACAAAAATATGTCTTGACCAAATTTGGTCATTTTCAACGTGTTTGGACACCTTAATATTTCATGTGATAAATTTTTAATGGGTGTATGATACAAGAGTATATTTTATATGAAGAGTAGTTTTGTTGATGCATTTTAACATTTCTGGTAGACATTTGAAAGCATGCAAGAAATAAAATTTATTAAAATTAAATAAATGGTATAAATTTATGGTAAACAATAATTAATATAAGTAATATGTGCTATTTAAACTCAAACTCAGTGGTGCAACAGCCCATGAGGGCTAAAGCCTACTATGCCCATCCCAGTATACGTGATCATTGGGCGCTGAGGTGCATGAGCAGATGTCCGGATCAAGCGGTCAGTCTGGAACAAGACCCCCAGTGTCTTAAGTCCCCAAGCAAGCTTGGTACTCGTTTATCGACCCACTACAGTAGGGATGAAAGGCTGAGTCGACTTTGCCAGCCCGGGAATAGAACCCCGACCTGTGGTGAGGAAGTGCGATACGCTACCACTCGACCCCTGGATCTTCAACATGCACTATTTAATAATTATAATTTAAGCTATATTGGTAATGTATAAATTTGTGTGTAACTCTCAGATTAATTTATACGCAATTTTAATACATTTACCTTTTCTATCATGTGTACATTTGACGTTCAAATATGATGTTTAATTTCTGTATAGTCTATTAATTATTCAAAACTATAGCATTTCAATTGCAAATTTAGTTATTGTTCTGTCAAATATATGAGTAATTATTAAAAATGTCGCTAAAATTTGAATATTTTTGCATTTTTCAAAACTTTTCTAATTTTGCCTTTTTGGTTAATTAATTGAGAAAAATGCTTTTTTTTTAAATCATTAAATTAGGTCCCAACCAAAGAAAACTACTGCTTCCATTTCCATGTACACAAAGATTATCATGTAGGAAACACACAGAGAAGTTTGGTTAAGGTTTATGACTATTATAATCCTGGTAAGAGCCTTTTTTAATTAGCATCAATACTCTTCGACCAAAACTTTATTCAACTGCTCATTTGGTTCATTTATGTTTTTATGTAATAAAATAGATTAGTTTGATATATATATCGAATGTGATTGATGAATGTTTATCTCTTGTTTGTAAAGAATTAGGCTATATATATGTGTGTGTGTGTGTGTAAAACTTTATATTCACATACTTATTAAATATTAATTTCGTTGTTATTATATAATATGAAAAGTATAATTTTCTTTCGAAAAATTTACGTATAGAAATAAAAGTTAAAGTTCTAATATTATATTGTATTCCAAAAATGAGAACATATTTATGCGCTTTTTATAGTGTCATTAAAAACATTTGCATGTCAAGCCAGGAAGTGTAGCTAAATCGCATTTTTCACCTTAAATACTTGGCTTGCCGTAATCTGGATAATTGAATCGAAATTGGTGGAAACTGATTTATGCCGTTCTAACAGACATACTTTGAATGTAAATCTTATTCAAAGTTTTTGTTGCTGTTGTTGTTTTCTAATGCCACCTGTCTGACGTAGTCAGATCGAGGCCCACGAAATTCATCGTGGCATGGGCAAGAGGTACGCCTGTCGTTGGCCTTGAGCACCATACAGGTGACAGTAGGATTTTAGCTCGGCGAAATTCCCCGAAGGGACGATAGATGGCGACACGACCTCTATCTCCACCTCCACAATTTATGCATGTAAACTGAAGGGGAGGGAAATATTCTCCAGTCCCTGCGCTCGTGATTAAGCCCAAAAGACTACGGACCCACTGATTTAACGAGCACGTACTCCGTGTGTACTCGGAGGGTGTTTGGTGGCATCGGGCATCGAAGTTTTTCTGGACAATGCTTATGAAAGAAACTGCATGCGTAAATATGTTTTTGAAATTAGCTCTCTGTCTTAATATCAAAAATGTTTAACGATGGAATATACATCTGGAAACAGCAGCGTAAGAGTAATTTTTGTCCGTATCCTACAAACATTTGACATCTGAGCTTATGGGGCACAAATTTTAAACTTACGCTTAATAAAACGATTATGGTATATGGTTATAATCCCAATTGCGTGGCTAACGATGCTTTCGTCCAGCCGCATAGAGTCGAGTTTTGATCAAACTTATCGAGTGGCGCAGAAGATGGAGGTTGAAACTATCAAGCCTCAAGGTCTGTACGTTTGTGATCTTGAGGCTACCTTACTCGTGTGGTGAGACTTGAGGCTGTTGTTTGAAGCCTGAGGCTGTCAGCCTACCTCACCTTTACGGTAAGATTTCATACTCATCACTTGACCATTGATCAAAATTACTAAATTTCTCTCGATCACTAATTATCTTCTTGTTTTTTTAAATGACAATTTAAAAAGCAGTTAAGTAATAAATCCAACTATACGCATAATAGACTGGGATTTATTGGTAAATTAAAATTTTCAGAGAGCACCAGGTTTTTTTTAAACTGTAAACATTTATAAGTGCCCATGAACCAGAAAGTATCTCACAGAGCTTACTGATGTAAGTATGAAACAGTTATTACAGAGGAAAGGAAAGGAAAGGGGAGGAGCTAAAAGAAGTATTACAAATATGTACAGTGAATTTACAGAACTTTTCAAAAGCATTTCTGGTGGAAATAAGTTGGTGAAAATTTAGAAACCGATTTATATTAATGTCCTGGGGAACCAGTCTTACGATCTTTCTTTCTTTGACAAATTTGAAATACAGAAAGAGCACACATTCTACATTTTACTTTCCACCAATATTACAATCGAAAATGACACAGCTTGATAAGTTTGTTCAAATAGCTTTTAAAGCTACCATTACCAGTAAAAAAATTGGGTTATTTTGTTATCAGTGTAAAATTGATGACACAACAGTCTCTTATTAATTGTTGTAAAAAAATTTAATTCTTCATTTATTTGAAGACATATCACAAGGTTTGAGGCAAATTTCTGTAAGTAAAATTCAACAAAACATTTACCGCTTATGTGGGCTTTTCGCCAAATATTGCAGGATACAACCTATATTTATAATTTGCAAATATTTGTAATAATTGGTTTTTTAATGAAATTCGAAAATATACGAAATCAAATTTAATCAAAAGAAACACACACACACAAAAGGTTCTATTATATAAAAGTCTTTTAAGATCAGTATTAATTTATGCATGTGAAACTTGGTCCATGACTCGAAGAGATGAGAATACGATAAGTATCTACGAAAGGAAGATTTTAAAATCCATTTTTGGAGGAATTCAGGAAAATGGAACATGGTGAAGAAGATTAAATTTAGAGCTCTATCGGTCATATGAGGAATCTGACATTGTCAATTTCATCAAAATACAGCGAATTAAATGGCCAGGTCACGTTCTCAGAATGAACAAAGACCGCACCAATAAAAAAGTATTCAATGCTCAACCAATTGGCACGCGAAGAAAGGGCAGGCCAAATCTCAGATGGATTGATGGCCTAGAAAAAGATCTCCTAGTTTAAAGAACTAGGAATTGGAGAAAACTGGCAGGAAGAAGACTGGCCCGGAAAAGGCTTCTTGAGAAGTCCCATGTTCACCTTGGGCTGTCGTGCTACTGAGGAAGGAAGGAAATATTTGTAAGCAAGTTTTATTGTATGATATACAGATAAGAGAGTGATATATGTACTTCTTTCTCTTCTACATAATTTTTTCTGCAATTGCGCGGTTTTCAGAAATTCAGTTTTGCATTTTAATTGGTTATCCCGATCAAATAGAACTGTTTAAAGCAGGCATGCCCAACCTGCGGCCCATGGGCCGCATGTGGCCCATTTGGAGACTTTTTGCGGCCCAATTGAAGTTTCTGTCTATATTATTTTAGACATTTGGACTACAGACGGTTGAATCGAAAATATCGTGTTTTGACACACACACCCCTCTCTCTTGCAGTTTTTTCCAAAATAATTTTTTTCCCTCCATTTGACTTGCAAGCAATTGTAATAATAGGTGTTGATGGATGAAGGAAAGCAGAGGAGCTTGGGTATGTTATTCCTCTTTCAACGAGAACTTCGTTGAGAGTGAGTAGTGTATTTAGTTCTATTTGTAAGAGAAATAATTTATGCCTATATTTTTATGTTCAGATTAGTAGTCTTTTTCTTGTTTTATTTGGCAATGAAAGAATCCGATGATGGATTTAATGAGTTGCCTCAGAACTGTAAAACCAGCTAGTAGAAATGTAAGATAATTACGGTAGCAGGATAAAGATGTTTAATATTTTAACCTACTGAAATTATGTAACTTTTTCATTTTATGATGTATTTTAATCACGGTGCACGGTAATTAATATCATACAATAAGAAACTAAACATTTGGCGCTATCGGGCAGAAAAAACTTTTTTGCCGAATAGTGTAATAATTACAATGCTATTCTTCTTTGCTTAATTGCCTTGCTTCATTTGAAATAAAAATTTTGAAAATCTAAATCAGTTTTATGTAGACATTCTGTAACACAAGTAAAAAACGTGAAGATGTTACGCACATAGTTGTTATACGACGTAACCTCAGATGGCAGCATAAATCTACTGTAGATAAGAACCTTGTAGGTTAAGAGATATTCGTCCACCAACAAGTGCAATCGGTCGACTTTCAACTTTGTTGTGATTGTGATCCAGTAAAAGGTAAATTTGCTGTTTTTTGATCACATCAATAATTATTGAATAAATCTCTATATTATATATTTATTCGTCATGGCTGAAAAAAAATTGAAAAGAAGAAAAGGAAACTTGAAGATGAAAATAGAATGTTTCAAAGTGAATGGGAAAATTTGTACTTTTTTATTCATGTAAAAGACAATGTTGTGTGTTTGATTTGTCGTCAATCAATTTCACACAGTTTTAAAGTAATACAACCTTAAAAGTCACTATGAACAAAAACATGGAGAAATTTATAAACTTACTGTTGGCGATTGGAAAGCTAAGTTACAGTCTTTGAAGAACCATTTGACATCTCAACAATACATATTTCATAAGCAAACTGCTAGCCTTCGAGTATCCCACATCATTGCTAAAAAAATGAAGCCTTTTACAGACGGTAACTATATCAAACACTGTCTAATTGCCGTAGTTGAAGAAATCTGTCCACAAAAACTGGATCTCTTTACTCAAATTAGTCTGTCACGTCAAATTGTTGAAAGAAGAATAGCAAACATTTCACGTGAGATTTGTGCACCGCTTAACACAGTTGCAACTAGCTTCGTATATTTTTCACTGGCTTTGGATGAAACTTCAGATATAAATGATACTGCTGAACTAGCTATTTGTATTAGAGGTGTCGATAGTCAAAGAATATTACTGAATAACTACTCAAACTTGTGAGCTTGAAAGGTACCACCACTGGAAAAGATGTTAAGGATGCTGTCATAAATTGTGCGCCAAGTCGTGAGATAGATTTGAAAAATCTTGTAGGTATTGCAACAGATGGAGCCTATTCAATGGTTGAAGGAAACAGTTCAAATGATTTTGAAATGTTAATTTGTCATTGTTTTTGCACCTCGAGAATCTATGTGCACAAGTATTAAATATATCACATGTGATGAAAGTTGTTGTTAAGGTAATTAATTCAATTAAAAACAATCCATTGAAGCATCGTCAATTTCAAGAATATCTTAGAGAACTGGAATCTGAATACGGTGATATCATTTATTACACCAAAATTCGGTGGCTAAGTCGCGGAAACTGCTTATTTTGAATTTGGATAGTAAGGGAAGAAATTAAAACTTTCATGAACAATAATGGTCATAATACAAGTGAACTTTCGGATGACCAATGGCTTCTAGATTTATGTTTTCTAACAGATATAACAATGAAACTGAATGAGCTAAACCAGAAGTTACAAGGTGAAAATAAGTTGATTACCGATTGTTATCAATATAGAAAAGTCTTTGTAGCAAAGCTAAAGCTTTATGAAAATCAATTGCGGTTAATCAATTTGATTCATTTCCTATTGTTAAATGACTATAAAAGTGACCATGAAAACCTCTTCAAACATTCTACGGAAATCGGAAAATTATTTGAATAATTCAATACCAGATTCTCCTACATACAAAAGTTTGAGGAAAGGTTTGCAATATTTTTAGCTCCCTTTAATGTAGATGTGGAATCATCTCCTCCAAATTTACAAATGGAGCTAATATAATTACAATCAAGCATCGAGCTAAAAAGCCTGTGCGAAAGGAATAAGATTGAATATTATCAAAAATGTATCCTCGAAGATAAATTTCCAAATTTAAAACGATTGGCTATGCGCATTATATCAGCATTTGGAACTACTTATCGATGTGAGTCATTCTTTTTCAAATTAAACCTGGTAAAAACAAAGTATCGCAGCAGGCTTCTCGATGAAAACATGAACAATCAACTACGATGTGCGTCAACAAAATTATCCATTGTTATTAAAAAAATATCAAGTAAAATACAAAAAGAAGTGTCATTTAATTGTACGGTAATAAAAGATTTTGAATGTTGTACGATAGTAAAATATTTTGAATAATTTGTTTTATTTTGATATGTGCGGCCTACCTCAGTTTAGTAAATTTTTACTTGGCCCACCAACCGATTTGGGTTGGGCACCCCTGGTATAAAGTAACTGAAACTGAAATTCTCGTTATTTTACTTTTACCTTCCACGGATTTGTCAAGAGGTGCACATTCACTAATTATATCATTACACATATATTTATTCTTTACAGATGCATCGTGTTCAGTGTTTTACAGCCCTACCAAAAACAGTGCATTGCTTCGAACAATATGTGACGGTGGAGTGTGCCAATGCGCCGAAGGTAAGTTACTTCTGTCCATAAGTATATGTCTTATATAATGAAACATATATAATAATCTATATTAAATAAAACTCTAAATTGCTTTTAGAAAAAAAATTTCAATTGTTTTTATAAAGAATTAGCTGCATCATTGTAAGAATTTCAGAGAATAAAACTCTTATAAAAATCTGAAACAAACCTTCATGTCGAATTTATTACGTGTTTTTAGAAATTATACTTTAAAACGGATATAATTCAAGAGGAGGAAATTTCAATAATTGTTCTGATAATGCATCTAGATGTATAACTATCAATATTATATGGTTTGGAATGAATGAATTTGGATATATGTATCGATCTCTCATGCAGAACTCAAAAACTTGACAAAACCTTTTAAATTATTTAATTCCCTTATACTTTTAGATCTGTTTCGTTAATATTTTTAATAAATTTATTTTATAAATCTCGTCTTTTACAGGTGGATGTCCTCCAAGAAATCCTTTTGAGATTGCTAAAACTTTTGAACCTGATGAAAAGGAAATAGGACTGATTAACTATGCCTGCAACAATTTCGATTATGGTGAATATAATCAGAGATATCTTATAATTCTTATAAAAAAGAATATTATGCCAACCTTCTTTTTATCAATTCCTACCATCTCCTTATATCGTGTTCAAATTTTCAATCGTTAATAAAATACATTTTAATGCGCTGAATTGAGCTGAAAGTTTTTATACACGATTCTTTTGGATGACAATACGATAATTTAATTATAATTAATAAAATTTAATTGATTAAAACTAATTATTCAAAGAATTACAGATACAGCCACGTTGGCATTATTTTTGGCGACTTGTGTACGAACTTGAAAAGGTTTTTTTTTCTCACGTTTTAAAGCATTCAGTTGAACTGAAATTTTATACACGATTGCTTTGGCTGACAATACGATACTTCAATGATAATGAAAAATTAATTACCACTTAATGCTGTGGTTCTGTCATAAGTATATACATATTTATATTAATTAGAACTATTTAATAAAAAGTAGTTGAAATAAAATTTTTCTTTGTTGATCTAAGTAGGAATTGACTTAAACAATTTTTATATATTGCTTTTGTTTAACTTTTAGATGACTAGACCTTTTAGATCAGACTTTTTTTAAAAATCATTAATGACATGCTGATAAAACTTGTTAATGATTAAAGTAAATGTTTTGGAGAAATAAAATGACAATGTCTACCATTATTACTGCCTTGCATAAATTATTCCTTTTTGATTCTTTATTTGTACACTTTCTGTTTTTCGTTTAGTTTGGAAAGGACAATTCATCAGTGAAAAGAAAGAAGGAGGATTTTTGAAATTTGGTTTTCAAATTGAGGAAGTTATTAAGGCTGGTAAGTTAGAGTAAAAATTTATGTTTCCACGTTTTTTTTATTTACAATTTTTAAAATTATAATGCAAAACTGTTATTGTTTTCTTAAGGAATACTGCTTAATATCAGTGTGTTGTGTGGTTTCATTTATTTGGGATTTCAGAAAAACTCGTATGAACTCATGTCAAAAACTATTTCTATTTTTTCATAATTAAACAAAACTAATTTGCAAAACAACCCATGAGGGCCAATGCCTACTGTGCCCATCTCAGCTTTCGTGACCGTGGGCACTGAGGTGCATGAGTAGATGTTCCATTCGGATTATCAGTCTGACACAAAATATCCAGCAAGCTAGGAGCTAATTTATCAACCTACCAAAAGGATGAAAAGCTGAGTCGACCTTGCCCAACCCGGCGTTTTGAGCCCAGGACCTGTGGCGTGGAACCCTGATACGCAACCACTCAGCCACTGGGCTTCATTTTTTTCATAATTAGAATGACAATATTAATCAATATTTGTTTTAGATACCTTAACTTTTCATGTACTTGCTTTTATTTATTTATAGCAATTTGAAAACCCTGTTTCTGACGACGAAGTCAAATATCAAATATGGGATACAATCTGAAAATTTTTTAATTCATACTTGTGCCTTAGGTTATGTTAAATTTTAAATGGATTTCAATTGGGAAAGTATGTAAAAGTAACACAAAGAAATACAAGTTATATAACTTCTGCTTTTTAGGTTTCCAATTCTGAAATTATTAAATCCTTTAGCTCAAATATTATTTAGTATTTCAACTAAGTATGTTATGTGCAAGTGGGATGTGTTGTGAGCTTTATGTTTAAAGTATTTCTTTTAGTATATATAATATATCATTTTTTTTTATTAATCGAAACTGGCGTCAATACAGAGTGTCTAGGCTAACAGTATCCAAAAGTTATGGCTTATTATTACGCAAATACCCATCAGAATGTAATAAACTATTCATCTCTGAGTTGGGAAACCCTCGGAGAACTTTCGGGTTTAGTCCGATCAGCCGCACTTGCGTGCATTATTAGGCAATCGCAGAAGATAAACCTGTTACACTGACTTCATTAGTAAAAATGTGGATCCGCAAAATGGAATTTAAATCAGTCATGCGTGTACAGCGGCGTGTTCGAGCAGAATGGAATGCAATTACTAGTTTGCCAAATATTCTTATCAGGACTCTCACAAAATGAATCATGCACACGATAAACAGAGTCTCTTATCACGAAGACTTAAGAATACTTGCCAGTTTTTGAGATATCGAAGTTCCCGTCTCCTTTAAAGTTCTTTCCCATTAGTTGATAGATTTTGATGCCGTAGGAACGACATTCCATTTCAAACACGTCGCTGCATAACTGATTTAAATTTCGTTAACCAAAGTACGCGCTGCGCATTTTGCTGTGGTGTCCAGGTCTTTACTAATGAAGACAGCGTAGCAAGTTTATCGTTTGCGGTTGCTGAAAAAGGAGGGTACGTGTGGCAGATCGAACTCGACCTTAAAGTTCTCGGAGGAGTTTCCAATTCGGACAGCTTATTACATTAAGATGGGTAGTTTCGAAAGAATAAGCCATAAAGTTTGGATACTTTAAGCACGGAGACCCTGTTTTTCTCTTTTAGATCTTTTAAAAAATGAATAGTAATAAAAATTATGAAATTAAAATTCCTTCATTAACATTTTATCCAGAGCTTACCTCGATTATGTATTCTTTTATATAAATTTTCAGCAGTTTTTCCCCCATTTTGATATTATTTTTTTCTTTACAGTTTTTTTCTCCTTTTTCTCATACAATTTACTAAACAAATCAGTAAAGCACAAAAAAAATTCTCATATTTCAATTTTAAGAAATACTTCGCACATAGACGAATATTCTAAAACCAAAACCGAAATGGTAGACAAATAGATCCAATGTAGTGTATAACCATTTTTGACACATTTTAAAGGGTTTTCAGACAGCACAACAACCCTTCAACAGACCAAAATTGTTTCCTTCTCCTATTTTAGAGTCTAATCCTATGATTCAACATAAAATTTCGATTTATGTTATAATGTATATTGGAAAGCCATGGAATTTTCAGATTTATATTACGGGATTTTCTATGACATGAAAAAAGTAACAGTTTAAAATAGAGATAATAGAAGATGATAGTTCAAATAATTATATGCAAGTGATGTATGCATATTGTTTACAGATCCCAAGATTAGGATACAGAATCATGACTGAAAGCTCTTTTTCCCCAATGGGGCTGCGTATTTGTTTTTGTAGCATTGCAGACCTATTACATTCCCAAAGAGCTGTTATCACTATTTAGTGCGACAAAATATAAGAGATACCAACTGCCGCAAGTAATTTTGACGCCCAGTTTTCTCCCCAAAGGAAGACAGGCACCTGCGCTCTGACGATGCAAACTTGTTCTAGGACTTAAATTTTTCCGAGAACACCCAAACAAAACAGGCATTCAAGGGATCTTTTACATGCCACAGAATCATATGACATGGACATTGTCGGTTTTCTGCCTCAAGAAAATCCACCGACTTGGACCGGAATCGAACTAGCAACTTTAGGCTAACAAGGCCAGCGACAAACCAACTATGCCACTCAGCCGGCATTACTGAAAATTGCATGCACATTATTCATATGCCAAAATCATAATACTGCGTGATGTTTAATATCGATATGCTCATGAAACATTCACATCAAATGTAAATTTATCCTCTGACGTTATATAATGCGAATTAGACATGCACATTAGTAAAGGTGAAACTGTGCACAGAATGCTAATGCTGGTAATTTGTCGTCATCTGTATATTTAAAGTTCGTCTCAGTATAAAGCGCAACTCAGTAAAGTGTACTATATGAGTTCAGAGTCTACTCCAAAACTTCTACGGAAGCTTCAATCTATGAAAAGGGTGAAATGTAAAAAAAATTCATCTGTAAATCATAGTAAAAATAAAATGTCTAATTTCGCAATTATTACTTTTCTGTCATTTGCTTATGCTCATTGAAGAAGGAACAGAGATCAAGGTTTTGAACTATTTTGCTCATACAAAATCCTATACAATCATGCTTTACTATTGCAACTAACTTTTGATACACCTGCTATGTATATATATATATATATATATATATATATATATATATGCTTTGCTTTGGGAACACTAACTGAAATTACTTTTTTACAACTATTGATCCAAATGTTGCTATTTTTAATTTGATCTGCATAAACATTTGTATATCGGATTATTTTCTCAGTCGCAAAAAAGGCAATGTTAGGTTTTCTCACGTATTTATGAAAATTATAACCAGAATTCATTTCATTTCGGAATATCAGAACTGAATGGTAGACTTCCAATAACATTGAACAAGTAATGATTTTCCTAAGATTTTCGTCAGGGTAAAATATTTTTTGTGTTCATTACAGTACTTCTTTTGTTCATAAGCATTTTAATTTATAAATATTATTAGAGCGAACTATGTTGTAGTTAGCTTAAAACATTATAATAAACTTTTTTGTGCATAAATTATTGCGCATAGTTACTCTAACATTAATTGGTTTAAAAGATGAATAATAAGTAGCATTGTGGAAATATAACAATATTTATCTAAGATTAAATTGTGCACAAATCTAGTTCCCATTAACTATCTCAAATAAAGCTTTCCTTTTCCGACTCGTTTGGTAATCATGCTTGTCTGAGGAACCTCGTTGACAGTTCAAAATCAACTTAACATTATCAGCATTCTTTTGTCTACCAAAATCTTAAGATAAAACATCTCTGATTTTAAGACAATTACCAATCAGAAGAAGGTGGTATTCAAAGGACACGTTGATTTACGATTAACGCAGACAGCTGTATTCTTTTTGACTACCCAAAATCATAATTTATTTCAAAAATTGACACATTTTTTTATGATTTCAATTTATAGACCATCTTATTAGCTTAATAAAAATACCAAGTTTTTTATTTTCCATTCACTAGAACAAAAACTACAAGTATGTTTTAGTAAAAGCAGATGCCATAACTTTAAACAAGAAGTCAGACTTAAGTTGCGTTTTGCTCGAAATGTGTTTTTTCTCTCGAAAAGCTCAGATAGGGACAGTGATTGCTAAAAATTTTGAAAATAATTTCTGAAATTTTTTTGTGTATGTTCTGTGTAATAGTAGAAGTGTTTTGACCTTCAGACTTTGCAATCACT
Organism: Trichonephila clavipes; assembly: GCA_019973935.1. Taxonomy (NCBI): domain Eukaryota; kingdom Metazoa; phylum Arthropoda; class Arachnida; order Araneae; family Nephilidae; genus Trichonephila; species Trichonephila clavipes. Next base: position 830,367 of record BMAU01018599.1, on the reverse strand, counting down.
GTTTTATTTCAAAATTTGCAGTCATTTATATGAATGTAATCACTGTTTAATTAAGCAATTTCATATAATCACTATGATAAAGTGCTCTAGTTTTCGTAAAAATTAAAATATCTTTTATCCTTAATGTCATTTCAAACATCAATAACAAAGTAACCCATCGAAATAGAAAAATTGAGAATTTGTGCATAAAATTTTTGTACAGAACGGCTCCCCGTTTATGTAATTTTTTGTACATTTTTTCACCATTTTGTTCCCATTTTAATACTAATAAATTTTTTCTCTCGTTTGGCAATTTTAGGATTTTTCCTTAAAATATTCTAAATAAATCTAAAAAGCACAAAAAATCCCCATATCTGCATTTTTTCAAAAAAGAGTCGTCGCAAGTAGTCGGATACCTTAAGAACATGTTTAAGAATTAGCAGTGACCTCATGGGCTTGTCATTTCTAAATTTGTATAAAAAGTGTAATACTTATCTGATAATTTGTAAGGTTTGTAATTAAATTTGTATTGTAGATTTACATCAAAGTACATTTTTATTGAATTCAATACAGCTATTTAGATGGGGAAGAGGGGGGACGAAGAATATTATGACTAAAAATTGGGTCACAGGAATTAAAAGTTTGAGAAGCACTGCATTGAAGGTTTATTCTTCATTTTACTTAGGTATTGAGAGCAAGGAACTCATTGAAGGAGACACAAGATATCTTCTACAACGCGACAACTGTTCCCCATGGGTAACTGAAAAAGATTATCTAATCATGGGAAAAGACGGCAGCAAATATAAAAACGATGAAGGTCTAATTTGGTACGTAGAATTATACTTATATTTTCTATCGCATATACTTTTTGTTGCACAATCTTCACTAGAAGAAATTTCTTAAAATTTGAATTTCTTATTTAAAAAGAGATGAGCTATTTGTGTGAAAATGAAATAAATCTAATATTTACAAAATTTTCATTAGGAAAAGTTGAAGAATTGATTTTTGAGTTACAGATGCTTTATGAAAAATTGACACATTGAAAATTTCATTATTTATATATATATACTTTTTTCATTTAACGTCGTTCCTAAGAAGGAATTGGAAGGATTACCCATTGAAAGAATAATGTTTCACTTCTAGATTTGTTGAAGTTCAGATCAAAAATGTATAATGTTAACTTATACACAAATGTATTAAATAAAGCTCTGAGTATTTCTACTAAGTGTATTTATTCTACGGCTTTAATAGACTAAGTAACCATGGCAACTAGCTCCTGCCTAGTGTTGTATCATTCAAGTCGTAGATTTGGGAGTCTCATTTGAAATAAAGACCCATCGTTCTCTGTCATTTATGTGCATTAAATATTTCGTGGCTCAATCTTTATGAAGAGATGGTGTAGAACGGGGTTCGGCAACCTATAGAGCGCTTGCCACATGTGGCACGCTGAACAATTCTCAATGGCACTCGACACTACTCAACAAATTTGTCAAATTTTGAGTGGATGAAAGTTGATTAATTTGTAATGAACCTTACTTGACAAACATCTTCACAATTAGGGACATTTACGGAATTACAAAAAAATCTGAAAGATAACCCTAAAGATAAATTAGCAGCTATTTAGTAAACTATCGAATGTCGTACATGGAGAAATTTAATTGTTCCAAGAAAGAAAATTGCATGTACTCTACTTTCCGCATTTGGTTCTCATATCTAAATAAAAAAAAATTCCACATATGAAACATATTTTCAGTCCGCAAAGAAATTGTTTAACAACTGAATATTTAAAATAGCTTCGAATTGAAAGTCACACGCTTGATATTTCAATATGAGAGTACAGTGATGCGAGTACTCTGTACGCATTAAAATTTTTTATTTATTTCTTTATTTAAAAAGACATGATATGACTTACGCAAAAAAATTTAATTTAAGGATTTTTAAAATTTTTTTGGTTGCATCCTATGTGTGTATACCAGCGTTTGTAAAACTGTGGGGTGCTCTCCCCCCCCAGTGGGGCGTGATAACCCAAAGAGGGAGCGCGCTAACATAATAAAAAATAAAGTACAGATTTACACTGATGCAATACACTTATAAACGTATCAGTACTGCACAATGTATTTTAAAATTAGTTAAAAATTGTTAAGAACAAGTTTAATACTTACCATTGGCACCATGGGCTTGTCATATAAAGGGTGTTTTTTTAGAGTATAGAACTTTAAATTGCAATAAAACAACGATGTATTATTCGATTGACATGAATTTTTTATTCGAAATATAATCTTGTGGCATTACATTTTAAATATGATTTCTGGCATATAACAGCCACGGCTGGATCGGATGTAGTCCAATCTGGACGTCCAATTTTCGATGACTTTTTTCCAACATTTGTGGCCGTATATCGGCAATAACACGGCGAATGATGTCTTTAAAATGGTCAAGCGTTTGTACCTTATCCGCATAGACCAATGACTTTACATGGCCCCACAGAAAATAGTCTAGCGGTGTTAAATCACAAGATCCTGGAGGCCAATTCACAGGTCCAAAACGTGAAATTAGGCGGTCACCAAACGTGTCTTTCAATAAATCGATTGCGGCACGAGCTGTGTGGGTATTTGCGCCGTCTTGTTGGAACCACAGCTCCTGGACATCATGATTGTTCAATTCAGGAATGAAAAAGTTAGTAATCATGGCTCTATACCGATCACCATTGACTGTAACGTTGTGGCCTTCATCGTTTTTGAAGAAGTACGGACCAATGATTCCACCAGCCCATAAAGCGCACCGAACAATCAGTTTTTCTGGATGTAACGGTGTTTCGACATACACTTGTGGATTAGCTTCACTCCAAATGCGGCCGTTTTGTTTCTTGACGTAGCCATTCAACCAGAAGTGCGCTTCATCGCTAAACAAAATTCGCTTATGAAAATCGGGAACAACGGCAATCTCGTTTTGGGCCCATTCGACGAATCTACGCCTTGCTTGATCATATTTAAAATGTAATGCCACAAGATTATCTTTCGAATAAAAAAAAATTCATGTCAATCGAATAATACATCGTTGTTTTATTGCAATTTAAAGTTCTATACCTCTAAAAAAACACCCTGTATAAAATGATATACATAAAATAAACATTTATTTTGATAATTCGTACAGTTTATAGCTAGTATCTTAAATGCCGATTAAAAGTTACGCGATTCGCTCCCCATTGCCACCATTTTCCAGGCAGGCACGCGTATATGATGTATTGAGGGAGGAGAGGGGGTGAGAAGGAAGAAATAAGCAAATTCTTTGAAATAAGTAAATCCTTCGTAAACACTGTCGAGGTCCTTTTATTGTATTTCAAGCTTTCTGAATAATTTTATGGATAGCAGTGCACTGAAACTGTTGTCCTTTGAAAAGACGTATATATACGTTTGAGGTAATTAATGCACTGGCTTAGCGAGACGTTTATATACGCCGGCGCATCTTTTGAGGTTAAAGTCGTATGCTAGCTTTAGCGCCAAGGTATAGTATTCTTGAATTTAATACATTGTTATTGTATGAAGGGGGGATGAAATTATGTTTGAATATTGGGTCGCAAGAATTGAAAGTTTGAGAAACATTGGTGTATACTATGTAAAACAGATTTTGTTCTCAAAATTTCATAAAAAGCTAGCCATTTTGTTTTTTAAAGAAAACAATTGGTGAAGTGATTTTAAAATGCTACACCTCTCTTACAAAAATTTACGTACACGCATAAAATTTACAAGTACGTCAAACTATGCATAACAAAAGTTAGTAATTTTTACGATAAAATCATTGGTATTCGTACAATACTTCTTTTTATAAATACTTATTGAAAGTTCCTTAAAAATGCATAAAAAATTATGAATTAATTTATTTTTAAAAAATAAGTATTGCTTTAAAAAATTGCATACCAACTTTTGTTACATGTACTATTAGAAATAGGAAAACAAAAATTCAAAGCATTAGGCACAATAGAAAAAAAGCCTTAGCATTTTAAATGAAGACAAACTAGTTATTTTATCTTTCTGAGGTAAGTTTTAAGTTTCGATTTGTGTGCCTTAGGGATGTGAATAAAAACGAACGTAAAATCTATCATAATTCTGCGTTTTTTTAAGTTCGGAGCTTTCAAATTTTGTGAGGTTATAGAAAAGTATATAAAGAATAATTTATATAGGCTACAAAAATAAGATTTGATTTTTCGACCGATTTTTGTCAATTGAATTGTAATTCCTCGGAATTCCTTTTAAGTATACTGAAGGAAAATATTTATATTTTATGTTGTCTGATTCTTATTTATATAAATATGTTCAAAAACACATAATATAAGCAGAATTTTAACTTTTTAGAGATTTAATTTCTGTAAAAAAGTTTTAATTTTAATTTTGAAGAAATATTTATTTACTTTAAGCTGTTCATTGTTATGTTAAGAAGCATCTTTAAATGTTTCAAAATAATTACATAATAAAACTGAAAACCTATATTATCGACCTATATTCTTTAACTCTGCATGCATTATCGCGGGAATCAAATTTTTTCAAAAATGTTCTACTGTATGACACGCTGAATCATATAGATAGATTGGCTTGGCATGCCACAGATAAAAGAATGTCGACCCCTGGTGTAGAAATTATAGGTAAATGAGTTTCCAACTCAAATAACTTCCTCTTCATTAGAATAAAAGACTTGGAATCAAGAACTTTCATTGGTTTTTAATGACCTTACTCAAATGAACAACAGCCATTGCCAAAGTTGCTTCTGAAAGAAATATCGATAAATCCATTAGTCTAAGAAAAGGAGAAGCTGAACGCATCTGGGAAATGAAATGTGAAGCGTTCCCGCACCCCATATCTGAGCAGTATATGTGGCATGATTAGGTAGGGCCTTTATGAGGGAAAGTCTCCTGATTGGTTGAAATTAGGTGGCAAAGGGGGTGTGACCAAGGTGACTTCTTCGGAAGGCATCCGAAGTTGGCGGAAAATTACCTGATGTTGTATGAATGAATGAATGTTGGGTTTATTGGCGCAATTTGAACTATGTTCAGCTCATAATATTTGTCTGTGGTCTCGACGTGAAAAGAAGAAAAAGAAAACTTGAATGACGAGAAAGAGGGTCGAAAATAGAGAAGGATCACTAGTGTATCCCGGGGTCGTGACGCCCGTGTTTACCAAAGAGAGTAAACCCCTTGGGAAAAAAAGAAAGATCACTAGGGCACCTCGGGATTGCGACACCCGTACTCACCTAAAGAAGGTGAGCCCCTGAGGGTCCTGATGTTGTATGAGAGACTTGATTACCATATTGGTTGTTGGCACTCTATTATTGGCTGCCCTGAGACTTTGGAACTAAGCAATGGGGAGGTTCTAAAAAGCTAGCCTGAGTGGGATTCCTTGATGGAAGCAGCATAATAAAATTAAATTTAAAGGATTAAGAAAAAGTTTAAGACAGAAAAAAATACAAATTTAAACTTAGCAAACATCATTCACCACCAGGTGAATGATTAAATTAATTGTTAGGGGGATGATAAGAATCCAGGAGAATTCTCCATCAGTCTAAGACTTCAATATTACAAATATTTATAAAAAATTTTGAAATTAGAGGAAATTTCTTAATTTTTTGGCTTACCTTCACTTTTTTAACAATATTTTATTAAATGATTCTAACATATGTACGATTTAAAAAGTTGATTGCAAATCTTACAAAAAAATTGTCTAAAGAAAAGCTTAACATTGCTTAATATGTATTCTATTTGTCTTGCTAGTAAGACCGATATATATTACAAATTCTTTGTTATTCCCTGACTCAATCTCATCATTTATACTTGTAGAAGCGGTTTTAGGACAATAATCTACAGTCATTCAAATTATTATCCTTATGTGCGTTTTAAACAACGAGTTATTGTAAAACTGACGATAAACAGAAAGTTTATTCTTTATTGAATTAAGAAAAATAAATTTATTGTTGCAACATTTAAGAAACAAAATTCACGGTAAACTATCATTATATATATATATATATATATATATATATATATATATATATATATATATATATATATATATAAGGCTATTGGCTGTGCAGCTCATAGCATGGAGAATCTGATTGAGGATATTTCCGTCTAAAAGTTAGAATTGTTGGGTTTTGATTAGAAAATATGCTTTATAAAAGGACTCCCAATATTGGTGATGAATTTTGTAATTCTGAATCCCATTCAAGTGATGTGAATGATATTTGAATTGGCCTCCAACTCTCTCTCCAAATTTCCACACCATGCAATTTGAGGACTTTGAGCCGTAGTAGATTTAACGTGCAACAGACGTGTAATGACGGAATTTTAGTGCCAACAGAACCCACAATTCGACTTCATAAACCTCTATCACGAGCTCGTACCATAATTCCCTGGATTACTTCAGCTATCAAATCAAAACCAAATGATTGCAATCGTTCTTTAATTATTAGGACAATAGCCCTTTTCTGCTCTATATCCCGTACAAACTACTTTATTAACCAATCAATCTTAAATTATTAATTAATTATCCTTTAAAAGTAAGCCAGGTAGAGATATTTAAGCCTAAATTGAATTTAAGGCAAAATATATCCTGGAATTTAGATTTATCTTGATACAAGATCACCGTCACATCAATTGAGAAATGACTATTTTAGTGATAAAAGTATAATATAAATTCGTTTAGATATTAATTAAAAATAAATTTAGACAAAAGAAATAATAATTTAAAATTCGGTGTAATTTTGAATGTACATTCGTTATAATTTTGGAATTCTAAAGCTTATCAAAGACTGATTTACTTATGAGTATCACTTAACTAGGACTTGGAAAGTCACTTCTCCACACTGATGGGATAAGACAGTGTTAAACATTAAGTTGACCGCGATCAACCGGTGGGCCGCCAAGACATTTTGGGATAACCTTCTTTACTGAAATGCTGATGCTAGAAGAAAAATATTTATGGAAGACTGACGCCAGATAAAGAGAGGAGAATCGGGTTTTCATATTTGATGCGACCGTGCTTTTTAAAAGCAAGTGTTCCATAAGTGTGTAGACAACACATGCGCCTTTATTGGATACGAACGATGAAGCTTAACACAGCGTTTCTCAAACTGTGGGGCGTGATAGTCCTACTTGGGTGGCGCAAGCATATCAAAAATTCAAAATAAAAGACCATTTTCAAAATAAAAGATTTACTGAAAAGGAGCAAAACAATCTATGTTCTGACACATTTTCATTGATATAATATATTTATAAATGTATCATAGAGCACAAAATATCAATAATTTATCCATACTAAGTTAAGAACAGGTTTAATAGTTACTAGTGACTTCCATCGGCTTGTCAGGTACAAAATTCATACCATCTTGTTAATTTGAGAGGTTTATAATTAGAATCGTATGGTAGCTTTACGTCATAGAACATTATTATTACATTCTATATATTGTTATTGTGCGGAGGAGGGCGCGATGAAAATTATGATTGAAAATTGATTTGCAACCACTGAAAGTTTGAAAAGCACTGGCTTAACACGTTTACTGCCACTAGAGGGGGGGGGAAGCAATCACTGCGATTTTAGCGGTAGAAAGGAATTTTTCCCCACACGTCGAATGAAGGATAGAATAAATGATGAGAATCAGCTCTTCCAATTACAGCACAGGTTTAGCTATTGAGGCATCATCCCACACCCCTCCCTTCCATGAGAATTGGGTTCTCGTGTGAATCCCATGTTCCACGATGGCTCTCGAATCGCCAGCAAACAAATGTAAGTACATGTCTCGGTTTCAGATTCATCGGTTCACGTATGTTCTCTGCTCACTACATTATGTGCGTCCATGCAATACGGTCTAGCAGTCACTCATAGTTGTTTACACATCCAACTTGACAATTTAGTGACTTGTTTTTTTTGGAGTAAAAATAGTAATATGTCATATTTTAAAAGATATGTCATATTGTCAAAAACATCTGTTAAGAGAAGAAAACTCACATTTTAATAAAAAATGGCCATATCTACGCATCTGGGTGAACCGAAACATTCTTAAACATTAGAAAAAGTCCGCCCCCTGGAAAAGTCATCCCACCCCTGCTATAGTGGATAATGATGCTGACTGCTCTGAGGTAGGGCTGGGATTGAATCCCCGAGAAGGCATAGATGTTTGTAATTGTCAGGGGAAGGGGAACAAATGTGGTAAGCCCCCTTGAAACCACCCTAGGTTATCCTTCCTCACAATTGGGGTGAAACGGAGAGAGAGAGAGAGACTTAATGTAACCTGCAAGGTGGCACCCGTCACAGCTGTGGTTAATGGCTAGTTCCTTGCCATGAATTTTGTGGGCCTCGATTTTTCACCGTTGATTGAGTGTCATTAAAAACAATAACTAGTTACTTCAGGTCTTCGATAGGTCAATTCTAATTTTAGTCCACGGTCAAATGGCGAAGTAAACAGATGGCATGGCTACCCATTCCACCCCATGACACACCAATGTAAAAATCTTGAGCTTCGATAGATCTAACTTATATCAAAATTTCTGCCGGACTAAATAGAATTAAGGCCCGACTAAAGCATCGAGCACCACCACATTCGCATGCCAAATCCTTGATTCTTAAGAGGTCTCAGGGGTGTTAAATTTCTCTAAAGGTCTGTAAATATAAACAATTTTCAAATAGGTATAATTCTTTTAAATTTAAATTAAATAATTTGAATTTTTTATACATTATTTATAAGGGAGAATGGGGCTTCAGAAAAGTATAAAATGTTTAAAATATAATCATTATTTTCAAAACTATAAGCATATGAAAATAAGAAACTTTTCTGTAAGAAATATTTATTTTTACGTCACGCATGCTATTTTCTTAAAATAGTAGCTTTAATTACTAGCTATAAGTTGATTTATAAAGATAAATGTATTCTTATTACACTGTAGCTATTTTTATATAAATAGAATATAATAACTTACATACTTTAAAAAATAAAAAAATGCATTTTCAAAAAATATTTAAAAAATTGCAATATTTTAAAAATATTTTGAAAAACAAAAGATATATTTCAAAATTAGGTAGGGTTTAAAGAGTATGATGCATTTTATAATTGTATTAAGTTTTATACATCAGAAGCTACTTTTGCGCAACGCAAAAAATACTTAATATTTATTGTAGAATGTTCACATGCTTTTTTTTAAAATTATTCTTATATTTTAAACATTTTATACTTTTCTGAAGCCACATTCTTTTATAAATAATGAGTAAAATATTCTAATAATTTAATTTAAATTTAAAAGAATTATACCTGTTTGAAAATTGTTTATATTTTCACACCTCTAGAGAAATTTAATACTCCTGAGACTTAATCTTTGAATTTATGTTATTATTTATTATTTATTTATGTTATTATTCATTTTTCAGGTACAGATACTTACTCGATCAAACGAGTGCAGTTTATATGTGGAAATCTAAAGAAGCTGGTAGGAGAGGAATTCAAAGACTGTTGTCCCACGTTATAGCACGCTTGAAAAGGGATGGCTGCTTGGAATAAGGTCTGAAAATTAGTTTTTCCAGATTCACCTTTGCAGTGCTTAGTAATTGAAAAATTTCTGTGATGCATTTTATGAGCTGGGTATATTCTGTTCAATTAAAGAAAATAATCATATTAAGACATTCTTATTAACAAAAAAAAGGAATTTAAATGTGTATTTTAATAAAAAATCTTTTGCTTCGTGTGTTTGTTGGTTTTATTCATAGTTTTTTATTATAATTACCAATTACAGAAAATATGAAAAAAACCGAAACAAAATAGAACCATTCTGCTATTTTCTTAAATTTTCAATTTCATTGAAAGTTACAGTTTTTATCTCCAATCCTAATAAGAGAGTATTTTTTTTTTTTTTGAATGCAAAGTGCTTACCAAGGAATTTGTTTTTAAATTCTAGAGATAATATTTTTCCTTAGTAAAACCTTCTGAATTTAGTTAAAAGCAAGCTAAATAAAAGATAATTTCATTGTATCAACTATTTCCTCCTTCATTCTACAATAGAATTGAGGAGACAAAAAATACGTACAGTTTAAACCGCGATTGCTCACGCGGGGCATTTTGTACACCTCAGCAACAAGAAAAGCCTCCCAGAATTATAAAAGGAATGCACAGAACCACAATTTTTTTCTGTAGTTGCACATTTTAGGCCATTGAACATTCAGGTCTGATTCAATCACTCGCTCGGACGACTGGAACGTAACAACCTTTGAAAGTTTAACTGAGGTGCTGAGAACACTTCGCGTACTATTGCGTTATATTTTCGCACTTGAAGCATCTAAAATAGACTAATTTTTACTCTTTCCGTTTACATTTTTTTTCCAAATATATTAATATGCATGCATAATTTATTTAAAATTTCAATTATTTAAAATTTTACTCGCATACAAAGTATTTTTTTTTCAAAATTTAATAACAATTCTTCAAAATATTATTCTGTAAGTAACATTCCTACAATACATGCCACAAAACCTGGAAAGTATGGACTAAAACTATTTTTTTTTGTTTGACTCAAAACGTTTTGCACTCTAAAAAAGAACCGTATGTCGGGACATAGCCAGTCTGCTCTGAATGTTCAGAAAATTATTAAAATATTTGTTTTCTCATCCTTCTATTATCTTTAACATTAATTATAAAGTAAGTTTATTTCTGGTATATGCGTTTTACTTGTGGTTTATGAAAAAAATATAAAATAATGTATTTTAAAGTGAACATTTTGTAGGTTTAGATTAAATTAATTTTAGTCTTATTTGTATGCCAAAAATTTAATACTTTAATTTGTATAATACAAAAAACTTATCATACTTTATAAATATGTATCATTAATGACTAAATTTTTTTTCATAATTAAATACACGTGTTAAAGATTTCAGGTGTTCTCTACACCCCGCGAGCAAAGTTGTTAGCAAAAGCAGTTGCGATTGACCCCGGGTTAAGAATCCAGAATTAATTATTATTTTACCATTACCGTCTTTTAATTTATTATATGAGAAATTTTTTAGAAAAGAAAATTTGGTACAAGGTGATTTTTTTAAAACTGACACTGTTTAGAAGTACCTATAGCTTAATCTAACAAAGGAATGGATCAATCTAACAAAGGAATGGAACCAAACATGGTATGGAGACGAACAATGCCATGGAAAAGTGAGATTCTTTTTTAAAAAAAAGTTTCAAAAATCCCCGACATGGTTTTTTATGGCTCTATACAATGCAAAAGTTTTAACAAACAAAATAATAACAGATATCATATAAAAGTGACATGTACAGTTTTATTAGCAACGTTAACTTTCCGAGGGAGGAATTCGACCATATTCAATATGACAGCCGTTCTCAGAGACTACACCACGTACGTTCTGTACAACATTTTATACACCCATACTCAACAAATCAACAGTGAATATTCCACATTGTAGGCAATATGTGTACCAACAATTATTCCCTGTTAGCCATTGACGATTACAAAGGCCACATCTGTTAATACACTATAGTCCTGCAGTGGTTTTCAACACACGGTGAAGTTCCAGGTTATGAGAAATCCGACTTCCTGAGTACAAAGGGTGATTTTATTATGCAGAAAATTTCTTGATCAATGTCCTTCTATTCTATTAAAAATCTTTTTAAAAAATCTATCAAAGACCAGGAGGGCCTCTATAACCGTGTTTCTCAAAAGCCTTGGAAGAATGCTGTCCTGAATATACGTAATGACCCAAGGTTTAAAGTGGTCACTGAATTCCACCTAGCCATCGGACATGACTGCCGGTGAAACCATCTGGTATTGACTCAAAGTTGTTCCTTCCCCGTTATGCATCTGCGCATCTCTGGAGAGAGGTCTTGGACTCCGCACATCTACACTTTTCTGCTTTGCAATAGACGTTTCTCGCCCAGCTTTACTAGAAGGCTAGATCTCTGCACAAGACGTTTCTCGCATGCATTCGTCCCACACGATCAGCTTACATTGTTGCAACAGGGCGCCGCTGGCACTGTTCTTACTGATGTTGCACGTTAGGGTTTCTTCCCTTGCCAGATTAAAAAACTGTTTCAGATTTTTTTGTTGGACTTTTCTTTCTCATTTATACTTGTTTTCTGCTGTAACAGTACATAATCTGCCATTGGAAATAAAAAAAAGCATCTGTTGATACCTCTTCTGAAACAGTTCACATCCTCTACCTGGGTATATTATCAGTGATTCTGTTTCTTCGAACTTCTTAATCTCTCATTCCTTTTAAAAAATCAAATGATAAAAACCAAGCTTCCATCTGGTTCTAAGCTTACGACGTTGTGTGGACTATTAAGAAAATACAGCTTTGCTACTAATGCGCGTTTTGGTAACACGAGTCGCATGTTCAGTTGAGCTGGCTCACTTTAAGGGGACATGGTACGATTTACGCAAAATTTTTTAATTTAAGGATTTTTAAATTTTTTTTGGTTGCCTCCTATGTGTGCATACTATGTTAAACCGATTTTGCGCTCAAAATTTCATAAAAAGCTAGCCATGTAATTTTTTAAGGAAAAAACTTAAAATTTTTGAAGTGATTTTAAAGTGCTACTCCTCCTACAAAAATTGACGTACATGCATGAAATTTGATTTACAAGTACATCACACTATGTATAAAAAAAGTTGGTATGGGTTTTGCGTTAACGTGATTGGTATTCATACAATACTTCTTTTTATGAATGTTTATTGAAAATTCCTTAAAAAATGTATAAATTCTGAGTTTAATTATTTTTTAAAAAATATTGCTTTGATTCAAAAATGCATACCAACTTTTGTTACATGTACTATTGGCAATAGGTAAAAAAAATTCAAAGCGTTAGGCGCAATAGAAAAAAAGCCTTAGTATTTTAAATGAAGACAAACTAGTTATTTTATCTTTCTGAGATACGTCAGTTTAAATTTTTGATTTGCCATAGGGATGTGAATAAAAACGAACGTAAAAACTATCACAATTCTGCATTTTTTTTAGTTTAGAGCATTCAAATTTTATCAGGATATAGAAAAGTATATAAAGAAAATTTAGGCTAAAAAATTGAAATTTGATTTTTTGACCGATTTTGGTTAATTGAATCATACTGTGTCCCCTTAACTAGAGAATGCTATTCTTCGAAACTTTCTATGTGTTTTTATAGCCCAAATTACTGCCACGGTGGTCGCATATAAAAGCATAAATTTGAATTTTTCGTTCATACACTGGTTACATGTAGATTCCCGGTCCAACAGCTCCATAAATACCCCTATTAGTGATGTTGGAACTAAGGATTGCAATACCGGGATACCGAACCCCGGTATTTTGAGCCATTTGTACTATTTTGTAATACCGGTATTTACAAGTGTAAATACCGTTTTTTGGTATTTACTAGAAATTTTTTTAAATTGTCTCCACTATATGTTCAAGGATCGCAAACATAAGTATAATACATAATTTAAAATACATTGCACAATTATAATGATTTTAAAAATGCAAATGAAAAAGAAGAAAAGAGACTAACCAATGCAAATTTGATCAAGTTTATAGCAAATTTTCTTGAGTTTTTTTACTTACAAACCTATCCATATTCAGAAGAATTTGAATCATTCAAAGGTATTCCACATTCGAAGTTAGATATGATGATAACATTAATGTCGATAGTGAAAAGGAATTGACTATTGTCCAAAAATTATAACTAGCGATAACTAAAAAAATTTCATCAAACCAAAATAAAATACAGAAATTAGCTTTATCCAAAATCATCCGACGAAAAATCGATTTATTTGAAGATGAAGGATTTTGAGGTAAATACTTGGAAAAAGTATTGATAACAATACCATTAACTAGCGTAGACGCCGAAAGAGCGTTTTCGATAGCTGGTAATTTTTGTACAAAATTACCTTCCACAGGCTTAAAGACAATACAATTGATACATCATGTTTTGTAAGATAACATTTCAAAAATTTGTAATAGTACCGTAGACTGAATAGTGATATTTACACTTTTATTGTGATTTAAATAAATAAGTTGTTCCTTTACTTTTTTTGTGAATCTTTATATACTGTTGTAATTTATAAGTTGAAAATTATTTTTTGCGATATTTACGCTCTCTAATAAAACTGACAAATGGAAAAAACACCCGTGTTTTCTTCCTTTTGTAAAAATTTCTAGTACCGGTATTAAAACTGGTATCCCGGTATTAGGATCTAAAAATTCCGAATACCGGTATTGAGTTTTTGGTCCAATATTGCAATCCCTTGTTCGAACTAATTTTTTTTAAGGAATCGTGCTTTCTAAGGTATCATAAGTTCCCATACCAAGTTTGGTGCCATTCAGTTGTTAGATCAAGCTAATAGTAAATAGTATGAGTTTAAAAAATTTCATTCTGTAGTTTATTCATGCAATGGAATTAAAAATATTAATTTTTGTCTTTTACATGCAAGATATAAATTAATTAAAGAGTCTTTAGAAAACTTAATCTTAATTTAATAAAGAAAATCGACTGAACTGAATTTTATTGAGTAAACTAAACCATATTTTAAGCGAAATCGGAATTTTGACACTCGTACATTGTGCGACACTGTCAATTACGAATCAAAATTAAGTGGCCCGAAAGTGAAGAAATTCAACTAACAGAGAGAGAGAGAGGGACAACAACGAATAAATTGTCTTTATTTTGAAATGATACATTTAACATGCAGCGAGGAAAATGTTAGCTCAACCGATTGTATAACCACTGAGGACGAAATTACTCAAAACAACACGTCTAGGTTCGTATTCAATCATTAGGGTACAGTTATAATAACAGTTATAATTCTAGTAGGGAATTTTACACTTTCTCATTTGGTAGCTGGTACGTTTGATGTTATTGGGTGATATTGTCAGTAATTTGCCATCCCTCATGATTGTATTAGGAATTAGGGCAAGTCCTTGAACTCAAAAATGCCGGTTTAACTCTATCAAGTGACACACGACTTTTTATTATGGCTATTATTAATTATTATACTAATGGCAAATTAAATGAACTCATTCCATGGGTACCTCATTTGGACAATAGCTTTCAAACGGTCCCTCAAGTTTTCGATAGGATTGAGGTCAGGACTGTTTGCTGACCAGGGCAAAAATGATATTTAATCAAGAAGTAATGACATCAGATAAAAGGGAAGACTGGACATATCTAGAAAGAAACGTGTGACGAGAAAGTGGTCTTTCCTATGTTATATATATGTAATAATTCCCTCTAGCATCCTTTTTTAATTAACTCTTTTAATAATATTGAAATAATCTTTTAATTATTTGGTTCGAAACTAACACCCTGATTTTAATCGTAATCGACTAATATTATTACATCAGAAATCCATGTCCCGCCCATTCTATCCAATCAGAACTACGATTACGTAATCATAATGCGCTTCCACTCTTGGTATAAAACAAAAAACATCTGGAAACCTCTCTCTCTTCGCTCGTTTCTCTGTAGTCATGTAGCCGGCTGCAGCGCGTTCTCTGTGTGTCTTTGTCTGTGTGGTGTCCTCCATGTTTGCTTCTTGTATGTGTAATGCTGTCCCTACTGGATCTTTATGTGTTTCTGTGGATGTGAATGAAAAGGAATTTCGATTTCCATGAGTGCCTCTTCGATACTACCCTACTCGACCATGCTCCACGTAACACAATCACTCACCACCTGTCACGCCCTATCTTTGGCTCGCTACCCTAAGAACATCCACTCGCCACGTCTTGCAATTCGTTTAACCAATCTCCAGAAATATAATAGGAATATTTTATATATATATATATATATATATATATATATATATATATATATATACACTGCTGGACAATTGCTAAGGACGGATAACACTATCATTCATAGCAACCACAAAATGAAAGGAAGCAAAATGTGGAAAATTAGAATAAGTGCGGGATATTAGTAAGAAGAAGTATGAGTATATGCAAATTTTTTTCCACATCTGTTCATCACGTGATAGCGTTCATAAGAGCTTTAAAGGTTTTGACGCGTGTGGACAGTTGTTGTTTCAAGTCAAAGTTTTACAGGAAAGATTTAATAGACGAACTTAAAATTTTTGGCATGTCTTCCCGACATCACATAGATGATTTTATGCGTGGCCGAATTATTGGAAAGATCGAAGAAGGGCGAAAAATAACAGATTTTGCCAGGGAGTTCGACATCGCTCACAGCGT
This sequence comes from Trichonephila clavipes, assembly GCA_019973935.1. Lineage (NCBI taxonomy): Eukaryota > Metazoa > Arthropoda > Arachnida > Araneae > Nephilidae > Trichonephila > Trichonephila clavipes. The sequence goes on along the minus strand of BMAU01018599.1, from coordinate 814,192 downwards.
TGTTTCACGGCTGTGGAAGTCATTTAAAACTACTGGAATGTGTAGTAGACGGCACGGGGGAGATCGTGTTAGAAGTACGACGCCTGCAGAAGACAGATATATCATCCTATCAGCAAAAAGGAACAGGCGCACCACAGCTCAGCAGGTGACAAATCAGTTTCTTGCTGACTCAGGAAGAAATATCTCCCGAAAAACTGTTGCCAGACGTTTGAGGGGAGGAGGACTATACGCACGGAGACCTGTTGTGTGTGTCCCATTGACCAGACAGCACCGTACTGCCCGTTTGCAATGGTGTCGTGAGCATCCCAATTGGACTGAACAGGACTGGGCGTGCGTACTATTCTCAGATGAGAGTAGGTTCAGTCTGTCATCGGATTGTAGACACCAACTGATCTGACGCGAGAATGGTACTGCTTATCGTCCAGAAAATATCCAGGAAAAGGACCGATATCCGACATGCAGTATCATGGTGTGGGCCGGCATCATGATCAATGGCCGCACGCGCCTACATGTGGTTGCGAATGAGACTATGACGGGCCAACGATACATTGATGAAGTTCTACATTCTCATGTTCGTCTTTTCCGTGGTTCTGTCGGTGCTAAATTTGTTTTTATGGACGACAACGCAACATGTCATCGAACACTCGCTGTTCAGGATTGTCTAGACAGCGAGGGTATTCAACGTCTCGTATGGCCAGCGCGTTCCCCAGATCTAAACCCCATTGAAAATGTGTGGGATGCTTTGGGGAGGCAAGTTGCTGGTCGAAACTATCCTCCGACAAACAAGAACACCCTCATCCGTGCACTCACAGAGGAATGGGATAAATTGCCTCAACAGCTGCTGGATAATGTTGTGCAAAGTATAGTACGACGTGTGGAATGTTGCATCACACTCCACGGTGGACATATCCCGTACTGATACCTTTCTTTAAAGGTGCCTCCTGACTTTTAGATGCATTGTTCCATTTCTCCGTACGCAGATCAAATGAACATTTTTTTTTCAGATGTTTCACGGCTTTTGTACTTTCCAGAACAATAAATATTCTTTATTCTAATGTCTGAACAGTGTGGCAACTATATTTTATCCTACTAGGTCTCATTTTTCGCTTAATGTTATGCTACATCGCAATTTGTGATCCGTCCTTAGCAATTGTCCAGCAGTGTATATATATATATATATATATATATATATATATATATATATATATATATATAATATATATATATAATTTCCTCAAATAAATTTCAAACTGAAAAAACTTTAAAAACCTAATATTTAAAAAAAATTTTAAAAAGAGTCGGTGGGCCGAAACTTAAGTACTGGCAGGCCACGTGTCGGACACCCCTGATTTAGACTAAGAGGTAGATTTACAGGGAAAAAGCCTTATCTCAATTTACAGCAGCGCTAAAAAAGATAACAGTCCCATTAATTATACAAACGATTAGTAGTCTCAAGTTATGTGGAGAGATGAACTAAGATATCGTTATTCGGTACTGATGGTTGGAAATGTGTAAGATGAAGAATAGGAGAAATGCTACATCCTGACTGCTTTCAGACAACTGTCAATACCCACATAGGTTTAGGTCATGCATATCATAAAATGGTATCGATCACCTTCATATCATCGATGGAACACTGAATGCCAGAAAATACATTGACATCATTCTAGAACCCAAACTTCTACCTTCCACCAGGGATCTATTGGCCAACAATGCTTCATTAACATTTCAACAAAATTCTGTTCTTTACTGCACAGTAAAGTAATAGAAAACTAGCATCATACACACACATATTCTAAGATCATTGAATTGTTGTCCTGCCTGGAAACAGTCTTGACCTCAATCCTATCGAAAACTTGTGGCATCGTTTGGAGACTCTTGTCCGAATGAGGTATCCGTGAAATAAAAATAAACTAATTGACAATATAAGTGTTTCCTGGCGCTTCATGTAACAATATAGGAAGAGTTAAAAACTATTTTCAGCTCAATAAAACATCGATGTGAATTTGTAACAAAAAATATAGAGGCTAACCCTAATAAGTATTGATAACCCACTGTTATCGTCAATATCTGATGTATATCGATAGTTATTGCAGCATAACATTTTTTGCATTACAAATATTTGAATTTTTCTTGTATTGAATTCAGTACAGAATTCTCTTTAAAATGATTTAAAAGACTGCATTTTGCGCAACATGTTCAAATTCACAATTATTCTAATATCAAATTTCAAATGTTCTTTCTCATTTATTGCAAATGAAAAATTAAAAGCTCTTACTTGTCAGAAAGAATAGCGATGCAATCAGACACAGAATGTTACCGGATGAACACGTTCTTTACACAAGGACAATACAGAGACTAAAAACTAAAGCGTACATTTGTAAGTTCGATTGCAGCGCCACTGTATTTAAACTTTCAATACAATGTAACAGTTTCTATAAATAAAACTTTAAAAACTTAACAAAAAGTGTCCACAATTTTGGCCACCACTGTATATATAGCTCCGCTCCCGTGATGTCGCCCGCGAATTAAAGCAAGTTGTTCACCACTGTTATATGCTAATTGTAATCCAGTTCTCTGATTAAAAGTAATCTGCTCTTACTTACTACAAACCATTTGAAAAACCATCAGAAGATAATTTGCTGTCTATTTATAATGCTTTAATTAGTCATTAGCTTTTCAGCATTTCTCACCCTTTATCTACCGCATTATGATTTACTGCACATTTTTTCATGCAATATTTTTTTGAATCACTGTCTAACTTATTATAATTATACACATAAACTTATTATTAAATATTTATTTGATGATATTAAAAAATAGGTTTTTTAATTAATCCCAGAAATTCATTACACTTTGTGCATTTTGAGTAAGATTTCGATTGAATGTTTTTTAAAGTACTGCATCCTCGGGTAAGAAAAGCTGTATTTTCTTAACATGAACTACTGCACCTTGAGTAACCTTGAGACCTCGTCATCCTCAGAATTTAACAAAAATTCCAGCAGATAATTTGTTGCGACTTCTTCCTCTGAAAAATCATCTGTTAGTACATCATTGATTTCAGAGAGTAGGTTCTGTAATAAATTCAAAGCCTCTTGAAGACCGAGTTTCTTTTTTCCAGACATTCTAAGAAAAGGAAATTATAATAGTAACAATAGCACCTTGAAAATCCCCTATTGTTGTTAAATCTCAGTTACACATAAAGAAATTAAAATTTTGTTAGTTTTTGAAATAAGAACAGATGCTTCATTTAATTGTAAAAACAAGCTCAGATTCGAAGTACAAAATTTTTTGAAATGGTTAAAATAAAGTAATAAGTAAAGCAAAATAAATAGATTAAGCTAAAAAGAAATGCCAAAGAAAAAAAAAGCATAAGTCTATTACACTACAGTAGTGACTCTACAACACAACAAGAAATAACAATAAACCACACGAACAAAAAAAACTAAGTTCTTGCTTCGACATTCATTGTGCTGCCAGTACTTATAAGTACCGCAAAATTATGCAACTGTAAAATTAATTCTATACACTTGTGACACCCCGCGTCCTGGGGGTATCATCTCTTCATCCACGTGACCTAGATTTGTAGGGATAAATGACTGACCACTCAAATTCTCCATAATAAATCTATTTTATTCTTGTCTAAATATATATTGAGAAACGAAGCACAAGTATTACTCGAGGGGACTGATCAGGAGTGATATTACGCAGTTATCAATTCTAAGTAAAATTGCGCCTGAAATCTTACTCACTATCTTTATGAGAAATTAACCACAAAATCTTTATCGATTGTAGATTCCTTAATAAGCTAAAGTTCGTTCTATAATTAATCTCTTACCAATATCTCACGGCGAGCAGCCCTCGGCTTTCTGTTTCTTCTTGTATTCTATTCTTCCACTATTATTCTATTACTATCCGACTTCTATTCCGCTCTTATTCAACTTTCTGGCTTCTATATCACTAACTCGCGTATGCTAAAGCTCTCTTATATATCTGTTCACTAATCTGCATATTGCGGTTTCTTCTTGAGATGGTTGGATTGAAACGCCATTCTGGCCCCAAAGATTCCCCAAGAGGATTAGGGAGAAGGCGCGATAAAGCCCCGTCACACCCTGTTCACTTAAAATAAATAGTCAAATCGTTTTCTAAGGTCAAATGACTATCTTCGCAAATCGATCCAAGTGTCAGCTGAAAACGCACATACAATTTCTGTAATAAAAATATTCGCTTTCCTTACTAAAATACTCATCATAGAACCCGTGCTGCCATATGTTTTGAAAGGGTGGATTTTAAAGAATATTGCTGCTCATTATCGTCAGAGTATTCGTAAAAATGGATATTCTTCGTAATTTTAAAGTTTGTTGTACTTATAAGTACCGTCGGCAGATAAAGGGTTAATTATGTAAATTTAAAACTTTCAAGTGAGTAATTTCTGTTTGTCGGGTTGTTGAAATAAACTAATAATATAATACAAAAAAAAAATGTTGTTATTTTAGAAAAATGATTTCTCGTATAATTTGTTTTATTTTCTCCACTGAATTTTATATTTTCAAAGTTAAATTTCTGTATTAATCCAGTACACGATAATAATAATAACGATGTGAAGTTTTTGCATGAAAAAAAGAAAATTTCAACTCACAGAATAAGAATTCGTTTCACACATTTTATATTGCATAAATGAAATTAATTTAAATGTTTTTTTTTTCAAAATATACACACACACAAAATCCAACTTCTTTTACTTATATAAGTTATAATAAAGATCTAGTGTATTTTTTATGAGAAACCTCAATAAGTGACGAATAAGAAATAGTATTCAGCACTTCAAATTATGTGTCTTCTGTATAATATAATATCAGTCAAATATGGAAGGTTGTTTCCGCATACAAGTGTCAATTACCTCATACATAGTTTTATTTATGTAAATCAGTGTTTCTGAAACTGTGGGGTGGGCCCTCCCTTGGGGGGCTTGACAACTATACGAGGGGGTGCGAGTATATTGAAAAGTCGAAAACAAAAGATTATTTTTAAAAAAAATTATTAATTTACTCAAAGTAAACAAACAAAATACATTCTGACATAATAAAAAATAAAATGTACATTTACACTGATATATTACACTTATAAATGTATCAGTGCTACACAATGTATTTTATAATTAATTTAGGAATACAAAGTTAAAAAAAAGAGTTTAATAATTACCACTAAGACCCCATGGGATTGTCATACATAAACTTATATACTAAAATTAATACCCATCTTGATAAAAAAATTTGTTCAGTTTATAATCATTCCCTTATTTGCCGATTAAAAGTCACGTGATTCGCTCCCCATTGCCTTTCACTTAGGCGAGCGTATGCGATGTATTGGGGGGGGGAATAAAGAAGTACATAATTTGAAGTAAATAAATCCTTCACAAACACTGTCAAGCCCTTTTATTGCCTTCGGAATAATTTTATGGATATCAGTGCACAAAAAAGATCGTACTTCGGAAAGACGTATATATACGCCGGGGAAAATTAACATTTTGACTGAGCGAGACGTTTATTACACCGATGGCACTTAAAGTCGTATCGTGGTTTTAGCGTTAAAGTATAGTACACTGCTGGACCATTGCTAAGGACGGATCATAAATTGCTATGTAGCATAACATTAAGCGAGACATGAGGCCTAGTAGGATAAAATAGAGTTGCCACACTGTTCAGACATTAGAATAAAGAATATTTATTGTTCTGGAAAGTACAAAAGCCGTGAAACATCTGAAAGAAAAAAAATGTTCATTTCATCTGCGTACGGAGAAATGGAACAATGCATATAAAAGTCAGCAGGCACCTTAAAGAAAGGTATCAGTACGGGATATGTCCACCGTGGAGTGTGATGTAACATTCCACTCGTCTTACCATACTTTGCACAACATTATCCAGCAGCTGTTGAGGCAATTTATCCCTTTCCTCTGTGAGTGCACGGATGAAGGTGTTCTTGTTTGTCGGAGGATAGTTTAAACCAGCAACTTTCCTCCCCAAAGCATCCTACACATTTTCAATGGGGTTTAGATCTGGAGAACGCGCTGGCCATACGAGACGTTGAATACCCTCGCTGTCTAGACAATCCTGAACAGCGAGTGTTCGATGACATGCTGCGTTGTCGTCCATAAAAACAAATTTATCACCGACAGCACCAAGGAAAAAAGACGAACATGAGGAAGTAGAACTTCATCAATGTATCGTTGGCCCGTCATAGTCCCATTCGCAACCACCTGTAGGTGCGTGCGGCAATTGATCATGATGCCATCCCACACCATGATACTGCATGTTGGATATCGGTCCTTTTCCTGGATATTTTCTGGACGATAAGCAGTACCACTCTCGCGCCAGATCAGTTGGCGTCTACAATCCGATGACAGACTGAACCTACTCTCATCTGAGAATACTACGCATGCCCAGTCCTGTTCAGTCCAATTGTGATGCTCACGACACCATTGCAAACGGGCAGTACGGTGCTGTCTGGTCAATGGGACACACACATCAGGTCTGCGTGCGTATAGTCCTCCTCCCCTCAAACGTCTGGCAACAGTTTTTCGGGAGATCAGCTTTCCTGAGGCAGCAAGAAACTGATTTGCCACCTGCTGAGCTGTGGTGCGTCTGTTTCTTTTTGCTGATATAGGACGATATATCTGTCTTCTGCAGGCGTCGTACTTCCAACACGACCTCCCTTGTGCCGTCTACTACAGATTCCAGTAGTTTTAAATGACTTCCACAGCCATGAAACAACGCTGTGAGCGATGTCGAACTCCCTGGCAACATCTGTTATTTTTCGCCCTTCTTCGATCTTTCCAATAATTCGGCCACGCATAAAATCATCTATGTGATGTCGGGAAGACATGTCAAAAAGTTTAATTTCGTCTATTAAATCTTTCCTGTAGAACTTTGACTTGAAACAACAACTGTCCACACGCGTCAAAACCTTTAAAGCTCTTATGAACGCTATCACGGGATGAACAGACGTGGAAAAAATTTGCATACTCATACTTCTTACTAATATCCCGCACTTATTCTAGTTTTCCACATTTTGCTTCCTTTCATTTTGTGGTTGCTATGGACGATAGTGTTATCCGTCCTTAGCAATTGTCCAGCAGTGTATTATGGGATTCAGTAAATTGTTATTGTATGAGGAAGGCAATGAAAATTATGAGAGAATATTGGATCGCAAATATAGATACTTTGAGAAGCACTGATGTAAATAACCTGATAAAAGTCCTTTTCATCTGATTTAAAATACCGATTCTAAATATTTTGAAATAGCAAGCAGAGATATTGGGAATCCCCGCTGATTGCGAAGCACACTTAAGTTTGTTTTGAAATCTTGATGCACCCTTTCAAAAGTATTTACACATATATAAAAGAACCTATCTTTCACTCGCTAATTATCTTATCACAGAAAATAAATCTGTAGAGGTTAAAGATTGAGAAAATACGTTCGCATGTAATCCTATCGATCTCTAATATTTCTTCCAATACAGATGCAGACAATCTTCATAAACCATAATTTCGTTTCCTCAGTTCCTGTCTAGCATTGCAGTGTTTAACATGCGATGCAATATCGGGATTTTCTTAGCGGTTTTGTCAACTGCTTGGGGACAGTAAGTACATGTATTTATTTCCCTTCTATATTTTCTCTTTCATGTAGTATTTAACTTTCATGTATCATGGAAGGTCAAAATGTAGTTCGATCCAATATTAAAAATTTCAGAAAGTGAAACTACTGTAAAGGGTGAGTTTCTCTAAAACGTGAAGAGAGATTCCGTTTATGTGTGATTTTAAATTACATTTCATTCACTGAAATCAATTTTGTTATGTATAAATATCGTATGGGCTAAAAAAATAATTCTAAAAAGTTTGTTATGTATTTTATTGTTGCATTTTTTTTAAATGGCGAGAAAAATAACAGTTAAAAAAGTTGAATTTTTTTTCAAAAAATACATTTTTCAGAACATTTCTTGAAGTTCTAAGAGTTTTCTTTCTTGCTTTATTTTAATACAATTATATGCGGACAATATTCCATCTTATATAAATTATTTAAAGAATTTCGAAATTTCCAGAAGAGCTTAGGCCAATGTTTCTCAAAGTTTCAATATTCGCGACCCAATATTCAATAAAAATTTTCATCGCGGCCCCTCATACAATAACAATATATTGAATTCAATAATACTAAACTTTGATGCCAAAACTAGGATACGATCGGCGTATATAAACGCCTCGTTCAGCCAAAGCATTAATTTTCCTCAACGTATATACACGTCTTTCTGAAGTACGATCTTTTCTGTGCACTGTTATCCCTAAAATTATTCCGGAAGTTTTGGAATGCAATAAAAGGACCTTGAAAATGTTTTCGAAGGATTTAATTATTTCAGATTATTTTTGCTTCTTTATTCCTTCCCTCCCCTCAATGCGTCACATACGTGTTCCTATGTGGAAAACGGTTGGCATTGGGAAGAGATTAAAGTAACTTTTAATCGGCAAGATTAATTATAAACCGCACAATTTATCAAAATAAGTGTTAATTTTGTATGTAATTTTATACATGATAATCCCATGGAGTCACAGGTAATTATTAAACTTGTTCTTAAATTAGTATTGTTACATCAGTTATCAAATACATTAGTATTGTAAATTTGTATTATATTTTTTAAATTGTATTATATTTTTTATTACATCGGAATGTATTTTTGTTTGTTTACTTTCAGTTAATTAATACATTTTTTTAAGATAATCTTTTGATTTCGACTTTTCAATATACTCGCGCCCGCCAAATAGAATTGTAACGCACCCCATAGTTTGAGAAACACTGGTTTGGGGAATTACATCAATAATGAAAAACCTTTTTTCGAGAACAAAAACGTTTATGAGTTAAGAAAAATAAATGCATGACGAATTTGAAGTATCATTGTAAGTCTACATATTTTGATTTTTGAATTTCTTACTCATAGTTTTATTTTTAAAAAAAGGTACTTTTCCGTTTCGGGGAGAATGCAACAAAAATTTTAAAAATTGCCAAATGCCAGTACTAGCTAATTGTGGTAAGCCTATCGTAGATTTCAAGAACTTCAGGGCTTATGGCGTACGTGCGGAAAGACAAGTTTCGGAAAGTGAGTAAATATCCCTGTTTCTTGTTTATGTGAAACACGTTTTGGTTCCCACTCAAACCGCCTTTACTCAACAACTAAACCTTATTTTCATACATCTAAAGCATCAAATGCTCTACTGCTAATCGAAACAGGGTCGGTTCTGACTGTCACCTCCACCACTCCTCCATGGTCCCTTTTGACGATCGATTCCTACCTAAATCTTCTTCTATACGTGCCGCTTCGACGCCAACTTGTTTCTGGGTCGCTCTATCACTCAGCTAGTTCAGCGGTTCTTTCGCTGATGTTTCGTTCATCCCCCCACTCCTTCAAAGGGGTTGTTGATTTTTTTATTTTTTTCCTTCATGGTTTTCCTTTTCTCCTCACACAGGGTATAAACACCTTTGGCGTTGTCACCCAAAAATTCTAATTTACGTTACGTTACGTACGTTGTTGGTCTTTATAAAAACTTCTTTCATTTATTAACCTTTCTACTAATTCATGAGATACTGCAAGAAACCACTGAAAGAAAAATAATTCAAAATATAAGAACACATTTTAAAATTCTTCAGTCAGGAAAATTTTATTTTATGTTCTTTTTATCTTATGTATTAAAATTCGTAGGTAAACAAACGTATCTATGTAGGTATATATCCCAATTTTCTCAAGAACCAAAAGACGCAGAAACTAGCAGAAGGTATCAAAATTTCAGAAATGATCCGAAGAATCCGTTTTGACCATTTATATCCCGATAGTCCAATTAGTTAAAAAGATATTAATTAAAAACTTTAAAACGCATTAAAATGCATCGTTGTGCCATCTGCAGAGAATATCGGAAGAAATTCTGTTTTTACAAAACAACAAAACTTTGCATATAAATAAATTTATTTAAAAATTAATATAATAAAATTATATATATATATCTTTCTTTCAATTTAATTATTTTACAATTTTTTTAAATAAAAAATGAGTCTAATTCGTTCCTTTTTTTGAAAAGGAATTATAAGTTGTTCCGCTTGAAAAAATATTTTACACTAAAAAAAATGTTCATGCTTTTCTTTTTTTTTTTTCGCGTGTAGAACAATATTATACGTAATCTGTAAAAAGATTGATAAAATATCTTAAAAATTACGGTTAAAAAACAATATCTTGCTTTCAATTTAATTATTTTACAATTTTTTTAAATATTTTCGGAACTTCTTTTTTTTTCAGAGGTTTTTAAAACACGATCTAAAAATATTGTAATTTTTAAAATTTCTGTTCCATACATAAACTATTTTTTTTTAAAAAAAATGTACTTTTGAGTTTCCAGTGGCTACAAAATTAAACGAAAAAAATTGCCTAAAATGTCAGTAATAATTAATTAATTATAATTATATTCCTTATTTTTGTTTCATACTTTTTGATTACAAAAGCAATCGTTTCAATAGCTATCTGTAAATTTTTCTTTTATTAATTACTTATAAAATTTGATTTTAATAAATATATATATATATGTTTTTTAAAAGGATTATTTCTATTATTTCATTACTAAAGGCATTCTTTGTTAATTAAAAAGTACATCGTCTATTATTTATATGAAGTTTGAAAGCATTAACATAAAAATGAAGGGCGAAAAAAAATCTTTTACGTTAACGAATAACGAAATGATATATTTAAAAAAATCTACCTTTATTTTAAAGCTCAATTTAATACTTCTCCCTGAAGGAACCGACGGCGCGATTGTTAAATTGGCTGCGCTTTATGAAATGGCAGTTCCCAGGTTCGAAACTGAGGAGGCAGAAACTTTCAATTTCGCACTACGCTACTTTTTAAAGCTTTACTCTTAGCATCAGAATCGTTTTCTTTTTATTATTGCTTCACAATAATAATTTTTTAAATTCTAACGCAAAATTTTTTTTATAAGTCATACATCGAAATTTGAAGCTATATCTTATCTGTGAGAAGGAGGGGAAGATAGAACAATAATTTTACACTAAAAGGAACCGTTTTCGGGCTATAGAGAGGGGAAAGAAACCTGTCTTAAATCAAAAATAAGTGGAATGGAGCAAATTTCGAAAAAGGGAAATTTTTTGACATAATTTTAGAAATCACTCACATTGTGCGCGTACAAACACACACACAGAAATGCTGGTGCCAAGAGGAAAATAGAAAGCCCGAGTAACGCTGGGCTAAACGGTGGTTGTGGGAGGGAGGGTGGAAGTCATTTTGAAAATGAATATAAGAAATTCTGATTTTGTGAAAGAAAGGGAAGATTTATAAACAATAGTGATAGTCCGTGCAACGCCGGGCCATGCAGCTATTTCAAAAAAGGGAATTTTTTGACACAATTTTAGAAATTACTCACATTGTGCACGTACAAACACACACACACACACAGAAATGCTGGTGTCACGAGGAAAAGAGAAAGCCCGAAAACGCCGGGTTAAGCGGTGGAGGAGGGGAGGGAAGTCGTTTTGAAAATGAGTATTAGAAGTTCTGATTTTGTGAAAGAAAGGGAAATTTATAAAAGTTAGATAGCCTGTGCAACGCCGGGACATGCAGTTAGTATCACTTTAAGACTCGAAATATTTTTATCTTCAAATATTAAATTCTTCTGTTTATTAATACTATTTTGATCTCAATGACACTGGGATAAATAATAAAATCTCCCTCTCTGCCCCTTGAACTTAGACGGTACCCGCACGATCGTGTGGGTTGGGCAATATCTGTGAAACAGGTCTCCTATGAAATTTTACGAATTATACATTTTAAGTTCTAAGTTGATAGAAGAAGCAATTTTAATTCAACTAAAATCGTTACAAATAAGGAAATTATTGATGTAAAATTAACTCTTTATTAATCCATTATTTATTTATAGTAAAAATCTTTTGTTTTGTTTTTGACAAATATAAATAATCATTGCATTTTTCACAACATGTTTACCAACTGCTTTCGTAGTTTTCAAATCTGCACTTGCGAGGCCTTGAAACGTCATCAACGCATCGAAAATGGCTATACATTTCAAGTCTTTTATCCTGAAATTGTCTGGATAAAAGCCATGACATGTATAGCAGGTGGATTATAACACTTCGATTTTTTTGCGAGTGGAATTACAACAAAATCTTCATCATCAGTTGAAATACTTTTGTTAGTAGGTGAAGAGACTGTTAACGCTTCAACTATTTTTAACTTAAATTTTAATGGTCCGTTTTTATTTTTGGAGGAATTTTATTTGATATTGCATCTTGTTTGCACAGAAACCAAGAAATGCAACAGCGAAATCAATTAAATGAATGTGTTGAAGCGACTTTATGGTAAAGAATGATCCAAAATCCTTTCCATTTCAAATATTTCCGTATTTTTCTTCATCGCTCTCATTTGAACTTGATTCTCCTTCCAGTATACGCGATTCATATATTTTGTTCACAGCACTGTTATCATCCGAGAGATCACTAAGTTCTGATCTAAGTTCAATCTGATTTACTCATCAGTTGCCAAATTTCTTCTTGTGTAAGAATTGTCCTTTTAGACAACTGAAAAAGTTTTTGGTTAAAAGTTAGCACAGTGTTCCATGAAAAAAAAATAAGATGTATCAGAAAATTTCATTATTTAAAAAAATAAAATATTTAAACCACACCATACCATCTCCCACTGGAAAATCCAGGATTTTTAGGGGGAGGAGATATGGATGCAGATAACTGTGGAGATGATAAAAATGCCATACTCCTCAACAAAAGTATTAAAAAGAAAATTAACTGCAATAAAGAGCGAGAGAAAGAAAAAAAGAGACTCATCCATGGCGACCCCCTTAGAAAATTTGGTATTAATTATATAACTATATATTTCATTCTTACGTAGGCTTCCATCAAAATGATTGGAATAGAAAGGAAAATTCGCATGGCAAATACTTACCGTTACAGCTGCAGCGACTCAAGTAACGCCCAACCCGCACGATCCTGCGGGTAACGAAGCCCCGAATCCTACAAGGAACATTAATAGACTATAATTAATATTTTTCTATTTTGCAATTATTTAAACATTAATACAAAAGCTTGTATTGAAGCAATTAGAAATATATAGACGGTTAATTTTTTACGACAAATAAAAAGACGTGTTTTCGTTGCATTTGAAAATAAAGCTAGATTTGCCAGCTGAAAGTAAACCATAGCCCACAACCACCATCTGTTGATAAAAGTAACACAACCTTTCTACAAGCCGGCTCAATTGTTAGATTCGCGATTTTCTTACATACGACTATTCCAGAAGCAAAAACGTATAAGAATATCTATCCCGCACGATCGTGTGGGTTGGGTCTTAAAGGGATATAAAGAATGTCAATAATGAAGATTACAAATCTATTATTGTTATTTTAAAACCGAAAACAGTATTTATCGTTTTATACATTAAATAATGAATGTTTGAGCTAATTTTTAGAATTCATCACTACTGAAAATAATTTTAAAAAATGATTTACTGAAAAACATTACAAATATATAAGGTAATGCTGAAATGTTTTAATTAAATAGTATATTTTTTTTGGGGTTTTTATGCAATGAATGTAAACAAATTCTTAGGCTTTTTTGAATATAGTTCTCTTTTATAGTAAAAAAAATATTAATCGAATAGTCAGACAGAAAGCAATAAGAAATCATTTTAACAGCTAACGGTAAGAATTTTAACAAAAATGAATATAACTTTAAGATGCTTTAATTATACTTCTCTTTAATTTTTTTTAAAAATAGATAATTGATTGTTCAAGATGTGGGAGAGAGAAATTCTGAAAAAGTGAATTTTAATGACATTAATATAGAAATCATAAATACATTAGGAAGTGCTGACAACGAGAGAGGAAAGGGAAACTTCAACGGGCAAAAAATTATACACTTAGAAAAGCCAGTGCAACACCAGGTTTTGTACAGTTAGTAGTTTTATATTATTGTATATAAAAGATATCTCGTAATTCATCCAATAACTTAGGACTCTTTTAAAAAGTTTTATTAACATTTCCGAAGTATTTCTACTTTTTTTATTAAAAAATTTAGTCATTATATTTCTCTAAAATACTAAAAATATGAATGAAAACATCTGCATCATGTTTAAAAGTTCATTTAATTTAGTAACCTTATAAAGCTATCATCTGTCTTTCCTGTATACAATGTTAAATCAAAAAGCATTCTAATATTTTTTTTTCAGAAAGATTTTCTATTTCTATATTTTGATTCCAATTTTTTCAAATAGAAATCGTGATGAATTATTTAAAAATATTTTACCGATTTATGATGCATATCTAATAAATATTTAGTACCGTTTGAGTTTCCTGTTAAATGTTCCAAAAAGTTTCAATCATTTTCTCATTTTTATCCTACCTGTTTTATAAGAATCCGAATATTGTTTCTGTGTTTAGTGAAAATATTGTATGGGACAAAACTATTTTACAGAAGGTTGAAATATAAATTGTGTGTGTGTATTTTGGTTAAACGTGATACTTTTCATTTCTTCTTTTGAAATGAAATTTTCGTTACTGAAACGTTAAATAAATACCTTATGAAGTATGATTTATTCCCTCAACTGGTTTGCCCTTACTCCGTGAACCGAACTACCAAAAACCGGACACAACTGGTTTACACATACTCTGATCCTTCCTTCTGATAAATATTAATAGATGTAAACAAAATCTGTATTTGTAAACAAATTCCCTCTAAACGTTATCAAAAAAAAGTTCGTGAAGGCATTATCACATAATTTATATGAAAGTTTTTAATCTTAGTGTAATGTGAAATATATATAAAACTTCTATTGAGTGTGGTCAGTTAGCAAATATTTCTTAAACAAGATTTTTTGTGAAAATGAGTTGAAAATTCTTATCTTTCAAACAATTGGATAGATATTTCTAAAATTTTGTATTCATATCGTATGAGATTAACCTTTAAATATTTCGTACATCAATAAGATATGTGAGAACAAGTGAGATAAAACTGAATTCAGCTGTTAAATTTCACTATGCCTTTCTGCTAAATTATATTATTTTCGGTCACATAATTAATTACAACGAAATCAGTTTTTTAGAAATATCCAATTTTACTCTGTTTTATTTTTAGAATAAAAAATAAATGAAGAAAAGAATGCTTTTTGATTGTAAGTTGTAGAGATTTGGAGATTGTGTAGTAGCAATTAAAAATGTTAAAATAAAGATACCCCTCAATTAATAAATTACTAAAAGCTTAATTAATAATTACTAATTTAACCCAATGCTTCTTAAACTTTCAATATTGGCGACCCAATTTTCAGTCACAATTTGCATCGCCCCCCCCTTATACAAAAATTATGTATTGAATGCAATAATAATATACTTCAACACTAAAGCTAAAATGCGGCTTTAATTATGAACTACACAAATTATCAAGATAAGCATTGTATTTTGTATATAACAAGCCCATGGAAGTCACTAACTTCTTTTAATTTAGTATTGATAAATTAATTATCAAATACATTTATAAATATCTTATATCAGTGTGAATATGTATTTTATTTTTATTATGTCAGAAAGTATTTTTTTTTGTTTTCCTTCAGTAAATTGGTAATTATTTTAAATCTTTTAAATTCGACTTTTCGATATGGTCACGCTCCCCCCCCCTCCGCCCTCTCGTGAGATGATGGAAAGAGAGAGGATTTCCGAAGGAAAGTGGGGACAGTTAACACAGGCAAAAGGCAGGAAGGGAGCTGCAAAAAGCCAGAATAAATTTGTTTGTTCTTTAAAGAAAAAAAAAGAAAGCGTGTATCAGTGTGAACACGCGTTAGAAGTTAACTTCTTTGGCTTACATGTATTGAATTGTATAATAAAGTTTTATTTTGAAGCAATCTTATATATAATTAACAAATTTATTATTATCATTATTATTTCAAACTGTATTTGAAAAAAATAATTAGGATGGAAAAGGTATAAGTATAGACAAAATTTTCATTTTCAATACATAATACTTAAAAAAATTTTATTGTATGTATTTTGAGAAAATTATCATCATTATTAGTCTAAATCAAAAATTTGACTCGAAAAAGAAAATGCAAAATGTTCCATGCGTTGGAATATTTGTCGAATTACAACAAAACAAACTTTCCAGAAGTATTCATCTAATGTATAGTTATAAATTCTTGGATGCATTGTAATAATAGTGATAGGGTGAAAGAAGAAATTAAAGTTTTTAATGTATAGGAAATCATTAAAATTCTTGAAATTTTTGTATAAAAATTTGCGTTTATCCATATTTTGTAAATTATCATATAAAACATTACATTGCATGCATACATTTGTAAAGAATTTAAATCAGGTGAAAATATAAAATTTAAAAAAAAAATCAAAACGCATGGAAAGTTTTTAAATTTTTTTTTAAATTTTTAAAAACTATTCACATTTTCTTCTCATTAATTTATTTTATATGATTTTAGTTCTAAGTTACATAGAGCCAGTAAAAATTTGGGACATGTTTGTAAAAAATTTTACTGCCCACTGTAGTCTTAAAATACAAATTAAGGAAGCACTATATAACACTTTCACAACAATCAAATTAATTACATCAAAGCATATATATGATTTAAAAACTCACTTCTTAAACTGGATTTAGAAATTCCATTCGATTGAAAATTTAGTAAACACAATCTTTTATTGCCAAACTATTGCAAGAAATGTTGTATTGCCACTAAATTTTAAAACAATAGATTGAATTATATTATTTCCTTAAAAGAATTTTAAAACTGTATATCCAATAAACTCTCCTTAAACTAATTTTTGACATTTTGAACTATTTAAATGTCTACTTCGGGTAGATTGAAGATTCACTTCCGATTTTTTTAAACTCATAAAATTGATTATAATTTGACTTCTAGGTAACGTAAAAACAAAACAAAGTATGTATCGAAAATCTAAAAGAGGAAATGCTTGTTAAATCTGCTGTTGAATGAGGAGAGGAGGGTGGGTGCTAGTTCAGGGCTAATAGACGAAAAACACAAAAGAAATTTTAAAAGCCGTAATTTTTAATCTATTTTTTCAATATTTGAACAGATGACGGATAATACTATTCTGCATATGGAGAAAAAGTTTCGTTAGATTATTTTTTATAACTAATGAAGTTATTAAGTATTTAATTAAAATTTTGAGTATTTTTTGAAAAATCGCAAAAAAAAAAAAGATTCCGTCATTTTTTTTTTCATGACAGATTCTAAAAGATAAAAGCATGAACTTGTTTAGAATACAATACCAATTCATTAACTGGAAAGGAAACTTAAAGGGAAGGATTTATAAACCCTTTTTATAAAAGCGTATCAATTTTGACACATTTTAAAAAAATCGTAAAAAATAGAAAGTATCATTATTTAGTTTAAAAAAATATATCATATCGTGGCGAAAAAATGATCTTTCCGATTCTGTAATTATTTTTTGTCTGAGATAGATAGTATGAGTTAGATGGCTTTTTTAAAACGGGGGGGATTCGGAACTTCATTCATTTCTACCTTACGTTTATCGCTAACCGTAACTGGTAACGGAAATTTCTCCCTACCGTGCCATAAGAAGTTAACTTAAAAAAAAAGCAAGATCCGAAGGCTAGGAAACAAAAACAAATATGGGGGAGTGTTTATAAGATAACCTATCATATATATATTTGGAAATAATTAAGCAAGACATTAATATATTGCGGATAGAGCTATTATTAAAAATAGAGTTAACCGAAGGGGAAAGAGAACTCGGATTGGGTTTAACAAAATGGTGATTAGCAGTGTAAAGGCAGTAGAATATTTAATAGTTGGCATCCACAGGAGACCCACATTGCAATTTAGAGAGGAAAGGAGATTCAACCATTCATGAGGTTCCATGCAAAAGCAAAATTTTGTCTGAACAAACTACTTCATGCCATTTATGAATCCATCTGCTTCGTTTAACTAGCTACTATATCCTCAGACGTCTGTGCTGTATAGTTAAAGTTAGACTAGCAGTGCCCATCATGCAAAAAGTCAAGCATACAAGATATGAGCATTCTCAGACGCTGGAGAATTTTGCTGGTTTATGAGTCTTTGTGTCACTATTCTGAACCCATAGATTCCATATTCTGATAACAAAATTTGAATTTCGACCAGGATAGGAGGAATTTGGTGGTAGAACAACTCAGTGCAGGATGGGTTTCAATTCTATTACTAGGAATTGCAGACGAGTTCTGTTTTGAATTCCATCTCCTTTTCCACAAGGTATTTTAAGATATCTTAAAAAACAAATCCAAACAAACATGATCTAAAAATGAAAATCAGTTATCTGTTCTCTTCACTCAACAGAATTGCTTGGATGTGTTATGGGATGAGCTTCTAATCATTTGTATACTTTGTTATGCTGTACGCCTCATGCAACTATATATATCAGGTTCCAAGCCTGCATGGATATAAAATGGCAGCCATCTTCCTAAGACATCATAAACTGAATTCCATCTTCTTCAAATATTCCAACATGGGTGCCACTTTGCGACTAATCTAATAGAACAAAAAGCGTGCACGCAACAATGAGTCACAGCCCACGCTTTTAGACTATTCTTTCTATAATCCGGAGCGCTCTGCCTTTAAATAATATTGCTCACCCTAAGATGAACCTAGTCTGATGGTACCACCTTCCGCCCTTTGCGACTCGGTAGGAAAAAACCAAATAAAATATAGATAATAGATCCAAATTGTAAAATAATTTATTGAGTAAAAACACCTCGAAGGGGATAAGAAGACAACCAATGTCAATTCTGTAACCCATCATAAAATCCTAAAGAAAAACTTTCAAAAAATTTTTAAAAATTCCACTAAAATTTTTTACAAGTGAAGAATCTTGAAATGAATAGAAAGCTATTGTTAATCAAGGTGGAAAAAGAGGCCATTTAAGGACGTGTAGAGCTCACTACAGTGTGACATCGTCGATGGTTGTGAATCCCCCTCTTTCAATTCACGATAAGTGTTATGGTTTCACCAGCTGTTCAAGGACAAGTACGACCCCATCGATTGTCCCTGAATTTTTACGATCCACCAGCTGTAAAATGACCAGTGCACGTGGCCATGGGGCCATTGTTTATTGTCTGAACTCAGGGAGTGAAGACAGACAGACGGGTCGCCATAATGGTAAAGTAGAGCCGGCGCCCCATTGACAATAGGCGAAGCCTATCTTAAAATAATCATGTCGTCTTTTCTGGTGTTGAGTGACGGGGATACTAGAAACAGGTGGCGTGATGGACAAGTGTGTCCAGATGTTGGACAAGGAACTATGGCGCCTTGGACCAGACGGCCCGGTGTGTTTTGGCGTGTGATGCGC
The DNA here is from genome assembly GCA_019973935.1 of Trichonephila clavipes. Taxonomy (NCBI): domain Eukaryota; kingdom Metazoa; phylum Arthropoda; class Arachnida; order Araneae; family Nephilidae; genus Trichonephila; species Trichonephila clavipes. Next base: position 794,762 of record BMAU01018599.1, on the reverse strand, counting down.
AAATAGGACGAGGGAGGCCAAGAGGCTTTTGTGACCTGCCAATAAGAAGGGACGAGGGGCGTGTTGTGAACACACCCCCTGGTGTTTAAAAGGGTTCTTTTTCAGGAGAGAAAAAAAAAAAAAGACGGAGAGAGAGAGAGAGAGAGAGAGAGGAGGAAAAAGAACGGAGAGAGGAGACGGAAAAGAAAGGAAGGAGACGGAAAAAAAGAGAGGGAAAAGAGTCGGGAGAGAGAGAGGAGCCCCGCCTTGTATGGAGAAAAGGGCTGAGTCCGGAGATTGGAGTGAAAAGACGATGAACGCCGGTGGCGTTGAGAATAGAATAGACTGACTACACCGGCTTGGCATATGGACTTGGCATGTAGACTGAATAATATTACTTCACTAACAAATTGTTTAGCTAATAAACAATATTTTTATATGATATTAGGCTGGACAAAAAAAATTTGTTGATGACTAGCTATACATGACATTACAGCTAATATACATATATGAAATTGGTGGCAGCGGTGTTGATCCGGCATTTAAGTAAATAGATGCCCGAATCCTTAGTTTTTAAGTGAAGAAAAAAAATGCCAGCCGTGTGCGATTGTGATGAGACGAGTTGGATGACTGCTAATTCCTGGAGTTCCCAGCTGTGAGAAGTGCTGGATACAAGTGTCTCCCGTTCCTGCTAGTGATGAAGTGTGCCCGCCTGTATTTTCGGAATTGCTTGCTATGAGATGTTTTCCTAGTGTGAGAAGTGCTGGATACAAGTGTCTCCCGTTCCTGCTAGTGATGAAGTGTGCCCGCCTGATTTTTGGAATTGCCTGTTATGAGATGTGTTCCTGTGTGTCCTCTACAAATTTGAAGGTGAGTCTTTTCATTGAGATTATTTTCGGGGCAGCAACTGAGTATTGATTTTGTATGCAAAATGTTTTAAATAAGGAATATAAAGACTAGGTAAAGTTTTAGTAAACAATAAGAGACTAGAAGGATTTTAAGTTTTGTATGAAGTGTATAAATGTGCAATATTAGTGTTGTGGTTTTAGATTTGTAAAATTTAGTATACAGTAGTTATACTTGTTTTGTTGGCACAGTATTGAGAAGGGTATTGTTGTGGTTATAGATTTGTGAAATTTAGTATACGGTAGTTATACTTGTTGAATTGGAGAACACTGATGTGTAGCTTATTGTGTTGTTTAGATGTGCGCATATGGGTAAAATATAGTTAAGTCTAGGTCTAGTGTATTGTTAGGTTACCTTGAGTCTTTGTGAAATTTTTGTAACGATTAAGTTTAGATTTGGGTTTGTGTGCATTAGTGCATCATGGCGTTTATGTTAAGAGAAAGAAACGACGTATTGTTAGAGGTTGCGAAGGAATTAAGGGTATAAATTGATATTACTTTACCCAAGATAGAATTTAAGAAGAGAATCTGTCAAAGTAAATACTATGACGAAGAGTCAGTTAAATGTTTGTTGGAGGGTATCTTGGCGGAAAAACGGGAAACCAGGGAAAGCGAGCGGGAGACAAGAGAATATGAAGAAGGTAAATTAATTAGGGAATTTGAGTTAGAAAGACTGACAGCTGAACTCAGAAATAAGTTAGATGAAAATAAATTGAAGGCAGGGAATAGGATTAACGATCCCGCAAATGTTTGTATTTTGTCAGGAAAACGTACCGCAGAAGTTAGTGAACCGGTTAATAAGTGTAGGCCTTTAATTAACCGGGTAGTTAATAAAAGTGTGGAGAATGCCACGTCTTGTGATTTTGAAAAGGAGAATTGTGACCCCCCAGTGAGAGGGATGGACGTTTTCCCCCCGTCTGAAGTAAAAGGGAGAGGAACAGAAAAGAATAATCTATTTAAGATTGTGGAAGGGAAAGAATTCAACGTGTATAGAAATAGTGATTGTGAAGTGAAAATTAAGGCTGAGTTATGTGAAGGAAGGGTCAATGTTGTGGCGAAGGGTGCACAGCGGGTTATAAATCCGGATAATATTGGTGTGGCTCTTTTGAATTGAAAGGAGATAAGGGAGTGGCGAACCCTGAAGGATTGATTCGTGATAATATTTGTGAGGAGAAATATACCATTGGGACGTTAATGGGTTGTGAAAAGCAGTTAACAATGAATCGGGAAAGTTTTCGAAATCATACAATAGCTAAGATAGCAGGGCAGTTAAATGGGGGAAAAGAAAATATGTGTAAAGCAGATGTGCGGAAAGGCTTGGAAGACGGGTGAGCAATGCGATTGCCTCTCTCAGAACCAAGGGAGATTTATAAGGATAAGTTAGAGACGGACAATAGGTCTAACATCGGTTCAGAATTTAATTTCGAGATAGATTTACGCGGAAAAAGAGATCGCAGTACCATTTATCGTCTTAATTTAATAAAATTGTACAGTAGAAAGCCAGAATTGGCAAATTTGGTTATGAAGAATAGCTCAGAAGGAATAGATTCCGAAACTCTCTATTCGGTAAAGCTATTTATGGATTTTGGTTTTCAGGGTAATTTAAGGAAAAGTCAAGTGTATTTTAAGTTACCGCCTGATCGGAGTAGCTACTTAAGAATAATTAACGCTAAAAAGAAAGAAAGGTTTCTACCAGATCCTGGGACGATTGTTTTTAGACAGAAGGATATTAATTTGGTTACGGGAAAGCCATTTAGAATCAAAACTTGTTTTTCATCCCAGATGTTAATTAATTCACTACGAGAGGATACAGAGTATCTTTTAGATTTAGGTGTAAACGGGATGGGGCAGTCAAACCATACTCTGCCTGTTGTTTGGTTAGGAAGAGTGAACCGATACCCGTACCCGCGTATCAAATGTACAAAGTATAGGAATTTGAACCAGGTGACGCGAGCCGAGATTTATCTTTTGTTAAAAAGGGAAAGTTTGGTAGAAAAGATCAACGCGGCAACGTGCGTCACTGTACTGGATTTGTGGAAGTAATATTTTCGTCGTTCTCTAATGATGAATTATCCGAAGCACACCACATGCGTTATGACAGTTGGCATGTACATTATTAAAAAATAGAGGTTTAAGTTTCTTTGTTCTTATGATGGATGTAATTTAACGACTCTGATTTTGAGGTTGTTAGAGCAAATTGATGTATCGCGAATGGTCGACACAGACATTCTGATACAAATTTGGAAAAACCGTGTAAAGAAAATAGACTTTGTGTTAAAATGGTTGAGTAAGGTTGGGTCGGAAGTCGGACCGACCAAAGGTAAATTAGAGACATGGGCAAGTTTGTTCCGTGTAGACATAATGTAGATTTAGAAAATTCATTGCATGAGCTACTGAGGTTTGTTAATTATATTCCCCATTAAAGTGTTTCCTCAATAACTAACGTAATGGAAGACAATACCATGAATTGTGAATAACCTGTTATGATGGTTGTGATAATGCTTGCTGATAGCCATAATTTAATTAAATTTAAAAAGTCTTAGTTTAAACTTCTTAATTTAAAAATTTGGTTTTTAATATTTTTTGCAAAGCTTGGAAATTATAAATGTTTATTTTGTTTATTTAATATCGTTGGAAATACCGTTGGAATAAGTAGATGGGAATGAGTAATTCTTAGGATTGGTGCTAGGTGGGAATTAATATTTGTATGAGTATGTCTTGGTGTGTGTGTAAGGTGGAAGAAAATTATGTGTTATGGTAAATATTTTGTGTCTCTTAGGACTGTGTACGCTCACAGATGTTTAACACAATTGAATGAGCGATTGATGTATTAAAATTATAGAAATATTATAATTTGAGTTAATTTCTTTAAAACCCTAAATTTTGAAGTGTGATGTAACTGTTTGAAATGGAAAAAATGGTCCAAGATTCGGAATTTAAGTTTTTTTTTGTAAAGTGTAGGTTTTAAAGAATTTTGGGTTTATTTGTTTATTTTACTTGTGATTGTATATGTTTCTTGGAATGCTGTCCTGATCGGTCTCATTGATAAGACAACCCTTTGGTGTGAAATGTTACGAACTGAACCAAACTGAGGCCAGAGCAGTCCAGTGAAATGGACCTTTTCAGGGGAAGGGTTGTGACATCGTCGATGGTTGTGAATCCCCATCTTTCGATTCACGATAAGTGTTATGGTTTCACCAGCTGTTCAAGGACAAGTACGACCCCATCGATTGTCCCTGAATTTTTACGATCCACCAGCTGTAAAATGACCAGTGCACGTGGCCATGGGACCATTGTTTATTGTCTGAACTCAGGGAGTGAAGACAGACAGACGGGTCGCCATAATGGTAAAGTAGAGCCGGCGCCCCATTGACAATAGGCGAAGCCTATCTTAAAATAATCATGTCGTCTTTTCTGGTGTTGAGTGACGGGGATACTAGAAACAGGTGGCGTGATGGACAAGTGTGTCCAGATGTTGGACAAGGAACTATGGCGCCTTGGGCCAGACGGCCCGGGTGTGTTTTGGCGTGTGATGCGCAAATAGGACGAGGGAGGCCAAGAGTCTTTTGTGACCTGCCAATAAGAAGGGACGAGGGGCGTGTTGTGAACACACCCCTGGTGTTTAAAAGGGTTCTTTTTCAGGAGAGAAAAAAAGACGGGAGAGAGAGAGGAGAGAGAGAAGAGGAAAAAAGAACGAAGAGAGGAGACGGAAAAAGAAAGGGAAGGAGACGGAAAAAGAGAGGGAAAAGAGTCGGGGAGAGAGAGAGGAGCCCGCCTTGTATGGAGAAAAGGGCTGAGTCCGGAGATTGGAGTGAAAAAGACGATGAACGCCGGTGGCGTTGAGAATAGAATAGACTGACTACACCGGCTTGGCATATGGACTTGGCATGTAGACTGAATAATATTACTTCACTAACAAATTGTTTAGGTAATAAACAATATTTTTATATGATATTAGGCTGTACAAAAAAAAATTATTGATGACTAGATATACACGACGTTACAACAGGATTTCTTGTTTAGGTTGATCATCTCTGGTAATCCAGGCGAAATCGACAACTTCTTAACATTTGCCATTTAAGATTTCTCACATGTCAAATTACACAAGGAAAAATTTTAGTTTTGACCCTGTATTCTGTGATCCCAGTTATTATTTAATATAAATCTGGAATAATTTATTTAATAAATAAATTGAGCTAACATTATAAGAGATCAGTTAGTAGAAGGTGTTTTATATATTATATAACATTGCTGTAATAACATAATTCATAGCCTTTTATTTTTATTACATGTTTTTTAATCCTTTCGTTATTATTAACATACGTAAATGATTATAACCACGTTTATTAAGTATAGAATTGTATCTTTCAGAACATTCTATGTAGTCGCTCCAAATACTTTGCGTTTGGATTCTGACGAAAAATAGGAATAGCAATAGAAGGAAAGCCCGTTGCCTTGGTAACTGCTTACATCCAAGATTATCCAGGAAAAATAAAAAATCTAACAAAAATTGTTTCAAATGTAAAATCAGGTAAAATAAATATTTTTCGATGATCATTGTAAAATTCCTTTTAGTTTAGAATAGTAATTGATGAATATTTTGTATGAATTTTTTTTGGCATAATAAGATTAAATTGTTTTGAGTTAACTTATATCGTGCTTCAACAAAATGATTTACATTCTATATTTTATGCAATTTTAAATTAAAATATTTTTATTCGATATACTTATATATCTGCATAATAAATTACACTGCTGGACAATTGCTAAGGACGGTAACACTATCATCCATAGCAACCACAAAATGAAAGGAAGCAAAATGTGGAAAATTAGAATAAGCGCGGGATATTAGTAAGAAGAAGTAAGAGTATGCAAATTTTTTTTCCACGTCTGTTCATCACGTGATAGCGTTCATAAGAGCTTTAAAGGTTTTGACGCGTGTGGACAGTTGTTGTTTCAAGTCAAAGTTTTACAGGAAAGATTTAATAGACGAACTTAAAATTTTTGGCATGTCTTCCCGACATCACATAGATGATTTTATGCGTGGCCGAATTATTGGAAAGATCGAAGAAGGGCGAAAAATAACAGATGTTGCCAGGGAGTTCGACATCGCTCACGGCGTTGTTTCACGGCTGTGGAATTCATTTAAAACTACTGGAATCTGTAGTAGACGGCACAAGGGAAGTCGTGTTAGAAGTACGACGCCTGCAAAAGACAGATATATCGTCCTATCAGTAAAAAGGAACAGGCGCACCACAGCTCAGCAGGTGGCAAATCAGTTTCTTGCTGCCTCAGGAAAGCAGATCTCCCGAAAAACTGTTGCCAGACGTTTGAGGGGAGGAGGACTATACGCACGCAGACCTGATGTGTGTGTCCCATTGACCAGACAGCACCGTACTGCCCGTTTGCAATGGTGTCGTGAGCATCACAATTGGACTGAACAGGACTGGGCATGCGTGCTATTCTCAGATGAGAGTAGGTTCAGTTTGTCATCGGATTGTAGACGCCAACTCATCTGGCGCGAGAGTGGTACTGCTTATCGTCCAGAAAATATCCAGGAAAGGGACCGATATCCGACATGCAGTATCATGGTGTGGGCCGGCATCATGATCAATGGCCGCCCGCGCCAACATGTGGTTGCGAATGGGACTATGACGGGCCAACGATACATTGATGAAGTTCTACTTCCTCATGTTCGTCTTTTCCGTGATGCTGTCGGTGATAAATTTGTTTTTATGGACGACAACGCAACATGTCATCTAACACTCGCTGTTCAGGATTGTCTAGACAGCGAGGGTATTCAACGTCTCGTATGGCCAGCGCGTTCTCCAGATCTAAACCCCATTGAAAATGTGTGGGGTGCTTTGGGGAGGCAAGTTGCTGGTCGAAACTATCCTCCGACAAACAAGAACACCCTCATCCGTGGACTCACAGAGGAATGGGATAAATTGCCTCAACAGCTGATGGATAATGTTATGCAAAGTATGGTACGACGTGTGGAATGTTGCAGCACACTCCACGGTGGACATATCCCGTACTGATACCTTTCTTTAAGGTGCCTGCTGACTTTTAGATGCATTGTTCCATTTCTCCGTACGCAGATCAAATGAACATTTTTTTTTCTTTCAGATGTTTCACAGCTTTTGTACTTTCCAGAACAGTAAATATTCTTTATTCTAATGTCTGAACAGTGTGGCAACTATATTTTATCCTACTAGGCCTCTTGTCTCGCTTAATGTTATGCAACATAGCAATTTGGGATCCGTTCTTAGCAATTGTCCAGCAGTGTATTTCTTAAATCGGAAATTGATATTGGCTTTAGGAATAGACTCTAAAGGAAGATATTGAAAAAAAATCGTGGTTTATGTAATATGCTAATGACGTAAGCTTTCCGAAAATTTTTTTAAACTCTATGAATGGTGACAGACCGTTTAGGGTATTATTTCTCTGCCATTTTTGTTTTGTTTCTATAACATCTGTCTACTTAAGAAACATTTATTTTTAAAAATTGATTCATTAGAGTTCTTTTTGTGTTTTTAGATTTTATTAGCACATGATATTTGGAATTATATGAGAAAAAACGTATAGCTTTAATTTTTTTTTAATTATCCAAATGGAAAAAGTGCTGAAAATCAAAAAATACATAACCGTGGCCTACTTTGAATAAAATATTTGTGAACAATTTTTGATTTCTTAGCATATATATGGGATATTGCGATTCATTTTTGAGATGACTTAAGATAGGAGAGGTGTTTAAGTTGTTACAAAAATACCGGGTGTTTGTAAAGAATATATCTGAGTTTTAACGCTTTATAGTACTTATTACATATAATATATTAGTATGACTCATACATCGAGTGAAAGAGCAACTAAAACAGTTTTGTTCAATGACATGTGTGTGTTCTTGCTCGCGAAGTGTATGCTAATTTTTTACCCCTTTCAAGCCGATCAGTGCGCTAGCAGAAATGTAAGCGACTAGTGAAAAGAAATCGTTTTGGGTTCTCCAGTTTACAAAGACAGAATTTGCTACTACTGTGCAACGAGTGTTCCGCATTGAGTTCGGTTGTCAACTTCCAAATAATAATAACATTCGTAGATGGTATCATCAGTTTAAAACCACTGGTTGTGTTTGAAAAGGGAAGAGTATGAGACGACCAATGCCAATGGAGGGTTGCTCAAGTGAGAGAGCCCAAAGAAATCCGTTCGGCGTGCTAGTCGTGAATAAGCAATGCCAGTGGTGACTGTTTGGAAAGTCTTACACAAATGCTAAGAACTACGTCCTTAATGTCGGCAGTTGCTACAAGCTCTGAAACCGACAGACTACAGTTTACGCGACAAATTCGCAACCGACATGTTGATGCTAATGAAAATTTTATAAATTATGTCGTATTTAGTGATGAATCAACGTTTCACCTCAATGTGAACACTCATAATGGGCGCATCGGGAGCTTAGAAAATCCTAAAAGGGTGCTAGAATTGTAACCAGACTCACCTAAATAGAATGTTTTTAGTGTCATATCTCAGCGGAAAGTGTATGAGGGGCCAACTATAACTGGCTCTGCCTATCTTGATGATTTACAACTATCGTTATTTCATCAATTGGAAGAAAGTAAACTATATAACTTCATTTGGCATCAAGTGGTTCACCACCTCACTGGCATATCTCAGTAAGCAATTGTTTGAACATCACTGTATCCAACCAATGGATTGGCCGCAAAGGGCCTAACGATATATAGAGCTTGCTTCGCATAGTCTCCACATTCACCCGATCTGACGCCATGTGATTTTTATCTGTAGGGGTTCATTACGGATTTTGAATACGTTCTTCCGCTACCAGGAGATTTTCCAGACTTAAGACACAGGATTGAAGCAGCTGTTGCAAGAACTACCTCAGACACACTGACGAATGAAGCTCACATTCAACATTTGTAAACTTGCAGATAAAACTGTTTCAGTTACTCTTTCATTCAATGTATGAATTATACTTGTAAGTTATATGTAATAAATACTATGAAGTGTTTAAACTCCAATATTCATTTAGAAATACCCGGTATAATATTTTATGTAAGTCTCTATATGTAATCTTTTAAAAATACTTTTAATATTTATATAAATAGTTATAAATTTTGTAACAATGCATTTTTTTTTAAAAAAAAAAAACAAAGTCAAATCAATGCTAACACATCACGCAAGACATTTGTAAAATATTTCAGTTAACTATCTTCGTAACTTTTTCAGAATTCCAATCCCATTTCAAATTTCCTGAATAAATCGCATTTTGCATAAACAAAACACTTTGAAGTCAGTAATTGACCACAACTATTATCAAAACAATTGAAAATGTGCAATGAAAACGGAAAATATATATAAAAAAAGAAGAATAATTCTAATCTTTATAAATCTAACAAAATGGCTGTCAAAAATAAATCATACATTTTTTTTGCCAATTTTTAAAGAAATTAACGATTTTTAAGTAGCTACATATCTTAATGGCAGAAAATGAGGAACTTAAGGAACATAATCCTTGTTAAATATTTTTTACAAATGACTAGAAGTACTAAAAGTATCAAACGATAAATGTTAATAAAGTAATGCTTAATTACAATAAAAAGGAGCACATAAAGAAAAGTATTGAATTATGTATAAAATACTTCAGTTATAAACATTTTTCAATGTAATAATTTCTATCGCATTTTTAACTTTAGATGCAGCTGACATATTTAAAGTTCATGTCAGATCTGAAGACTTTCCTCCCGGCTTTTTATCGACCCCAGGTGAGAAGTCTGTACTTTTAACGGTTCACAGCGACAACTTTCATAAAGAAATACCAATTCCTGTGAGTATTAAAACTGGCTATGTTTTCATACAGACTGATAAACCTATTTATACACCAAACCAAATAGGTAAGTTCATTTGAATTTTTTATATTTTCTTTTCAATTTAACTCATTTTTTAAAAAATTTTGCTTCTAAAATTTTTTAATATATTTGTAAAATTTTTAAATTGGATATAAAAAAGTATACAAAAAATGACTTGAAATTTTTAAAAAATATACGGTTATTTTCTTTTTATTTTACTTCATTTGTTATGCTGTAAATATTTTATATTATACACTGTAAAAAACAATAAGGGGATAATTGAACTAATTTGCATAGTTTTTGTTTTTATAAAAAAATTACCTTGGGTCCAATATTATCTTTGAATGCATGTGAAATTCATTATAAACCTAACCATTTAAAGCATTTTAAATATTTATTTTAAATAATGCAAAAATACCGTTCTGAATATTTTTGTATTTAAATATATTTATCATCTCTGTGGAGAATTCGTCTTGCAACTAGGCAAAAAAGGCCTTATGGTTTATCGTGTACTTATTTCTCTTAATTGAAACCTATTTTCAATAGCTCAATATTTGAATTTTTTTAACTTAAGTAATGAATTACTAGGCAAACAGTATAAGATTGAATAGAAACTGAAGTATATATACCAAGTGTTTCTAAAAGAACATCAGAGTTTTAACGCTTCATAGTATTTATCACATATAAATTACAAGTATAATTCATACAGTGAACTGAAACAGTTTTACCTACAAGCTTACAAGTGTTCAATGTCAGCCCCATTCGTCACATGGTACAAATCAATCCGATAGGTGAGTTCATCCCAAACTTTTTTCAGTGTGTCTGAGGAAATTTTTGCAACATTAGCTTCAATCTTGTGTCAAAAGTCTGGAAGGTCAGCTGGTAGCGGAGGAACGTACTCACAATACTTTATGAACCCCCACAGATAAAAGTCACATGGCGTCAGACGGGGTGAACGTACAGGCTATGCGATAAAAGCTTTATCGGGAGGCTCTTTGCGGCCAATTCATTGGTTGAGTACAGTGATATTCAACCATTCATGTACTGAAAGATGCCAGTGAGGGGTGCACCATCTTGCTCCCAAATGAAGTTATTTGGTTCCGTTTCTTCCAATTGAGGAAATAGCCATAGTTGTAGAGCATCGAGATAGGCAGAACCAGTTACAGCCTTGGTCATCCCTTACTTTTCCCTTTACAAAGACAGCCAGTTGTTTCAAACTGATACCACCAAAGACTGTTATTATCGTTTGGAGGTTGATAACCAAACTTATTACGGAGCGCTCGTTGCACAGTAATAGCAGATTCTGTCTTTGCAAACTGGAGAACACAAAACGCTTTCTATTAACTAGTCGCCATTTTTCTACTAACGCGTTGATTGGCAAGAAATGGGGGATTAGCATACGTTTCGCGTACACGTGCACATATTCCAGCAAACAAAACTGCTTCAGTTGCTCTCTTTCATTCGATGTATGAGTCATACTAATATGTTAAATGTAATGAATACTATACAAAATGTTAAAATTCCGATATTCTTTTAGAAACACCCGGTATATGTAAGGTACATTGCTTGAGAATTGCTGAGAAACATATACGTTTTTCGAAATAATGAAGAATAGACAATGATCGAAGAAATGAAACTAAACACATATTTAGTAGAGATGATTTGCATTTATTGTAGCGTAGTGAAAAATGGTAAAGATTTCGCCACATTTTGAAGAATTAAAAACTTAATAAAAAGATCCACCTTAGATGATTTCCAAACAGCAAAAAAAGTTATTTTTATGTCTGTAATGGAGACATGAGTACCTTAGTAAGATGTGGGTTGACCACGGACACTAATGCATATTTTGCATCTGTTCTCCATGTTCTTCACTAAATCATCGAATAGTCGTTGGGGGATATTGTACCACTCCTCTCTCAAGGCGGTTTTGAGCTCTTGCACTGTACGGGGAGGGATGATTCTTTGAGCAAAATGTCTGCCAAGAACATCCCAGGCATGTTCAATAGGATTTATGTTGAGAGAATGTAGGTTATTGCATACGGAGAATATTTTCACTTTGCAGTGTCTCTGTGTGATTCCTCAGCTCTTCTTTGTGACCGCGCATTTTCGTCCATTAAGGCTGTCTTCGGTTAATGTTAAAGAATAGGACCCGAATTAAGTACATTTTTTCAAATATAAAAGAAATGAAAAATTAATATTATATTCTGGCTTCACTATCCCTTAGAAAACAACATATTTTATCGTATTTCACATTTTTGACTGAGTTGAGGGTTTTTCATGGGAAAAAATTTTTGTTTTCGTGTTTTCTCTCCTATACCGTAATTTTAAATGAGCTGTCTTTTCAGGTGTTAAAACGAAACAAATAATATTCACGGAATATATTTTAAATTTTAGAAACACTTTTTTGTTAACAAATGTATGCGTTATAATGCTGCAAATTTTCATGAAAATTCTGTCTGAAAATGTGATCCGCATTTAGTTCAGGCTCTCGTACTTTTGCCGAAAACAGCCTTAACGGAAAGTCTGAACCTACAGCACTTCTAAAATTGCGAACATAATCTAAAGTAATAACTCGGCAATACCTTCGCAATGAAACGGTTCCTCGATCAAGAATGTGAAGTGTTGTTCTGCCATTGTGCATGATGCATACCCACATCATCACGTCTGGACCATCACTATCGCAAACAAACTTTTGTACATAATGTGTTCCATGCTCTGTCCAGAATCACTTGTCACAGTAAATCGAGATTCGTCGGAGAACATCATTCTAAACTAACTTTGATGATCCAAACCAACATATTCCATCTCTCTCGACGATGTCGTGGTTGAAGTGGGATGCAAAGAACAAGCTTCCGTGTATACAAACCAACTTGATTTACTCGCCGTAATCATGGTTCGCAAATTACGAATCTCATCATCCATAGCCCTTGAGCAGCTTAGAAGTGTGGCGTTAATAAATAATTATTTTATCTATTTTACTAATATTTCTTGAACTGTTCTGATTTTAAGAACTGACAAAAATTTAAAGCTACAAACAATGTGTATATTTTTTTCATTTTACGTTAATCGCAATTTTCCCCCCACTAAACTTGATTTAATTTCTGATACGTATGCTAAAAAACTTACGAATATTCATTCTTTTCCAGCTTATATTCGAATAATACCACTCAATGAAGATGCCTTACCATCAGATAAGCCAATCAAGCTACAAATTAAGGTATTTTTCACTGTTGTGTTTTGACCCGGAAGTATGAAAATATTCTTGTGCATGTATTTTATTCAAGATTAAATTTCCAAACTGAAGTTTTAAAGTTTTAGGAATGATGAATTCCTTTCTAATAGCATTTCATTTATCCATGTTTTAAAAGTAATTTCATCATAGGTAATTTATCCAACATGTAGGTCCTGTATTGGAAAAATGTATTCTCACTTTTTACATTTAGTTGCTTTTAAATGTACAATTATATCCGTTTTTGCTTAGGTTAAGCTCTCATTTTTCTATTACTTATGTTATTCAGTGAAATGAAGCGGAATACATTAAGTAGCTGTGATGAATAGAAAATGTTTCGTTAATATGAACATTTTCTTCAGAAATTAAAATTAGCAGTCAAAATGATTTTTTCGGTGATGATGAATTCCAACTTTTATGTTTACAAATTATTAAATATGGGTAATAGAAAAAGAGTTTTCGTCGGGAGTATATCTTAGTGCACCCTGGGAACAAAAATTATTTGGCCCCAAAATGCTGATAAGTTTTTCTGGTTTCCTTTTTTAATGTTCTATTTAACATTTGTTGAAAGGACTAAAGTTTCGATCCTACTCCAGTTGCTGAATGAATACGTCAATCGAGCATGTACATCTGAAGAAGTTATTTAACTTTTCAATAAACATTTGTGGATAATTCCGTAATTTAATTTAATATTGCACTTTGAAGGAGAGCTGTTAGAAAATTAAACATTAAATCAGGCAACATAACAAAGAGAAATAAAAAATAAATATGTATAGTATTTTTTTAATCGGAGACTAGATGTAAATTCCTTAAGTCTTTTCAACGCGACAGGAGGGTCTTCTTATTTTCAATTCTTCTGAACGATTTTCACAACTTCAAATAATTCTTCATCTTACCATCTCAATAAGTTCGTCAAGGCTCGAAGGTCTCGGGTATGAGAGGGTTCAAAGAAGAAGCAGACATTATATATCATAAAAATAGCTACTTTTATTCTACCTTTAGCATTTTATAAAGAATACAATTTGATAACTTCACTCTGGGAGCAATATGAAATCCTAACCATTAACAGGTTATACTAAATTATTAAAAGTACTTATCAGGAGTTGAACCTCCTTGATATGATCCTTCTTGAAGCCGGATAGCTCAGTCGTCTTCATGCTTGATTACTTACGCTATTCCTGGTGTATCTTCCGTCGAATGTTAAGCTCAAGATTTGCGAACACCCAGTCATTGTTCCCCTGTTCTAATACTTGGATTTCACGCTTAACGATGAATGATTAATCATTAAATCATATACTCAACGACAGGCATTTAAATATTAGTTACATTTGCATAAAATCAAATCATCTCCACGGAAAGCAGTTTTTAAACTGAAATCACAGTTAAAGAATATTTTCCCCAAGAGGATTAGTAGAAGTACCCTAATAGTATCAAGTTTTTTCTTTCTCTTTAAAAATTAAATTTGTACAGAAAGACGGAAAATTGAAAAGAGAGGAGGTGTGAAAGCTTTTTATAAGAGTTTAACATATATTTCACTTTGAAAAAATATTCTTAAAACTATATTTCAGATTTTAAAATAGAGATACTTGTTATAAATGTATGTTTCATTACTATGATAAAAGTCACTTTTGTCATATGCAGTTAAATACGTGTGAACCTAATATCTTTTCCTGTTAAAAATCCGTGGACTTTTTTTCTTCCAGAATCCCAATGGCACTACAGTGGAAGAAACCACTTTCACTAAAGGCGAATTCTCGAAGTTTCAAACAGCTTTTGTTCTTCATACGTACAAGTTCCCGAAATTTGTACTTATAGGGAAATGGACAGCAACAGTAAATTACGGATATAGGGTAATACTTACATCGATAAAAAATTTTGAATAAAATTAACGTTTATGAAACTGTAAATACATTTATTAATTTAAAATAATGTGACTGGTTAAAACTTATTTCCTGGCTTTTTCTTCTCTCTCTCTCGTTTTTTCTTTAATTTCTTTACTCTTTTTTTTTTCCTTTCTTCTTTCTTCTATAGCATGTGTAAAGTGACCTTCAAAAACGATAGACAAACCGAAAGTAAATTTCGTCATTTTTGTAAGAGGAATACTTTATTGCAAAAACAAAAAAATTACACCTTTACATTGTGAGCGACTTACTCCTGAAGTGGCTCCCACACCGTCTTGCTTACCTATGAGTGTAGGAGGAATAAAGGCAGAACCAGAAACTCTTATACTAACAATTATTTATTTATTCAAACACACTAATCAACAACAGTTTAACCACAAAGTGAATGTTCTAGGAGTGATAGAAAGAAAGCAGTAAATATTAAGCGTACAAACGCAACTAACCAATTTAATCGTTGATTACAAACCCCAAATCCACTAATTTAATATAGTGGCAAACACCGCTATTAATCTTACGCTGCTAAAATCAACTTTACTTTTTCTCACCTGCGTGGTGAATATAACAGCTTCTCAGCTTCTTCTTCTTACAATTACAAAACTATGACTTTATTTAGTCGAACCAATCTAAATATTGATGCTATTTTGAACTTATTTAAATTATTAAATCTTTGAACCCAGATTCCTATATTTCACATCGCATCATGACAATTAATTAAGTTAACTAATTCTAAATAATAAAACTCTCATCTCACAATAAATTATACACTGATCGTATAGTTTTAAAACATTATTAAATTTATTTTTAAGCACATGTATTAGTTAATTTACTTCATAACAAAATCAAAATTTAACTTAGCTTGAGAGAGGGAAAAACAGAGTAGGAGAATGGGCATGGTCGACCCCCGGAGTCTCCGCGGAAGTTTTTTGTGCGAAATTAAATAGCTCAGGGATCGGCTCTCTCTGTCTCCAAATCGGGGTGCGTCCCGTTTTATTTTCCGACTTCTTCACACCGAAATCCTAGAGCGGACTCTTTGTCTTGTCCACTTAATTGCCTCTGATTGGTCCAGAAACCAGCGCGTAGAGTTACATCGTTCCAAACCCCGAGGGTTATCGAACTTTCGGAAACGCGGGAAATTTGTTGACGCACCCCGCAATTTATGGGTCCAGTGACCCCAGGCGCGGGAACCTTTTTGGCACACCCTTGTTGAAGGAATTCTATCCTTCAGTGAGGGAAAAAGAAACGAGAATTCCAAAAAACTTACTTCGAAATTTTGAGGTCTGTTGAGTAATCCGCCCTCTGGCCTCCCATCAATATCAAGATTTCTACTTGAGAGGGATGGCTGTGAATTAAACGCAAATGCTAGCCCAAAGATTCCTCAAGAGGATTAGTGTTAAGGTCGCGTAAAGATCCGTCAAAACATCATGAACTATACATCTTGCACTATTTTTCAACTTAGTTGTCATCGACATTGAGATATCTGTTGTAAAGTGCAATCAGTTTGAAGAAACCTCTATTGTAAAACCCGTTTCCTATCGAAGCAAGAAATTGTTGTATCCACCTGAATCTTGTTTTGGAAGTTACGTCCCGAAAGTGCAACTTTCTTCAGGGAACAGGAACAGATTAACAGGCGAAAGTACGATGGGACAATGTTGTTTCCTTTCATGGATGTGAAGGGATTTTCACCTTCCTCAGTCTGACTTCCTTTTCTGAACATCCAACACCAACGACTAACCATTTGGCAAGACGTGAATTATTCATCATATACTGTATTAAGTATTTATGGATGATGGGCTCACTTGCCCATTCATACAGGATTACAGCATGCACTTTCATTGGCAACCACGTTATTAGTACATGTCTGTCTGCATCGTGATTTGTATTTGAATTTCCTCGGTAGAGAGTAACAGCCGATCTGATGCTACTTCGACGTTCTTTGATGCTCTTCGACGCTCTGCGCATGCGTCATTACCCTACACTAACAATCTTTTCGTCGTAAAACCATCAACAAATATCGTTTCTTGTGGTGATTGTTTTTTTATTATTTTTTAGTGGTTTATAAACGTACCATTTAAGTTGGTTAGTTTTCTGAAAACTTCAATTTTTATTTTTAATGCACTGCTATTGCTATAATTATTTTATTTATCACATCTTGTATGATAATATTAATTACTTTATTGTAGTTCAAGCAAAGCACCACAGTGCCTTTTGAGTTGCAAGAATATGGTAAGATACCTAGATGTATTTCATCTTATATTATACATTACTTAAAAATTAAAGTTAATGTAAATTTCCCCCCACAATTTAAAACAAGTAACCTATTTAGATTTTGAGTGACAAAAAATACATTATTCTCTAACTCTTTACAGATTTAATTCAACAGAAAATAACACTTTAAAAAACATAATATTATAAAAAGGCGCTTTCAAAATATATAAACTTTAATCCAGTCATTTCAACTCTTTAGAATTTTTCAGTTTTATCATTTTTACCATAAAAAGAAAGTTGGGAAATCTTTTTTTTAATAATAATATCCCAATAAAATTTTTTTAAAGTAATTTCAAATTATGGAGGAATTAAAAGTGTTTCAAATGTAGAAAGGGAAAAACTTGGAAAAATACAAAGTGTACTTTTTGACAATGGAAGGGATTTTTTGTAGGATAATTAGTATTGCTTTTCAGTTAAAGCAAAGTTATTGCCTTTTTTATTCAATTGTGAATGTGAGGGATATAGCTTAATAAAAACATGAATAAAACGGTATTCGGTTGTACTGAAAAATTATTTTAGCAATAAAGTATAATATATTAGAACGATAATTAAAAATGTCCTCAACAGTTGATTTGATATTTTATGGATATACTAAAAAGGAAAATTCACTTTCAAACATTTTAACTCTTTATCTACCGACGGTACTTATAAGTACCACTCTCTTTAAAATTACATAGAAAAACCATTTTTACGAATACTCCTACGATATTTATCAGGAATATTCTTTAAAATCCTCTCTTCGAAGATATAGGGTAGCTCTATGAAAAGTATTTTACCGGGAAAGAAGTATACTGTTATAGCAGAAATTGCGTTTTCAGCTAAAGCGTTTTCAGCGGATTGCGAAGATTGTTATTTTTGTTCCGAAAAAATAGTTAATGTTAAAAAGTGTCTTTTTTTTTGTATGTTAATGAAGAGCTTGGAAAATAATTTGACTATTCATTTTAAGTGAACAGTGTACATAATTAATTTTACAGTTGGATATCTTTAATTAATTAATTAGCTCTAACGAATAAAATTCCCCAAAGTTGACAATTTTGTTTATGTATATCCCTTAATTTTCATTGTAGTGATTCAAAAAATATATTGCATGAAAAAAAACTGAAGTAAATCATAATGCGGTTGATAAAAGGTTAACCACTTGAGTCAATCTATAAAGGGAGGAATAGACTCCATTATACCAGTGAGATTTTACATACTTTGTGCTGAAAACATCAGGTTACAAGTTGATTCTTTGCATAAATATGCACAGGTGGATTCATAAAGAAGAATACAGTGTTGTAACTCTAGTTCAGTCGCGCTGCAGTCGCTTGTTTTCAAGAGAGAGAGAGAGTGTATATAGTATTCCTGTCTGTGTTGTAAATAAACGTTTGTCCCTCCATCCGACCGGTCGAGTGTTTTTAGTCGCCTCAACTTCTGACAGTTAAATGTTAATTTATTCCATTTTTAATGTACGAATTCGAAATGAAATTTTGAATTTTGAATTAACGAATAAATTTTGCGAATTTCAACATTATTTGATATTGAACTTGAATTTGAACCTTATTTTGGTGCCTGAAACTTGGGACCAGCCTTTAGATAAATTATTACGAACTGAACCGAGTGTAGTTGAAGTATTGTGAACAGTATTTTGAATTTAAAAATTTAGTTTATACGAAATGGATATCGAAGTTCTAAAAAAAATTCGAACACCTGTCAGAAGGGTGGCAACAGAATTATCGAACTCAATTGAAATTGAGAAGAAAAATGTATCATGCGATTTAATAGAACTTTTAGCAAAATTAATTGATAAAGAAAAACAACTTGAGAATTTTGACAAAGATATCACGATTCTTACTAATATACACAACCTAGAAATAAAAATAGAGAAACAACAGGATATAGGGATACAATAATAACTTTTAAAGTGAGAGCCAATAAAATATTAAACAAAAGAGATACCGAGTCGAGAAAAACACCCAATACAAGTTCTAGAAGCGAAAAACAATTTTCAAGTTTAAAAAAACCTCAAATGTTAATCCCACAATTTGACAAAAATATTTTAAAATTCAGCGTTTCTTTGCGCAATTTGAAGCAGCAATTCACAATAACTCAAATTTAAGTGACGTTGAGAAATTTAATTATTTAAAGTCTTACACTTAGCTCATGAAGCTGAAAAAGCAATTTAAATGCAAATAACTATACAATCGCATTAAACATAATTAAAGAGCAATTTGGCAGAAAAGATTTAATTATCAATTTACATTTGTCCAAATTATTGTATTTAAATCCTGTGCGAAAATCATATGATATCTTGAGCTTGCGAAAACTGTATTTAGAATGTGAAATCCATATTCGAGAGTTACAAAACCATGGGGTGAACCCGAATACTTGCAGTTCATTGCTGTATCCAATAATTTTAAAATCTATTCCTCGAGATTTATCATTAGAGTTTACCCAAAAATCATATGATCAAACGGAGAATATGATTTGTAATTTATTAGACTTCTTAAAAATAGAAATTCAACTGCGCGAAAAAAATGAGCATTTAACTAAAGAATTCAATTCTTATGAATCCAATCCCCGAAAGGAAACTGGAAATTATTATAATGAGGAACAGAATCATATATATATATATAAACGCAATAAGTTTAATAAATATAACGTAGATTCAACGTATGGAAAAAAACAAAATTAATTGTAATGTCCCAACGACCTCCGCATTTGTTGTCAATGTAAATAAGTGTGTATTTTGCTTAGGAACTGATAATAAAAATGACCATAGTTCCAATTCTTGTCCGATATCAATCGAGGAAAGGAAATTATCTCTTAGCAAAAACGGCATTTGTTATTTGTATCTCGCGCGAGACCATATATTTCGCACTTGTATGAAGGCTAGTTTTTGCAGCAAATGTAAGAGTCATCACCCCGAACTAATATGCGATGCTTCTTTTAACCCTGCAAACACCTCCGCTAACCCAGGGTCCTCCTCTCAGAACGCAGGAGTTCCTGGTCCCTCTTCGCAATGTGGAACCCCCACGAAAACTGTTTCATACTGTAATGTGAATACAACTCATGCAGATTTTCTTCTAGGGACGCGTAGAGATTTGTTGGTAAATGAATCCGAGGAAAAAGAAATAAATCTCTTGCTACATAACGCTTCACAGAGATGTTTTTATTAAAAAAAAACAGTAGCCTCTGTAATGAAACTCCCCGTGATACGCGAAGAAAATTTATTGGCTTACACATTCGATTCGAGAACGCCCATTAAAAAAAAAAGGTTGTGGAAATCACCCTCTGTAACCTTAGTGACCCTGTAAACACGATCACTATTGAAGCTCTCCTGACGGATGTCATTTCGGGAACTCCATTCAGGATGTCGGCGAATAAAGTAAAGGAATCGCTTAGCTGTAAAAATATTCACATGTCTAACATAAACGAATCGAATGGATACTAGATTTCATTGTTAACAGGCACGCAATATTTTTGGCAGATTCATTCGAGTAAAAAGGAAAAATTAACAAAAACTTTGTTTACGATAGATACCATTTTCGGGACAATAATCCAGGATAGAATATTGCCTATGGATGTACATTATAAAGAAAATGTTTCTGTATTTAAAATAGAATGTTGTCCCCAATTAAATGAAAATTTAACCAATTTTGGAAATTAGATTCGATGGGAATTAGTGATGCAGAAAACAGTATGTTAGATAATGACTATATTTCGAACTTTGAGAATAATTTAAAACTTAATAACGGAATGTATGAGACAAAATTATTTTGGGAAGATAAACCAAGCGATTTGGAAAATAATTAGGCGATAGCGACCGAATATTTGATAATTTAAATCTAAAATGAAAGACAATAATTGGCTTTATAATGAATACATAAATATTGTTAAAGATCAAATCAAAGAAAATATTTTTGAGCAATGTTCATCACATTTCGAAACTAATTCTTATTATATGCCTTATTGGGCTGTGGTTCGAAAAGATAAGGAAATGACGAGAGAAAGTTCAAATGGTTTTTGATGCATCTTCGAAAGATAGAGACTGTAAATCTTTAAACGAGTGCCTTTATGCGGGTCCACCCTTGAATCCCAGAATAGTATATGTAATTTTGAAATTTCGAAAATATGAACAAGCGTTTTGTAGTGATATTCAAGAGGCATTTTTATTGATTGGAATAGCTGAGGAAGATCGTGACTATTTAAGATTTTTTTGTTTTTCGAATGATGGAGATGCCAAATCTTACAAAATAATGAGAATGAATCGTGTATGTTTGGGGTGACCTTGAGTTCTTTTGTGTTTGCTGCGACGATTAAATTCCATATACGAAATTATAAGGATTATAGAGAAACTTTTGAAATACTGAATACTTCCTTATAGGTTGACGACCTGTTCGCCGGTTCATCCGAATCCTTTAATAAAAATTTCGATCTCTCAAAAAACGCGATAGAAAGTCTTAAAGATGTTAAAATGAAGTTAAGAAAATTTAAAACTAATTCGAAGGAATTAAGAAAATTATGGAATTAAAACGGTGCAGGTGAATCGGGTGAGCGTTCTTTAAAAATTTTAAGAATTATTTGGAATTTAAATAATGATACATTTAAATTAGATGCATAACCATTGTTTGAGTTAATTAAAAATTTAAATAATTCGAAACGCTGTGTTCTAAAAACAGCAGCAAAAATCTTTGATCCGATAGGTTTTATTTCCCCATTTGTGTTAACAATAAGATGCTTAATGCAAGAAATTTGGGAATACGGTCTTGGCTGTGATGAAGAATTGCCCACCGAGTAAAAGAAAAAAATGGAAGACTTGGGGCTCTCAAGTTTGTTTTCTAGGTGACTTAACATTGGAAAGAAAATATTTTCCATATCCTTTAGGCAAGGGTAAGGATTTGCAATTATACATATTATGAGATGCAAGTCTCAGAGCATTTGGAGCAGTCACATATTTTCATTATGTCACTGCGAATGACGATATTTACATGAGATTTATAACCACTAAAAGTCGAGTTTCTCCTCTCAAAAAGTTAACCCTCACGTGATAGGAACTTTTGCAAGCAGTTTTAGCCTCGAGAATTTTGAGATATTTAACATTCAATTTTAAATTCCCAGTGTCGAAATTTTTCCTTTGGAGTGATTCTTCTATTGCTCTCTATTGGAATAAGGGAAAAGCTTCAAATTACAAGCAATTTGTTTCGAATAGGGTAATAGAAATCCAATCAAATTCCGATCCGTCTGATTGGCATCATTGCAGTGGGAGAGAAAACCCAGCAGATTATGTTTCTCGTGGAGCGAATCTCGAGACAATTATTAACAGCTTCGCACGACGGAAAACAACTGGCCTAAAAACTTGAACTGTGACTTTTCTTCAACCGACCCATTTGATTCCGAAGAACAAGTTCGCATTTGAGTTACATTACAAGCTACATTCGCATTTGAGTTACATTACAAGTTACATTCGCATTTGAATTAAACACAGCCACAGTAATTAATTTAAGCAGATGCAGCAGCCTGCAGAAGCTATTGAAAGTTACTAGTTGGGTGCTTGGTTTTGTGCATAACATTCGCAATAGATTAAATAAACGATCCGACGAATTAACAACAGAAGAAATTAATGGTGCCGAAAAATTTTGGATTCAATTAGTACAGAGAGATGCTTTCGCCGAAGAAGTTAATTGTTTACGTGCAAGCAAATTACTACTCAAAACATCAGTAATTTTAGAATTTAATCCTTTTCTTGATACAGATGAACTGATACATGTCTCGGTGGAAGACTGCAAAAATTTAAATTATTTTATTTACAAAAACACCCTATCATTTTACTGGCCAAGCATTACTTCGTAAATTTAATAGTGCCAGACTCTCACGGAAAGGTTTTTCACGGTGGTATTAGCGAGACTCTCTACTCCGCGATTCTGGCTCGTTAAAGGGAGAGAGACTGTGAAAACATCTTAAAAAAATGTATGCTGTGTAAAAGATTCAGCTCGACTTCAGGTGTTCAAGTCACCGCACCGTTACCAGCGCTTCGTGTAGGGCAATTAGCTCCATTTTCTGTAGTTGGAATAGATTTTGGAGGGCCTCTCTACACAAAAGACGAGAATAACCACTGCATTGATTTATTTACGTGTGCTGTTACGAGAGCTCTTCACTTAGAGATAGTGAACAACCTTACAACTGAAACGTTTCTATTAGCACTGCAATGTTTTATTAGCTGTCGGGGACTGTGTTCAAAAATCTTGACTGACAACGCAAAAACTTTAAAAAAATCCGAACTTGAACTGAAAAACTTATGGAAAGTTATCAGCGATTCTGCAGTGAAATCGTTCAACGCTTCCCATACAATATACTGGCAGTTTATCATCGAACGAGATCCCTGGTGGGGTGGCTTTTACAAAAGATTTATTCGAACAGTAAAGCTTGATTTACAAAAGACTGTGGGCAAAACAACTTTATTTCGCGATGAGTTGGAGACTCTTTTAATTGAAATTGAACGAGTGCTCAACTCTCGCCCTCTTAGTATATTTTTTTCTGAATTTAATGAACCTGAACCGCTTACTCCATCTCATATGATTTAAGATGTAGAGTGAATAGTCGACCACCTGCCAGGCTTAATTTTGATTCTAACTTATCCAACAGGAAAGTTCGAATTAAAAGGTTTAATTATAGCGAAAGATTACTTAATACGATTTCGACAAATTGGACAAAAGAATATATTTTCATGCTTAAATCTGCTCATTGTGTTAAACCTACAGGCAAAATTAAAGAATTTAAAATTGATGATGTTGTACTAATTATATAATGATGAAAAATTCCCTGAACATTTTGGGAAACCAAGTAAAGTTGTTGATGTATTTCCTGGCAGGGATGGTGTTGTGTTGTGTGATTTCAAACTATAATTAGATGCACATTTGAACGACTTCCTCCTTTAAATATTATTTTAATATATCTCTACTTCACTGTACAACACATTACTAATTACAGATACAATTTCATGGTTGCGTGTTATTTATATACAATCCTCCACTCAGTCACAGTTAAGTCTTTAACTGGTTACAGTTAAATATACCACATCTCCTCCCTCCTTAAAGAACAAGTCTCTCCGAGGCCGCCTGATTCTCCCGGAACGCCTAGGAAATGGCCTGTCTGGAACTGGTGGACTCCTCGTCTCGAGTCAGTCTCTTTAGCTGAAGACTGTGATAGATCTGGAACCGCAACATCAGTTGATGGCACTCCTTGTACGGAAAATGAACCCAATTCCTTGTTCCGATCCTTAGAAATATCTTCCGCCGTTTCTGCATGCTGAATATTAGAGTTGTTTTCTCGAACCTCTGATGATGGAAATCTCTGGTGCATAAGTGGAATGATGTTTTCTTGCACCTTATCCCCCACTGGACGGATCTGATCAACATGTCGTCTCACGAGGTTCCTTGAACATCAATGATGTAGTGGAGTACGCCATCCTGGTTTACAATGGTACCAAACTTCCATCTAGTATTAGCTGCTCTGTAAACTCTCACAGCCACTCGATCTCAACATCAAATTTCCTATCTCGGAATTCGAAATTATCTCTTCGTAATTTATCCTGAATTTTGTTTTCAATTCAGGTAAAAGTAAATCTATCCTGGTTCTAATGTCTCTTTTTAAGAATAACATGGCTGGACTAAGTGTTGTAGTTACATTAGGAGCTTTTCGGTATTGCATTAAAAATGTACTTAATTTCTGCTGTATAGTACCTTCGTATTTATGCATAGCTCTCAATGATTGCTTTAAAGTAGCAACATAACGTTCTGCTTGTCCATTACTAGAAGGCTTGAAAGGTACACTAGTTTTGTGCCTAACTCCATTTTTATGCATAAATCGCTGAAATTCATAGGATGTAAACTGAGATCCATTATCGCTGACAAAAAACCTAGGTAATCCGAATCTTGCAAAACTATCTCGAAGACATTCGATGGTTTTCTTGGTTGTGATTACCTTCATAGGTATACTTCTAACCATTTGGAATGAGCGTCAACGATCAGGAAAAACGTGTGTTCAAAAATTGGTCAGCAAAATCTACATGAATACGTTCCCAGGGCATACTGGGATATTCCAGTAATGAACTTTAGATTTTGGAGGATCAGCCTTATATCTAGCACAATCGACACAGTTTTGCGGCTTCTTCAATATCGTTATCTATATTTTTCCAATAGACGAACGATCTAGCTATAGCCTTCATTTTTACTATTCCTAAGTGTCCAGCATGTAATTCTTCCAGAACGTTCTTCCGATTTCCTTGGAATACAGACCCTTTGTCCGTACATAATACAACCATCCTCAATGGTATACTGGGCTTCCCTCCCTTGCAAATCTTTACCTTCCCTTAAGGCTCTTAAGAGTGGACCAGCTCTATATCTTTACTCGTCTCCTGTCGTAACTCCTTAGAAGTAACCGGTAATGCTTCAATCTGTGACATCTGAAATATTGTGATGTCATCTTTAACTTCAAGCTCTTCGGATGTTTTTGGTAAACGAGAAAGAAAGTCTGCATTTCCGTGTTCAATCGTTTTACGGAATATTATATCAAACTCAAATGACTGCAAAATGAGCGCATAATGTAAAAGTCGGGTAGCTGCCAACACTGGTAAACCTCTTTTGAACCAAAAATAGCTATCAAAGGTTTGTGATCTGTTATCAAAGTGAATCGTCTACCTTTCAAACATAGGTAAAACTTTCTTACTGCCCAAACTATTGAAAGAGCTTCCTTATCAATTTGGGAGTATTTTTTCTCGGACCCAGATAAAGTTCTTGATGCGAACGCGATCGGACGTTCAGAGCCATCTGGATATACGTGTGACAGAACACAACCAATGCCAACTGGAGATGCATCACTAGCTAAAGTTAAAGGTAGGCTAGGATCATAATGCACCAAAATTTTAGGTGAACAAATTTCCTTCTTTATTTGCTCAAAGGCAACCTGGCAATCCTTCGACCATAAAAATCTAACATTTTTTTTTTGTTAAATTATTAAGAGGATTAGCAATAGTAGCTAAATTTTCACAAAATTTCCGTAAAAATTAACTAACCCTAAGAAACTTTTTACTTCATGAACATTTCGGGGTACAGGAGCATTTACAACGGCTGAGATCTTTTCGTCAGTTTTATGTAACCCTTTTGAATCGATTCTATGCCCAAGAAAATTTATTTCATTTTGGAAAAACTTACTTTTATTTAAATTAAGCTTTAGCCCGTGTTCTCTACATTTCTTAAAAAATTCCTCTAAAGCTGTAAAATGCGAAATTTCATCGCTCCCTGTTATTCTAGCATCATCCATAAAGACCTTGACTCCATCCATACCCTGAAATAGTCCGTCAACATAGCGCTGCCAAATAGCAGGTGCCCCATTTAATCCATACATAAGTCTTTTACAAATATATAATCCCTTGTGGGTATTTATAGTCATTAATTTCTGACTGTCGGGATGGAGTTTCATTTGCAAATATGCAGACATGTTAAAATCTAATTTTGTAAATTGTTTTCCCCATTTAAACTACCAAAAATTTCATCCAATCTTGGTAAAGGATGCTGAGGAACAATTAAATTTGGATTCAGGTTACTGAATAATCAGCACATAGTCTTATACTACCATCGGATTTAACAACAGGGACTACTGGGGTTGCCCATTCAGAGCTGTCGACTTTTTCTATGATACCCTCTTTTCAAGTCTGTCAATTTCGTTTTCAACTCTCTACCTTTGAGAGCAAAGGGTACTGTTCGAACCTACAAAATATAGGTTTTACTCCATGTCTGAGTTTTAATTTAGCCTCATAATTGTTTATTTCTCCTAATTTATCATCGAAAATATCCTTATACTCTCTTAGAAGGTTATTTAAATTTTGTTCAGTTTTGCTCTAAAAGCTTTAATAGCCGGCAATCTAAATGAATTTTATAGAGCCATTCCCGACCCAGAATAGTATCCAAGTTTTCTTTCACAATGTATAAGTTCAAGTTTACTTTTGATTTTTATATTGTACCCTTACAGTAACATATCCTAATGGTATAATTGAATCTCCTTTATATGTTTTAAAAACTATATTTGTAGGTTTAATTGGTTTATTTGAAATTTTCCTGAAATTTCCAATACTCATTACACTAACCGCTCCCCGTATCTAATTCCATAGAACAACTTTTTTGTTTTCAATATTTAAATTTATCATAATTGGAGGTCGTTTTGGTTCTTCCTCGTGTAATATATAATCCTGAATTTTTAATTCGTATAGTGGAATTCTATTTCTATCTTCAACTTCATTTAATAGAGTTACCTGTTTTTGTTTAACCGATTTCGCATTTGCCTTTTTAGATGCGAAGCATGCCTGTTTAATGTGCCCAGTTTTTCCACAGAAATTACATGTACTTGAAATAAATATACAATTCTCTTTTGCATGGTTGGTACCTGTGCATCGTGAACAATATAATGTTTTTCTTTCGGCTTTTTGTAAAATTTGATTTTTATCCATGTGTTTTTTAAAAGTTTGCATTGAATTTATTGCTCGGCCCATAATATCATTTGTCCCTCTAAAAGCTTTTTCCATAGCCAGTGCTATATTTAGCGTTTTCTCGAGATTAATATTATCTTCCTCAAATAATCGATCTAAAATCATTTTATCCCGCAACCCGCTTACAAATACGTCGCGTAACATAATACTAAACATATCTTTATCATAATCACAATTTATTGCTAGAGCCCGAAGCTCGGCAATGTATGTACTAATACCTTCCCCTGCTGTCTGTTTTCTGTTTAAAAATTTGTGACGAGAAGGTATAATTAAAGGTTTTGGGGTCAAATGTTTCTTAAGTGCATCTTTTAATTTATCTAACGTTTGGTCGGAAGGAATGTCAGGTGCAAGCAAATTCTTAAGTAACTGTACAATTTTGCACTAAGACGAAACAAAACCTTAGCTCGATTTGCTATTGGTACATTCTGTACATCTAAGTAAGTTTCGAATCTTTCAATAAAACTATCGAAATTTTCATTTTCTTCATCAAATTTGTCAAATTGCACAGTTACTTTATGACTATGAGAATCGTCTCTAATTTGCAGCGCTCGAATCAAATCTTGATTCTGCCGGAGTAAGTCTGCAATTTGCTGTTCCATGGTTCCTTCCGATTAAAGAGAGAAAAAATTTCCTTTACCTTGAGCAGTTTTCGGCAATGCCTTATCCAAAAGAATCTCAATATATCCCATCTTCGTCGCCAACTGTTGTGTTGTGTGATTTCAAACTATAATTAGATGCACATTTGAACGACTTCCTCCTTTAAATATTATTTTAATATATCTCTACTTCACTGTACAACACATTACTAATTACAGATACAATTTCATGGTTGCGTGTTATTTATATACAATCCTCCACTCAGTCACAGTTAAGTCTTTAACTGGTTACAGTTAAATATACCACAGATGGTAATATACGTTTTTGTAAGATAAAAACACAAAATTCAATTATTAAAAGACCTGCACAAAATTGTTACATAACCTTGAACTTAATGAAGGATTTCTTAGTTAAGTAGTTGTTTTGAATTTGTATGTAAATCGACTTGTAATGTGTATTTAATACTTTTCTGTGTATTTTGAAATTGTAGCAGATTATGAATGAACACCCTGGTCATTCGAAAGGGGGGGAAGTGTGTTGTAACTTTAGTTCAGCGGCGCTGCAGTCGCTTGTTTTCAAGTGTATATAGTATTCCTGTCTGTCTTGTTTGTGTTGTAAATAAACGTTTGTCCCTCCATCCGACTGGCCGAGTGTTTTTAGTCGCCTCAACTTCTGACAGGTAAGAGTTCATTTATTCCATTTTTAATGTACGCATTCGAAATGAAATTTTGAAATACGATAACGAATGAATTACGAATTTCAACGTTATTTGATATTGAGCTTGAATTTGGACATACAGATTCTATGCTCTATAATATAACAACAACATGAGAGACATATTTCCTGCAACAGGATTGTAGAGGATTATCAGGGACGTTTTAAAGCATGGGCCAACTTCGACCGGTTCCAGGGCCTCACCCTCGGAGGGGGGCCTCATTTCGTTCTCGAATCTGTTTTAATATCATAATCCGTATACTTTTAAAGGTCAAATATTATTTCCGAACATATTCTGTGAAAAACAGGGAATTTCAAACTACATTTCAACTTCCAAAAATGCTATTATGTGAGGACACTTGTCTTTTTCTAGGCCTAGGCCTAATAGTATAAACAATCATGAGTAAGTGAGTGGATATTAACGTCGCACTGTTCAGCTACACGAGGGCTTTGGGCGATGGACCACGTAATTCTGATCCATGGTCAAGTGCGTTGACATAAACAATCATTCAACTCATTTAGTCTAAAGGCGGCTATCGGTCAAGCCGGTTTGTGCATAAGTTTTGGAGATTGTGAGTCTTGCATATTTATTTTTTTTTCAAATTACCGTTTGAACAAGTTGTGACTATACATGTTGTATACTGTCTACTTTTACAGAGCTCGGGTGGGGTCTACTTTGGCATAGGAGCACAGGGCCTCAAAGTGTCTTAAGACGTCCCTGGAGATTATTTTCTGTTTTTTTTTTAAAGATAGTCACAGATGTTCAATGTGTGAACTCTTAATCACACGAGATATATCGAGACGTCAATCCATATCCGTTCAAACGTGTGTTATGGTAAATGAATCAAGTTCATCAATGACGGCTTAAAACGCTGTTTTAGCCCGCTAAATCATTGGAAAGAGGAGGGATGAATTCATTGCTCCTTACATACCCCCACAGGAAGAAATTGCAAGGGATTTCTGAGTACCCATTGGCAGAGTGGCGTGTTGTAGTTTAATCCATCGGTGAGGAAAATGCCCATTGAAATCTCGCACGTAGACAGACCAGTGTGGTGGCATAAAATCCAATTGAAGAATGAAGATGTCAATGTCGTCCTGTAATTGTGGCATCAACTTAAGAGTTAACATATCCAAAAAAGTGACTCCCATGACAATTTGCCGAAAGTCCGAATACTTTCTTTCTGGACACTGCACAGAAAACATTTATCTTAAGGGGCTCCCATCTGTGTTGCTCAGTGGCTATTTCCTGTGGCTTACGTCAGGGGCAAAACAAAAACTTTAAGAGTACATCTACCTTAAGGTTCGCTTAGTTTGTGTGTATCTTTGACTGTTACTGTTTTGCAGCATCAGAAATGTGTATACTTTTTTATGAATCACCCTGCATATCGAGGCCCCTATATTATTTAAAACCGTCAATAATTACGCGAAGAACGAGTAGTGTTGCATTAAAATATACTGTCATACAACATGTTAAAATTAGTAATGTTTTAATGCTTCTTATGTTCAATAATGTTTGATGACATAAAGCTTACGTAAATAATCCTTTTTGTCATTCTTTTAAAGACAAAAAAAAAAGGATTATGAACCACAAAATTCTGAAAATGTTCCCTCTCGTACTATAACTGAGTAAACTGTCAGGCTTCAAAAACGTCTTGATAGAGAGAAAAATATAAATTCAGTTTTGGGAACTATTTCCGCATGATTCCGAAAGCGAGTATGAATTTATCTTTAAGAGACAACGAAATAAATAATTGAAGGTTTTATTGGTGCAAATACCAAATCTGACAATGTAGTGCAACAAATGAAATAATCAGCAAAAATTTGACAGAAAATTATAATTTTTATCGACTTTAAGGGAAAATTTAAATTAAATTAAATATGAAAGGAGCTCACTTCTAGATAGGGGGTAGGCTTCTTAGAAGGTTTTTTTTACCGTGTGTGGCAAACTAATTCTTCCATATTTTTTTTAAATATATGCTGGCTCCCTATATTAACTATATTGTACGTGTAAAGTAGAAAGTGG
The DNA here is from genome assembly GCA_019973935.1 of Trichonephila clavipes. Lineage (NCBI taxonomy): Eukaryota > Metazoa > Arthropoda > Arachnida > Araneae > Nephilidae > Trichonephila > Trichonephila clavipes. The sequence goes on along the minus strand of BMAU01018599.1, from coordinate 763,769 downwards.
ACAAATGACTTGTCACCTATCTCTTATTTTTTTCTTTCATAAATTTCAACCACAGATTATATTCATTAATATCTTATAAAAATATTTCTCGAAGTAATCAACTCTATTATTTAAAGTTGACACTGTTTTAGTTTTATAAGACTAATTTTTTTGTTTTATGGTGCCAACAAGAAAAACTATTAGCAATTTTAAAAGAGGGCAGATTGTTTCTATTCTACAAAATGACGTGAAAGTATCTGAAATTTCAAAACAACTTAGAATATCAAACAGAATCATATTAAGAATTTATAATGCCTATTTAACTAAAGGTAGCACACAAGATTCATCTTCTAGGTGACATAAACCCCAAAAATGACAAAATTTGATGACAAGGAACTGAAGCAGATTATGAAGAAAAATAGGGAAAGCAAACGATTGACAACTCTTCAAATTATAAAGGAGTTCACTTTAAACTCAGGAATACAAAGATCCCTCACAGAACAATACTGAGGTAACTTAAATTTCCTGGGCTTGAAACTCGACGACCAACATGAAAACCATATTTGTCAGCTTTAAATTAAAAAACAATCGTTAGGCTTGGGCTGATGAATACAAACTATGCGCCATAAAAATGTAGAAAAAAGTTGTATGGATCAATGAGAACTATTTTACACTTTTTAGAAATGATTACAGACAAAAAATTTGTCGGAAATAATATGACGCTCTTCCTCCAGATTGCATACAACCTGTCGTGCACGCTAGAGGTTACGTGTTGATGATCTGGGGAGCTTATAGTTGGAATAAGATCGGTCCCCTTACAAGGATAAAGGGTAACAGAACTAGATATAACCACTTATCTCATCTAGAAAATACTTTTAAACGAAGAATGAAATATTGGTTACCAGATGGTGCAGCAAATAATCAAGACGATAATGCAAATCCACATCAAGCCAAAACTGCACAGACCTGGTTTAACCATAACCATGGTGTATTTATTATTTGAGATGGTCATCACACAAACAATTCCAGATATTTGCATAATATAAACTCTGTGGGACGAATTAGATAGGCATTTAAGAGAGTTGAATTGCCTTCCAACAAATGTCGAGAAATAGAAATATCACTTCATAGAGAATGGTATGAAATTCCTGTAGAGAAATGTTACAAACTTATTACATCAGTCCAACGATGAGTTAATGCGTTATACCAGGAGTTGGCATTAAGCCGATCGCGAAGGACCACCAAGATATATTGGGGGGTATCATCTTTACTTAAAACAAAAACGCGCATAATAAAGGAAATATATTTGTGAAACACCGATGCTAGCTAGACTGGAGACCAGGTTGTGACGAACCTATACGGCACTTTATCACTAATACTCTTGGGCGTCTTTGGGGATTGTAAATTCACGTATATTTCCAACCAGCTCTAAAGGTTGAAAACGGAATATGCAAATGAATCAAAGTATTTAAGAAGAGTGTTGTAAGTTATCAGGGAGAAGGCTATTGAGCCAAGAGATACATTGACGAAGATTCAAGTGATTAGTTTCTGGCTGATTACCACGCATCGACCTACATTTGGAAAGTTTAAGCCGGCTTGAAATGAGTGAAGTAGTAAAAGTAAAGTGATATTTAATTTCGATTCTCGGATCATAAGAGTAAATATATAATAGTGTTAGTGGACAGTTAATGATTGCTAGTAATTCAAATTGCGTATATCTCTCGGTCCTCTTATTCCAGTAAACCCGTTCGATATTGAGTTTAAAAGTTCATTAGTATTATATTACGTGATTTAAATTAATAGTTAAGTTCAATCCCATTGACGTAGATATATTGATTCATCTCTGTATTTAGAAGGTTGATAATTGATTCAAATGAATAAATATAATTTGTTATTGTCAAAATGTCATCTGGCAATTCTTTGCCTCAATTCAATCTTGGTGTCCAGGGTGGAACCAAGAGGGTTCCTACAAGGTTGACCGCAACTCCTTAAAAAAGTTAGAAGTAGCCCGTATCTTCGAAAATTCTGCCCACCTTTGCTATATACAAAGCAAAAATTGGAAGCATCAAATACTGGATAAGGTCACAAGTCATTTGAGCAGTGTCAGGGTCACGCGGTAACGTTATTAAATTACTCGTTTGTGACGTCCCAATGTAATATTTTGAACGTGCTACTTTTGTATCTTGTCTTTGGCAACGAGTTAAAAATGTTGTTGATAGAATTCTCTAGAAATAAAAGGGTGAATTTGTGCTGCTCTTATGAGTTTTGCGTTATTTTAGTATAAATTGGTGTCAAAACTGACATTTGTGCAGGGAAACCCCATTGGATTTCGAATCGCTTAAAAGATTAAGGATTTAGAACTGTTTAGAAGATTAAGGATTTCGAATTGTGTGTTTCAAGATTAAGAATCGTGAACTAATTTTAAGCTTGGCGAAATCGAAACTGTTTCGAAGATTGTGAATTCTAATTATATCCAACATTTGGTAGTAAGTGAATAATTTTGAATCTCTAGTAAATTGTGTAATAAGTTTTAAAGTTGAGGAAGTTTATTTTAAAAGTGGATGAGAAATGGCGTTTTTAGGAAGAACTTTGAAGGTAGATTTGAAGTGTTTGGCAGAAGAATTAAGAGAAACTGTAACAGAAGAAATGAAAGTTCCTGCTTTAGAAAAGATGATATTAGCAAGTAAGGAGTATGAAGAGATGTTCGCGAAAGAATTATTACTCAGAATAGTAAGTGAAAGAGGAAAAGAAATTAAGCACCAAAAAAAGAGATGGAATAAAACGCCAAGAGAGAGAAGATGAAATAAGATGACAAGAAAAAGAATATAAAATAAAGTGTCACGAAAGAAAATATGAAATAATGCCGCCAAGAAAGAGAATATGAAATAAAGTGTCACGAAAGAAAATATGAAATAATTCCGCCAAGAAAGAGAATATTAATTACAGATGTTGAAGATAGAAGCCTCGTTGGACTCTCAGAATGAAGGCATACAAGAACACGTACCAGTTGTATTGCAAAAATTAAAGCGTACTTTTAACCCCAAAGACGGTGATATAAGTTTTTGCCTAATACTGTTTGAAAGACAAGCACGAGGAGTCCATATTAAGGAAGAAGATTGGGTAACGAATCTTGTTGGACTATTGCCGTTAAAAATGGCGAATTTATTCGCCAGGGAACCTGAGGAAAAGGCAAATAATTATGAGCATATAAAAGGAATGCAATTAAAAAGATTTAAATTGAGCCCAGAAGCGTTCAAAACAAAATTTAAGAGGCATTGTAAATAGGCCGAGTACACTTGGCGAGATTTTGAATTTGAGTGGCGAATTATTTTAATGAGTGGATTTCGGGACTAAACACCTACGATTTCGACAGTCTTAAACAACTTGTCATTGTAGAACAGATGTAGAAACAGTTATCCAGAGATATACAGCAACATTTTATTGATGATTGGGGTAGAATTGTTACAGCTGACGATCTTGCAGAGAAGTTAGATGATTCTGTGTGAAAAAGCAAGGCAATATAATCAGAACACTAAAGCTACTTCGTCTCAACCATATAGAAATTCCTATCGGGAAAACCTAGCACGTTCAATAGAAGATGCCATACATTTGGTGAAGAATATAGACAAGAATCTAACAACCGCAGTGGATATGATAAACGAAATTCTTTCCAAAAACCAGTTACATGTTTCAATCGTGGACGAGTAGGACATTTTGCGAAATTATGCAGAAATAACAAAGAGACGGGAGAGGAAAGACCGAGGGAAAAGTTGCTGAGGTAAAGGTATTTGAAGTGCAAGCGGCAGAAGACAAAGTAGCTAGAGAATAAAGGCAAAGTAGTCACAGCGCGATTCAACGGCGAATTTGTAATGGAAAATAAGAAATGCAGCGCAGTTCAACTAAAAATGTCTGATCTTATAATAGTAAAAATTTCGTATGGCTGAGAAGAGTATGAAGCTGTAGTAGATTCTGGTGCACAAATTAGTATGTTTAAAAGCAGTGTAGTGGGGAAGGAAGTAGATCACAAAAGATATATAATGTTGCAACCTGCATTTAATGATTGTTCAAAGTCTGAACTAAAAGAAGTTGATATTGGTTTTGTAACGAACGGGTATATTACACCGGTAATTAAAACGGTGCTGGAAATTGTGGAATGAATGAATGCTGATATATATTATTGGATACTGAAACATGTGAAACATTATTAGAAAAAGAAAGAATATACAATCCAAGATTTACAGCCGCTGTGAACTTAAGATCAGATTCTCCCAAAAAATCGTTAGATGAGAGAGTAAATACAGAAGAGGAAGAACAGGAGCCAACAATAACGGAATATGATGAGGATAATGGAAATGACACCGAAAAATTCAAGAAACAGCAACAGATTTGCGATACTCTTCAAGAAGCATGGGATTTTGCTAAGCGGAACATAGGAAGATATGTGATAGAAAACGATTTCCTGTACGATGAAGATCAGTTGTGTGAAAATTGGATAAAACATTTAGTGATTCCTGAAATTAGGAAGAGGGAAATACTAGAAATTGCGCATGAATCAGTGTTAGTCACATCTAGGAGCTTGTAGCATGTCCTATATTTTAGCTCACTAGATGGTAGCACCTTACAATGAAGTGTACATCTAGAATAGTACTAGTTTTCTCCGCTAGGTTGCAGTATATATACGTTGTGCTCATGGGTAATCTCTCTCTCAACACTCGCAGATGATTTAGAACATGTGTCTACAATAAAGTTAAAGTTGTTAAGTTTTATCTGATTGCATCCTGATTGAACATTAACGCAACATATCCGTCAATGGTGACCTGCATGAATAAGATATTATGGCATTAAAATAATGCTTTATTTTTTAAAATTTTCACGAAATAGCTAAATATTGCGAAAGAACTGGTAACCACGTGTAAGCTTCAAAATGAATGACGTAGGCGCCGTCAAGATACCGGCATATAACTTTCACGATCCTGCTCTCTGGTTCACAATGCGATAGCACATTCCAACTTGATGTCCGAAAGCAATAACAGACAGCAAAACAAAATTTAATTACATCATCGCGCATTTACCACCGGAAGCCGCAACGATCATTCGTGACGTCATTATGAATCCGACCCTGTGGAGCCTTACGAAAAAGCGAGAATGGAGCTAATAAAAAAGAAGCGGTGAATCATCCCATCAAGAAATCAGGAAATTACTCATCGGAGAAGAACTCGGAGATAGACGTCCCAGCGAACTATTGCGCGTCATGAGGAGGCGCGCGGAATCTCATAGCGTTCCGGATGACCTCATACTTGAACTTTTTCAGCAGCATCTGCCCACTCGTGTACAATCCATTCTTGCAGCTATAAGCCCGCTGACACTGGAGAAAGCTGCCGAAGTAGCCGATCGAGTCATGGGAGGTGACTCCAATTGCGGTAAGTGCCTGTTCCGTTTCCTCAGACAAAAATTCCATTGAAAGCCATGTACTTGAAGAAATAAAACAATTAAATTTGCGCATTGATGAAATTTCGCGTAGCAGAAGTCGTAGTCGCAATCGTAATCTCCCATTTCATAAACGTAATCGCTCTAAATCAAAAACATACGAGCAGTGCTGGTACCATTACAAATTTGGCTCAGCAGCTCAAAATGTCACCCTCCATGTAAATTCTCAAAAAACGAGTCCGGTTAGGTATAATGGCGACTACTGCCTTGCCAAGAAATTCTCGTCGCCTTTTATTCGAGATAGACGTACTAATGTCACATTTTTAATTGACACGGGATCTGATGTGTCCATAATTCCAGCAACAAAAACACAAAGGCAAAATAATTCACAAATGACACTTTCTGCCGCCAATACATCACCCATACACGTATACACAACTCAAACACTTTCTTTGGATTTAGGCTTAAGGAGAATTTTCCAATGGACATTTTTAGTTGGTAACGTTTCAACCCCAATTATCGGTGCTGATTTCTTGTACAACTTCCGTTTAGTACCGGATATAAGTAAGCAAGCATTGTTAGACTCGGAGACAAATATTAAATGTCATTGTATTTTAGGCAATAGTAGAATTCATTCAATTAAAACTGTGTCAGGAGATAGTGTTTATCATGAACTTTTAAGAAAATTTCCTGACATCACAAAAACCTCCCCGGCCTGATCAAGAAATTAAACATTCCGTAGTCCATTACATCGAAACAAATAGTCGACCTGTAACAGCTAAAGCTCGCCGCCTCGCTCCCGATCGTCTCCGCATCGCAAAAGCGGAATTTGAGAACATGATTACTCTAGGTCATATGCGACCTTCCAAAAGTAATTATGCCTCACCTTTACATATGGTTCCTAAAAAGACAGCACAGAGTAGAGACCAGTCGGCGATTACCGTCCACTCAATGCTCAAACTATTAAAGATAATTATAGCGTTCCCAATATTTTAGATTTTACTTCTAATCTTCACGGTACAAAATTTATTCTCACATTGATCTCGTGAAGGCATATCATCAAATTCCAATTAACCCAGATGATGTACATAAAAAGGATCACACCTTTTGGGTTATTTGAAAGCACTCGGATGCAGTTTGGTCTTTTTGCAATGCCGCTGCTACATTTCAACGATTCATAGATGAAGTCTTGCGAAATCTTCCATTTGTGTTCGCTTTTGTAGATGACATTCTGGTCGCGTCTTCTTCACCCGAAGAACATTTACAACATTTACAAATTTTATTCACACGCTTACAACAATATGGACTATCTTTAAAGCCCTCTCTAAATGCATTTTCGGTGTAACTACAATAAAATTCTTAGGCTTTAAAGTATCTGAATCAGGAATAGAACCCTTGTCGGATCGCGTCGATTGCATTTTAAATTTTCCTCAACCTACTACACTCACGCAATTAAGACGTTTCTTCGGGTTATTTAATTTTTATCGACGCTTTGTTCCCAAAGCTGCTCATTTATTAGCCCCACTAAATAAATTTTTGGAAGGAATTAAAAATTTTAAAAGTCTAAAAAGTTTCCTGTAAAAATTTGCGTGACTCAATTCAATGGACTGAGGAGGCAGAGCAGGCATTTAATGATGCCAAAAACGCTTTAGCTGACGCAACTCTTCTTCGACATCCCATTCCAGGTGCAAAATTAAGCCTTTGGACTGATGCGAGTGACAAAGCCGTAGGTGGTTCTCTTATGCAACTTTGTCAAAACAATTGGGAACCCGTTGCCTTTTGTCAGTGAAACTCGAAAAAGTCAGCAGAAATGGTCCACATATGACAGAGAACTCCTGGCAATGTATATTTCGGTCAAACGTTTTCGTCACATGCTCGAAGGAAGAGACTTCATAATCTACACAGACCAGAAGCTTCATGTATGCCTTTATGCAAAATCCTGACAAGTGCAGTCCACGGCAATGGCGACATCTAGATTTCATATCTCAATTCAGTACCGATGTTCGTCATATAAATGGTACCCGCAACGCAGTCGCTGATGCACTTTCAAGAATTGAATCAAATATCCAATTCATTTTTAGATTTCGAGGCACTTTCAAAGGCTCAACTAGAAGACAACGAATTACAAAGTTTCCAAAATGACGAGAAATCTTCCCTTGTCTTTAAACGTGTGCCATCTCCAATATCAGCCACTGAACTTATCTGTGATACTTCCACTGGCTCTCCCAGACCATTTGTACCACAAAAAATTTCGTAGGACCATATTTGAGCATTTTCACAACTTAGCTCACCCTGGTGTTGCCTTTCCAACTCATCGCATCCAGATATGTTTGGCCAAACATGCTGAAAACAGTGAAAGATTGGGTCCAGAATTGTATTGCTTGTCAACGTTCAAAAGTGCACAGACACACGAAGACACCTCTGGGCACTTTCGCCTTACCTGATGCAAAATTTTCACACGTTCATGTGTATTTGATAGGTCCTTTACCATCATCAGAAGGAAAATCTTTTGCTTAACAATTGTCGATCGATTCACTAGGTGGCCGAAGCAGTAGCCATAGAGAACATTGCGCAGAAACAGTTTCTCGTGCCATTTTTGACACTTGGATCTCTAGATTTGGTTGCCCAGTTTACCTAACGACTGACCAAGGCCGACAATTTGAAGCTGCTCTTTTCAAAGAATTAACGAAATTCCTGGGCACAAACCGCATCAGGACCACATCATACCACCCACAAGCAAACGTTTAGTGGAACGTTTACATAGAGTGCTAAAGAGCGCCTTAATGGCTCATGAGAATATCAAGTGGACTCCCTACCTGCAGTTCTTCTTGGCTTGCGAGTAGCTGTGAAACCCGAGCTTCAAGTGCAGAGCCCCATTTCGCTAAAATTTCGGAGAGTACGGTCGCGTCATCTATACGCTCCGTACTTTTGGTTCTAGTCGACATGACGTCGACCACAGACTGGTCCGAAAGGACAACTACCGAGCAACAGCCTCCCAACTCTCCATCCCGAATGATAGCCGGTGACGATCATATTGCCGAATGCTCCGATCTATTCAGAGAAGCGATCCAGGCGAGGAATGTTTACGCGGCATGGGCCCGTAAACTTACCAACGCAAGGCCGAATGATCCCAAGCTGCAGAGCTACCACCAAGAAGTGACGAAGGCAGGTGAGAGCGTCGAACTCCTTCTTGTCAAGCTAAACGTTCCTCTTTTTCGAATCCCTGCCTCCGAGAAAGAACTAGATAGGATCGTTCTCCGCGTTAAAAATAGGGTTAGCGACCCTCCCGCGGAGAAGAATGAAGAGGAGAAAAAGCCGGCAGCGGTTCCTCCTCCCCCCTCCTCACCCCGTTCAAAGGGTAGAAAGGCGAAACGAAGCGTCGATGCTGACGGCTTCGCTCCCCCCAAGCAACTTGTTAGAAAAGTTCGCTCTCCTCGCTCGACCCCCCCTCCCTCGCCAACCCCTTCTTCCGCGCCTATTTTGGACAGCGCTACTTTGGAAGAACAGGGCGAAGAGGGAATGGATACCAATATCGATGTACCGCTAAGTCAGGAAGAGGTGCCTGTCGCGACTAAAAGCCGCGCATCCCGCCGTTCTTCGTCTCGCCCAAGGGTGATTGGAGGCAGTTGGTGGCGTTAGCCAAGCTGATCGCCCCCTCCCTTCCAATCCCAAATGTCAGGAAGGTTCCTAAAGGTCACTGTGGCCGACGATGTCGACTACAGGGCCCTTAGCAAATGGCTGGAATCTTCCGGGGTCGAGTTTAAAAGCTTCATGTTGAAGCAAGACCGACCCGTTAAAGTCGTAATTCGTGGCCTCCCCTCCAACACGGAGCCGGAGGAAATCAAAACCGAAATTGAAGCGGAAGGCTTCAAGGTGCTCAAAATCTCTCAGATGAAGAATTACAGGACAAAGGCTCCCATGCCATTGTTCTATCTCCAAATCGAGAACGGTGTGGATGCGCCAAAAATATACGACTTCACGGAGTTGTTCGGTACCCGCATCGAAGTTAAACCCTTCGATCGCGGGAACAAAGTGAACCAGTGCTGGAGATGTCAGGGGTGGTTTCACTCCTCAGAGGTGTGCCACCTCCTCCCCGCTGTGTAAAGTGTGCAGGACCCCACGCGGCCAAAGATTGCACACTCGAGTTCGAGGCGCCCATGAAGTGCGCGAACTGCTCGGGCGCTCATGCGGCCAACTGGAGTCGGTGCCCTAAGCACCCAAATAATAGTAAAAGAAAAATCAAACTAAAAATAAAAACGGCCCTAAGCCAAATAATAATTCTAATAAAAAAAATAATGTAATTAATAAGCAACCTGCGCAGGCACCTCGACCTGATATTTCTAAGGCGAGAAAAGTCTCGCCTAATCTGGACTACTCTAAAGTAGTCCAGAACAAAATTCCCAAGGAGCATGTTAGCCCCCCTTCTACCTCTAAATCTGAATTACGACCGGCCCCTAGCAAAGATGCCAGCATAAATGCCGGCCTCTTAAAGGATTTGCTTGAAGTGATAGAGGAATCTCCCTCTATCGACAAGCAAACCTTTTGCAGGGCGTTTAAAAACTCCCTTTCTGCGCTCCGCTCGGCATCTGCGGACGTAGATAAAACGTATGTAATTTTCGAAGCCTATTGCAGGCTTCGCTCCCTCCAGGCTTAACTTTCCCCGCCCACGTGAGTACTTCCTTAAAGATTGGATTTTGGAACGCAAATTCCTTGCGTAAAAAATCCATGAGGTACGATTTTGTTTCAGAGCAAAACCTTGACATGTTTTTGGTCCAGGAAACCTGGCTTGAGCCGGGTATCGACCCCAGATCGCAAACTATCGTCTTACTAAAGACGATAGAATCGAATTTCCCCATACCGCAACGCGAGGCGGCACAGCCATTTATTGTAAAAATGAGATCGTGCACCACAGGGTTCCCCTTCCTAATTTACAAGGAATGGACGCCACTGCGGTGCAAATTAAAATTAATAATTTCCCTCCCATTAATGTTGTTTCGGCCTACGTTCGAAGAAGAGCAGGCCATAGTTTCCCAGTAGAGGATTTTAAGAAAATTTTCAATTCTGGCAGTAATTGTATCATCGCTGGTGACTACAACGCAGCTCATGTGAGTTGGCACAATGCCAAGTCGACCCGTTTCGGGCAAGCGCTGCATAAGCTAATTCGCGACCTTCGGGGAGCGAAATTAGTCGCACCGCAGACTGCCACACACCTCCAATCGCGTCAGCGGTTCGGAAGTGTCATCGACTTGGCGGTGTTCAAGCACATTCCTTTCAACCATAGTGTCAGAGTTATTAACGATCTCAGCTCTGATCACTACCCCGTAATTCTTGAAATTAATTTAAATACTTCAATTATTAAAAATCCAGAGCATCTTTCAACAAATTGGTATAATTTTAAATTTGCTCTTAATAAGAAACCCCTCCCCACTGTTGAGCTCACCAGCAATGATAATATTGAGTTAGCTATTTCTGAACTCAATCAAAATTTCACTGAGGCTTTCGTTGAGGCCTCAAAACCAAAATTTAATAATGCTCCGAAAATCCTCTCTCCCGAGATTAAATTCAAAATTTATCAACGAAACAGGTTACGGAAATTTTGGCAAAGAACTAGGTGTCCTAGTATTTATTCTCAATTCCGTACCCTCAGTCGTGAGATAGCAAAGGATATCCAAGCATATTCCCGCGTACAGTGGGAAAAGCACATTGAGGCTTTATCGCCCGTTGACAACACCCTTTGGAGGAAATCCTCTTTATTACGAAAGCCTTTTCAATCCATTCCCCTTGAAAGGGGCTCTTGGCAGTATCGCGATAACCCCTATTGAAAAGGCGGAGGTTATCGCAGACAGTTTGCAAGTTCAATTCGAACTCAACCACGTCGCTGGCCGAGAACTTTTCGACCAACGCATACACGATGAAGTTACTAACTTCATCAATACCCCACACGTTCAAGAAATTGAACCGACCACTCCAACGGAAGTCTTATCTTACGTACAGAGACTCAAGCCCAGGAAATCCCCGGACTTGATCAGATTTCTAATCGTATGATTAAAAACCTCCCCTTAAATTCCTCCTATTTATCACTCTGCTGATAAATCAACTTTTTAAAAATAATTATTTCCCAAATTCATGGAAAACTGCCGTGGTCATTCCTATCCTAAAGCCGGATAAAGATTCGGCTTTACCCTCTAACTACCGTCCAATCTCATTACTTTCTTGTTTGAGCAAAGTATACGAGTTCGTGCTTTTGCAACGTCTGAATCAACACTGCGCTGCTTTTAATTTTATTATTCCTCAGCAGTGCGGTTTTCGACCTGCGTGCTCGACAGTTCACCAACTGCTCAGAGTAACGGAGTTGATTCACAGTGGCTTTGCCAAGCACGAGGCCACGGGTATACTTTTTCTGGACATAGCCAAAGCCTTCGATAAAATTTGGCATGATGGCTTACTAATCAAGCTCATACGACTTGACTTTCCTCCCCCTGATCAAGTCCATTCATAGCTTTCTCTCCGATCGCTCATTCCGGAGTGAGTGTAGATAAAACGCTCTCCTCGCCTCGACCAATCAGAAGCGGCCTTCCGCAAGGAAGTTTAAGTTCGCCTCTGTTATTTACTCTGTACGTAAATGATATGCCGCAAACTGATCTATCGCATTTAGCAATGTTTGCCGATGATACTGCAATTATCACACAGAATAAGAGATTTTCCGTTGTGATCTCTAATCTGCAACACTACGTATCCTTGCTAGAACTCTGGCTTACAGACTGGAAAATAAAAGTTAATGCCAGTAAAAGTGCTTGCCTCATGTTTACGCGTAGACCCCGACTACCAGTCGGTTTAACCCCGTCCAAATTTTTGGCCAACCCGTCCCCTGGGTACGTGTTGCAAAGTACCTAGGGTTGTTTCTAGACGCAAAATTAACTTTTGCCCACCACATAGAACAGACTCGCAAAAAGCGCAGGCTGTTCATGCCGTTCTCAAACGGCTTATCTCCCGAAGGAGTAAACTTGCGATCCGGCATAAGGTTTTGCTCTATAAATCTATAATCCGACCGGTCATGTCGTACGGATCACAAATTTGGGGATCCGCCGGCATGTGCCACTTAAAGAAGCTACACACGCTGACGAACTCATTTTTGAGACAAATCGTTAATGCTCCTTGGTTCGTACGCAATGAAGTCATTTATCGTGATTTAAAAATTAAACCATTTTTACCTCACATAAAGAACCTTTCTAAAAGGTTCTTCGATAAACTTCCTTCTGTTCCCAATGAGTTAATTAGAAACCAGCCTGCATACGATCCCGCAGTGCCATCGTCTCAAAAACGCCCCAGAGCGCTTCTTGAGCACGACTTTATAAATTTCCCCCAAGCCAAAAGGCTTCGGGTTTAAAATTATTGTTCATTGGGAACTTTTTTTAAATTTTAAATAACTTAATTTTTAACTTAAACTTCCTACTTCAAGATTAATTACTCTCATTTTAGCAAGTAATTCCTAGCTCCGCGCCGAGAGTCGCGGAATTAACGTTTTCCGAAGCAGCGAACACCGCGGTCGGAATCCAAGAGGGTGACCTCATTGGATTCAATTGTGCGGTGTTCACGCTTCAGCTTTCCTTTTCGGCCACCAGATGGAGGCACGATTCTGTACTATCTAGAGCTCTCTTAAAATTCGTTTCACGTCCAGCAATCATTAATTAAATCGTTCCTTCGAACGACCGCTTATATTTTTGAGAACTGGACATTCCATTTCTACATCTATCAATTATTACTCATGATTGTATCACATATATGACTTCATTGCGTCATTATTTTTCCTTAAAACCGATGTTCATTTTTCTATCTTTTTAGTCCTACCCCCACCCCCCCTTTATCCCGGCAAGAGTGCAAGTTGGTTCATAAAATTTTTATTCAAAATTTGTTTTCTCCCCTATTTTTGCATGAGATCCTTTGAATTTCAATTCAAGATCTCCTTTGCTCGGGTCGTTTATTTTCGGATCGACCCAATTCCATTTCCACGCCCACTCCTCTGCGAGCGAACGGCCTCGGCCAATCAGATCGCAGGAAAGTGGTGCGACTGTTTCTTCGGCCGACAGATTCACTCTGTCGCCGTTCCAGCAGAATTGTTCTGCCCATTTTTATTATATCTTTTAAAATTTAATTTTAAGTAAAATCACTATTTCGGCCCTTAATTCTAAAATTCTGATGAGGAGGTACGCCCCGTTCCGGGGCAGGCACTCCGTAAGTTACATGCCACTTGCCACTTGCTTGCTTCAAGTGCAGAATTAGTGTATGGTGTTTCCCTCAGATTACCAGCCGAGATATGCACTGACACATCTTCAATGCCACTAGACTACGGATTTGTGCAACAGTTGAAAAACCAAATGAATCATTTAAAACCCTTGTCAACATCCACTCATGGATTTTCAAAAATTTTTGTGCACCCTAAATTGGATGACTGTTCTCATGTGTTCCTCCGTGTTGACAAAGTTTCCCCATCATTGTCTCAGCCTTACACAGGGCCACACGAAGTCCTATCAAGGAATGACAAACACATAACCATTAATATAAATGGAAAGAAAAGTTGTGTATCACTTGATAGAGTAAAACCAGCATTTGTGTTCAAGGATTTGCCCGATACCATTCCTGATCCTATCATTAGTGCAGAATCATCACATCGCCATCCAGTGACAACAAACATGCTAACTACCAAATCAGGTAGACGGGTAAGATTTCAGAGACTAATAACTGAAATTAAATAAACTATTCAAGTACCAGATGGACATATATATTTTTTCTAGGGAAATTTGTTTGACTTTTCATATCTTGTGATTTTCATACCTTTTCATATTATGTATATTTATGTAATGTAATTTCAAATATCTGTATGCATATTATATTTTCTTACAACGTAATTTCAAGCATATGTATGTATAATTTTCTTTTCAATGTAATTTTCAAGCATATTTCAAATAATTGTATTTGAGATTTTGCTCATGAGCATGTCATATATCGTTCTTTCGATTCTCTCCATCACTGGGGGATACTATTGTAGCATATCCTATATTTTAGCTCACTAGATGGTAGCACCTTACAATGAAGTGTACATCTAGAATAGTACTAGTTTTCTCCGCTAGGGTTGCAGTATATATACGTTGTGCTCATGGGTAATCTCTCTCTCTCAACACTCCCAGATGATTTAGAACATGTGTCTACAATAAAGTTAAAGTTGTTAAGTTTTATCTGATTGCATCCTGATTGAACATTAACGCAACATATCCTTCAAGCTCATAAAACAATCCAGAGAATCAAATTCGTTTTAGTGGTCAGGAATGGTAAAAGCATATTATAGTTCCTGTGTCATGGTTGTCAGTGCAAAAGAGTAATTCGTTCAGTGGACGTATTTCTGATAACACATGTGTTTCGTTCTGAATTGTCATTCCAAATAGTAAACGTTGATCTAATTGGTCCTGTAGATCCAATACCATCACAGGGACACAGATATATACTTTTTTGATGGACCAGCATTCTAGATGGTCGGAAGCAGTCCCGCTCGAGTCACTAACGGCTAAGAGTGCGTGTGAAGCACTGCTCGAAATATTCAGTAGAACAGGAATTCCAGAAGTGATAGTAATGGATAATGCGACAAATTTTACGGCCAGTTTAACGTAAGAACTTTTCAAGATTTTAGAAGCTTGTCCACGTTTTTCAACACCCTACCATCCAGAAGGAAACGGGTTGATTGAGAGATGGAACCAAACTCTCAAGAACATGTTGCATCACATTTTTAGAGAGGAAGAAAGAAGTTGGCATAGGCATATACCATTTTTACTAAGGGCTTATAAGAAAGTTTCAAATTCAACCATATACCACCTTTTCTACTAATGCATGGAAGATATCCGAAAGGTCCGATGTCTATATTGAAGTAAATTTGATCTGGGAACGCGTTGTTACCTCTGAATAAGAAGGGATCAATTAAGAGTCATTTGAAAAAGTTAAGAGAAAAGTTAGAAGTAGCAACCCGCAAGACAAAGTTAACAAGTGATATGTAACAAGGTAACTACGCTAAATATTAAAACAGTTGAAAGAAACATCGAGAATTTGCACCAGAGGACCAAGGGCTCGTGTTGATACCTGATTCGATGAATAAACTATATGCTAGACGAACAGGTCCAGTTAAAGTTGTAAAAAGAGTAAAACCAAATTCATATTATTTGCAGATACCTGGAGGTAATTTAAGATTACTGCATGTTAATAATATGAAAGAATACAAAGCGAGAGTTCAAACAGTTGGAGTTGCTTATGATATTTTTGAAGAATTTGGTGAGTTATAAGAAAAGCCAGCAGTTCCTGCAGCTGAGAAGAATGATGAAGCATTGGACAGAGGGAAGTTGGATTACCTATCTAGGAAGCAACAAAATCAACTAAAGGATCTTTTACATCGAAACAGAAGATTGTTTTCTAGAAAAATAAAAAGAACTATAAAGTTGGTGAAATGTGATAAAACTGAAGGCTGAGTAGGAGACGATGAAACCCAAAACTTAAAGAGGAAAGTAGGCACACAGATAGTCGAATTGTTAGAGTTGCTGATTGAACCTGATGTAAGTGAAATAGCACACCCAGTAGCATGTGTTCATAGGAACAATGGAACAAATAGGTTATGCATAGATTTCAGAAGTTTGAATGTCTTTACCGTCCCGGACGCATATCCAATACAGAATATGATGAAGTTGAATTTCTTAGCAGGGAAGAAAAAATTCTTTGCTGTACTAGATATGTTGAAAACCAATGGAAGACAGCAGGAAACATCTAACAGCTTTCCGAACTCATCAAGGACAGAAGCAATGGAATGTGTTACCGCTTGGGTTAAGAAATGCTACTGCAACCTACTAAAAAACCGTGTCTAAAGTGATCCAAACCATATCTAACTTTTCATGTGCATCAACTTCATCATCTTTTCGATGATTAAGCAGTATTCTATGATACGTGGGAAGAAAATTTAAATCATCTGGAAGAAGTTTTCAAAAGATTGGAGCCTTTCAACTTCTCAGTGATTTTAGGAAAGTGTGAGTTTGCTATACAAAAAGTTAAATACTTAGAGCATGTCATTGGTTCCAGTAGACATTCTACTGACACAGAAAGAATGCAAGCTATTCAGAACTTAGAGGCACCAACGACCAAGAAACAACCGAAAAGTGCATTAGGATTATGCAGTTTTTATAGACAGTATATTCTGAACTTTCCAAAAATTGCTCTACCGTTGACGAAGGTCTCAAAAAAAGAAAGTCCCTAATGAGATTCCATGGAACAAGAAGGCTGAAAATGCTTTCAAGGAGTTGAAGACAGGACTATGTGGAATTGCATAGTTGCAAGTCCCAGACATACAGAAACTGTGCTACTTGCATACGGATGCATTTCAGACGGCGGTTGGATGTTGTCTAGGTCAGTTGGATGGATAAAACAACATTCATTCCATAGCTTTTGGGAGCCAGAAACTGAATCCGCGCCAACAAAAGTGGTCAACAATTGAAAGAGAAGTGTATGCTATTATTTGGATACTGAAAATTTGAAACTTTACTTTGTGTGTAGCAAAGATTTTCTTACTAACCGATCATAATGCCCTAGTGTTCTTTACTAATGCTGCACCCCAATGTCCGAGATTGCAGCGATGGACATTTGCCATTCAACGCTATTACATTGAAGAAAGCCACATAAAATGATCTAAAGTAGTTAATGCAGATGCGCTATCCAGACTGCAAATGTAAACCATAGTTAAATAAGAACTTTAAGAAGGATTTAAGATTAATTTAACTTTAAAACACACAAATTTCTTTTTGCTTTATTGTTAGAGTTAAGTTAAGTATATTTGTGTAAAATATAATGCTGAGTACTATGTAAATGTATAATCTTAAGATAGTGAATAAACAGTGTATTTGTGGGTGTGTAATGTGTGACCCTTAGGTTGTTTTAGACATATTTGATCTTTGGATCTAATATGACTCTCGGGGGGGGAGGAGATGTCAGGGTCATACAATAACGATATTAAATTACTCGTTTTAGACTTCCCGATGCAATATTTTGAACGAGCTACTTTTGTATCTTACCTTTGGCAATGAGTAAAAAAGAGTTGTTAATAGAATTCTTTTGAAATAAAATGGTGAATCTGTGCTGTTCTTATGAGTCATGCGATATTTTAGTATGAATTGGGTTCATGACTGACAAGCAGTATGTTCAGTTAATAATAGAAAAGTTATTATTTCAACATTCTCTTCTTAAAAAAATTGTGGGAGGAATATAAATTTAATTTTAATTTTTAAATAACATTTATACGTGTGTCTTAGAAATGAAACATGTATGTAATTCATGAAATTTGTTTTTCAAGAAATAATTGATAAGTTAGTTGGTTTGATCTAATCTTTATCTGCATATTAAAAGCAATGTGTAAAAAATTTATCTATACCTTATAAAATATACTAATGCTAATTTATATATTGTGTGTGCTCTTTATAATACAATCATATATATCACTTTATTTTTATATATTTAACATTGAACTAAATCTTTTGTTTTCTTAATCAACAGTTCTACCAACATTTACAGTTGAACTCAAAACACCAGAAATTATTTTAGAGTCCGACAAAGACATTGTTTTAACAGTAAAAGCACAGTAAGTGATCTTTAGAAACTTTTTCGCTGATATTCTGATTCATTAATTCTCATTTAATAAACGTGTACATATATTGAACATTTTCTCTTCCTGTATTTCTATATCCACATACTTATTGTTACAGATTTTGTTTAAATTTACGAATAATACATTTTTGGTACATGTAGTTATTGAGAGTTATTACCAAGAGTTATATTGTATTTACTAAAAATGTTAAGTTCAGATTTATAGAGAAGACCTCATACGCGATAATAATAATATTTTTCTCAAAATTTTTAACTCTATTGCTTGATATTTATTTATGTAAAGATTGACTCGAGTTTTCGGTAGCATTATATTTACATGCTTATGGTACATCTAAAAGTGAGAATAAACCATTATACACACAATATATTTAAAATAAGTCAAATTTATGAGAAAAGTTATTTCTTTTAGATTAGTTTGATTTTTTATATGAACATAGATCACTAAGCTGTGATTCCCAAAGAGGTCTATA
The DNA here is from genome assembly GCA_019973935.1 of Trichonephila clavipes. NCBI lineage: Eukaryota > Metazoa > Arthropoda > Arachnida > Araneae > Nephilidae > Trichonephila > Trichonephila clavipes. The sequence goes on along the minus strand of BMAU01018599.1, from coordinate 745,209 downwards.
TCAACCCCCAGGAGTCTATTACAACCTGCAAGGGTCAACGACAGACAAAACATAATTTGGGGTCCATGACATGTAAATGGGGGTCTATGATGCTGGTTTTCATTAAACTAGATTGTGACTTTTATTTTGAAAGAAAATTTAATCAACGGGAAACCAGATTTTACCTATTTAACTGATTTATTTGTAAAATTTGATGAGGTTTATTTCCAGTTACAAGGTGATAGCATAAAGCTTATTAAAACAAGAACCATTTCAGCTTTTCTTTAAAGACATAAGCTAAAGTACACTGCTGGCTACATAAAATGCAACGATAAGAAGGACCAGAGGTATCACAGCGAAATTTTTTCGGCAGATAACATGTTGTACAAAGAAAAAACGATTAAAATTACAACCTCTTGTGAAGTGTGGACGATGACAAAATCAGTAGTTACTGTAGTCACCAATGTTGGTTATACCCGCTACCACACACCTTGGCGTAGAATCAATGTGGTTTTGGATGTATGTTTGGGTTACAGTAGTCCATGCAGCTTCAATACATTGCCAAAATTGATCTAGTGAAGTAGCTGGTGGTGTATCCCGGGCCAGTCATTGACCAAACATGATCGACACGTTTACGATTGGCGATAAATACGGAGAAAAATCAGGCCAAGGAAGTAATTGAAGTAAAGAAAAAAAAACTCTTGAACATATATATTGCGTGTCACGTGTGGTCACGCATTATCCTGTTGGAATATGGCTGATGTCAAATGCTGAATGTATGGGAGGACCACAGGCTTCAACACTTCAGAGATGTAGTGCTGGCTGTTCAGTGTACCAGCAAATGCGTATTAGAGGGGTGCGGCAGTGAAATCCAATAGCATCCCAAGCCCTGATACCGGAGGCAATGTGGCTATGTATAACACAACAGTTCAACAGCCTCTCACTACGGTCTCTCTAAACTCGAATCCGACCATCGTGTTGTTGCAGGCAAAAGCGGGATTCATCAGTCGTTCCATTCCGTTGTCCATGTCCGCTGTTCATCGCACCACTTCCGGCGCAAACGCCTGTGGTTTGCCAAGGGTAAACGAAGCAATAGGTGCCTTGCGGGCATTCCGATCTGCTGCAAACTACGTTGAGAAGTACAAGCGGATGCTGAATGATGCGCAACAAACTGAATCCGTTGTGCTGTGGTTCGTCATGTGGAGGCGCGATGGATCACGGTCATGAGCTTAATCCAACCGTTATCACAGACAGTGGTACAACGAGGTAGGTAAGATCGGTCCCGTCAGTCCGTCGTTTCCTCTGGCATTCATCGATAACAGATACACATAATAATTGCTTGGTTTTGTTGACCAATTTCTCTGAAGAATAATCCGCAATCCCTATAATCTACTATCATTCCTTCTTCCTCGGTTAAATTCAAAGTCTTGTTCGAAAGACGCTTGATGTCTTCCACGAGGGATAGGTAAACAGCTTACGCAAAAGGAGGGACGCAAAAAGGGGGACGCAAAAAGAACAATTGCCCTTTTTCAAATCGGTAATATGTTCTCCCCTTATATCGCACTTGCGGCTGGCGCTACGGTCGCCCGTGAAGGGCGTCTGCGCTGTAGTGTTAATGATTTGCATATTTCAGCACCGCCGACGCATGATGTAAATTTCCCATGGTTTGCATGCCTCTTTCAGGGTGTTGTATTTTATGTGACCAGCAGTGTAGTATAACTATTGCAAATACTTTATATCTAGCTGCAAAGCCTATATCTAACAAATTTAAGGGAAAAAACTTAACCTTTTCTTTGCAGCTATCCTCGAAGTAGATCGGATTCAAGCAATCTCGTTGCCTGAATCCAGCATACTCGTAATTATTGATGTGTTCTTTTTTAATACTAAACATAATTTTAGGCATTTAAATTACATATTATGATTAAATAGAATACGCATAGATAATTAATACAACTTACTATTGAACTATAGCAGAAAATATCGGAAGCGTTTGCTCCTAGCGTTCGATTTTTCATTCTTTGTGATACAAAAGTTAAGCATACACATAATTCAGTTAGCGATTTTCGGAAGAAGTGGAAGTAGAAGTTCCAACAATAATACTGGAGATCGCAAATTTTCTCAATTTCTCACTAGCTGTCAGTACGTTTTAACCTACTTTCAACATTTAAATGTCTTTTATTCAGATTTTGAAACTAGATTTGAGAATGCTTTGACTATGGTAATACCATAGTAGGCAAGGAATTCGCATATTCACACCGAAAACATAAAAGTGTTGTGTTACAATGAGAACTGATCGTAATAGACATTAATGAAGATCTGAAAGTCTAGTTTAGAAACAGATGACACAGCAATTTTAGCTTTAAAAAGATAAGCCTATTATTTTTCCCAAATCATGGAATATCAAGGTAAAGTTTTTAGTTATGCTTTTCATAATGATAAGAAGTTTCATCCGGGTTGTTAATCGTCAAAACAAAAAAGAAAGAAAAAAAACTGAGCACTACTAACAAAGGTAATATAAGGTTAAACCTGACAAGATTGATACCAAATGTTGAAACTTTGTTATTAATGTACCGGATTCATTAAAAGCATATTTATCCATTAAAAGCATTTGTTTATTGTTTTTAGTTATTTTACGAAACAGTTTTTCCATGTAATTAAATTTTAATTTAATTAATTAACATGTGCTTTTTAAGTTTAAAAAACTATACTCTCTCTTTTCTTCATTACAGTAAGAAATTTAAGTCTTTTAAAGTATGTAGTTCTATAAAAGATGTCAAAAAGACATTTAATTTGATAAATTTGCAAACATTCAATATTATATAATCAGGGGTCTACTTAAAACCGAAACACATGGCAAAAGGTCTTTGAGACAAAAAAAAGTTTTGGAAACTCTACTCTAAAGCAATTTCAGGCTATTGGCAACGAATGATGTTTTTTTTAATCTTGGTTAAGTGACTAGCGCGACTCTGAAGTTGATACCTCACTCTCCAAACTTCCATACCACACCAACGTGAGTGCTTTGAGACACGACAGATTTAACATCCATTTTTCCAAAAGTACTTTTGTTCTTAGTAGCAGTTTGCGTGTGTGTTGTTGGAGAGTAGTGTGGTAACACATATGTTGATATTGGTGTTGGTTTAAAATTAGGAGGTGTATCCCTCGTGTTGCTGCAGAGTGTGACGTCAATAAAAAAATCAATCAGTCCTCTGTCTGTTTTCAAATCATTCAAACACTTTGTAAAAATTGAAGGAGAAATAAAGGAGACCGGCTTTATGATTTTCCGTTTTTAATACATTTCATTTCTTCTAAGCTAATAAAATTATGTGTGTGTGTGATAGTCAATACAATTCAACATGACTGTTATTGTATTCATATATTTTAAATAGTTAGTGGACGGACACCCCTTGTTCAGCCCAGAAAAATCAAATACGTTCTTCCAATATTTTAATTATGGATTTCATAATGTATGAATTCAAATAATTTATAATGATTCACTTATCAAGGCATTTTATTATTCTACACTATAGCTAACAACAGAAGTGGTTGATAGGAGTAGGATAGGTGGTTAGAATACCATTCGCGTATTTCAGTGAAATGTATACAATGCTTCATAGAAAACAAAGATGTTATAACAAGACGGGTAAACGTCTTCTAACGTTCTATAATTCAGCCGTTACAGAAAACTATTTACATATCTCACTGTTCATTTCAGCATTTCTGTTTATTACTTCACTAATAATTCCGCACACATTTCACATTTCCGCAATTTTATTGCATTCAATACGGTAAACATGTGCAATGGTTTAGTGATATCATACCTCAAAAACCTGATTCTTATTGAATATTGTATTAAATGTAAAAGACAGAATGTAAAAAAGAGAAGGAACTTTTGCAATTTCTCTTTTCAAGGTTTGACAACAGTACTAATATCCAGTGCTGAATGAAGGGTAGTCAGCAAAACACTTCTCTTCAACTTGTCACTTATCTTTGCTCGTAGTCGTTGGAGGGTAATAGACCATTCAACATGGTAGATCAATTGTCGATCTTCACCAAGGAGGAAAGGAGGGCAGAGATTTGCTTTTTATTTTGGGTAGGTGTGATACCAGCGTTAGATGCTAGCCATCCCTTTCATCACTATACTCTCAACAAGGACAGCCATCAGTGCTTGAGGTCGATGGACTGTCTGACCTTTCATCGCCCCAAAGAAGCTCTTTCCTTTTTGAAACGCTCTACCCATTCGCAAATCTTGTTTCGCTCTAAACAGCTGTCACCATACTACGCATGTGACAAATAATGCTTGCAGATTTTACACCTTCCGCAAACAAAAAGCGGTCCTTATTTCCTCTTTGGGGCAGATAGACAATGGAGCTACCATGTGGAACGCTTTGCTACACCTCAACGACTAGGAAGAAAGATGAGTGGCAGCTTGTATAAAAGTGTTACCGACTACTACTCATTCAGCTTTGGATACTAGCGCTGTTGTCAAACCTGTGATGGCTCTTCTGCGTCCCTCTGACTAACAAGCCCTCTTGAGAAATCTTTGGTCCTTTAAAACTATTTTGTTTGCACCGCATCCTCTGAAGAAGAGAACGTGATTATGTAAATTAGATCTTCTATTTGTGACGGGCTAACACGTCTTTTCTTTAACATGTCCTTCGGTTTCTTTCGGCCATAATTAATGGCAACTCTTTTCCAACCAAATTCAAGGAGTAAAGTTTGAATGACAGATGCAAATTAACAAGCTTTTAAATATCGGAACTTAGAGTAAGTGAGATGGCAATTTGAGGCAGTTGATGGCAAGTAGTGGAATGTTAAGATAGTTCGTGGTTCAAGTTTGGATAAGGTTGCGTGGCGGCGATTAGAAGTTTTAAATGATAAAGATATAGAGAAGCAAGGTGCATACCAGTGCATACAAGTAAATACAAGATTGCCTTTAGGATATTAGTGATTGATTCTCCAGACAGCATCAAGGTAGTATTGAATATTTGATATTAGAATCAGTGATTGTATTAGAATTGAGTTTAGGTGATTCAGTTATTGATAGTGGTCCGAGTTAGGTTAAGTCGTTATTATCCATATAAATTGTGTGTTGCGTATTTGGCCATCGTAGATTCTCTCACATTAATTATTATAATTTAATTTGTTAGAAGTTTAAGTTGAAAATCTTAATAAAAATATATTAAGATTATATATGTATGCCTCTAGTTCTTCCGTTAATCCTACACCTCTAGCTCACGCTGATACTCCGAGAGATATTCTCCCAATGGGGGAATATCACATATTTATAGTATAAGATTTCAAGCTAAGGAGAGAGATTGAATGGATTACCAGCGGATCGGTGATTAATCAAATATATAGTGTAACGCAGATATTTGATAATTGTAATAATTAAAGTGACGATTGTTCACTAGAGATTAAACAGAGATTAGATAGCTAGGAAGATAGCATATTGGAACCTAAAGTAAGTGTCCTGGTATTTAAAGTCTTCTAATATATACTTTGCGTAAATCTCGTTATTTATCTACGTATGGGATCAATTGGGTGCAACTCTTAGTTTTGATAGCTTGAACTTGTATTGTTGATAGAGTTTCAAGTAAATTAACTTATTAGAGACACATGGCTAGTCTTCCTTCTCTTTCATTCACATCTCTAGGCGTGGATACGAGAACCTTACAAAACTTGGAAACAAAAATTTCAAAAGTTCCTTTACTTTTTGACTTTCAGTTGTCGTATCTTGTATAAAACTTGTTCTCATATAACATAACATAATAAAATCCACAGTCTTTTAATCATATTATTTCTCTTTCACATATAATTAGCTATAAAAGATAAACTAAGTAATTTATTTTTTTGGAAAACGTAGAAAAGAACTGTGTGTTGTATTTTTAAATTGTTACATCTAACTATTTTTGTATGGTAGATACCGTCCCAAAAAAGCCAGTAAAAAAGTTGCTATTTGTATTCAAAAGAAAAAGTTTTTAAACATTGTGTAAGATAAAAACAGAACTTTTAATAAGAACTCTGAAAAAGTGATACAATGGAAAACTACAAAAAAGAGATGGTGAAGGAAAAAGTAAAATAATACACAAGGTTACCTTGACACAGCATTATGGTCCTATCACTCGTTAATTACAATGGTATTGTAACACCATTTTTCTCTTTTATATTCGTTGGAAAACTCAAATTCTCTATTTAATGGTTTTAATATTTTTTTAAAATCTTTTTAAACACTACACGTACATTTACATATTTAGTCGTTTTTTGTAATGGAATCAAACAATGCATTTTATCGTAGCGACGATACACATCTATTATTTAAAAAGTATATGTGGCTGTGTAATAAGATACTAGTAATAAATACGAAACTTAAGAGTTGAATGAATATAATACATTTTAGTAAATCCATATGCAAATTTGATAAAAATTTAAGAGGTTTTATATTTCTCTCTCTTACCAAATATACATAATAGTTAAATTACTGTTATTTGTTTTTATTAATTAAAAATTATGCGTTATTATATCATAAAATGTTCACATGATTTTTTTAAAAACGCATTTATTCTATATATGTATGTATGTTAGGTACGTTTATGGAGAAAAAGTACAAGGTACAGTTACTTATCGATTAGGTGTAAAAGGAGAAGCACCACAAGTTACTTATTTTGCTATTGTAGCACCTAAGAAGGTAAGAAAAATTCATTTCCAACATTTCTATATAAATGTATCGTTTAGAGCAGTGGTCTTCAAACTGTGTTCCACGGAATCCTTGGGTTCCACGAGGCACATCAAGGGGTTCTACGAGACGCAATAAAAATTAAAAACAAAGACGTTTGAAAGACTGTGATGTCTGTATATCCACAAAAATTTAAATCTCATCCCTGTCACTAAGAAGCTGAAAATTTTATTTATACTTCATAACTTTATATTAAAATATTTTTAAACTTAAATTTTATTATAATAAAAGAATAAGTGTTTTATCTATATATATATATATATATATATATATATATATATATATATATATATATATATATATATATATTACTTAACAGAATGTGAATATTATATTGTTGACTATCCTGGGTTCCACGAGTTAATTTTATACTCTTTAGTACAATGTCTTGCAAAACAAAATAGTTTTCTTATGGAAAATACACCTTTTTTTTAGGAAAAAATACCAACAGTAAAGAAGAGGGAACAACTTATCGACGTATAAGCAGATTCGATGCTAAAAATTTTAATTTAAGCAATAAAAGCTTCTAATTTTTAGGTTGCAAATTCATGTAAAACGCGCAGTATTTCTCACACAGCAGTAAACATTTTAATGCCATTCGGAACAATGTGTATAAGTGAAACATATTTCTTAACGTGAGTGGCTACAAAAACAAAGTATAAAAACAAATTAAACTCAGAATATGTAATGAGATTACAGTTAATCTCAATAAACGTAGACTTCGACAGTTTCTGTGAAGTAATGTAAAGCACTCTCATCCCATTTACTAAACATAATGCATGGGAAGGTGACACTTGGATCACAGGTCAATATTATTCATGAGTAAATTATATTAAAAATAGATGAAATTTTTTAATAATATATGCAATACTTTTTTTAATCGCCTTTACACTAATATATTGTTGATCTACTTTAAATATTATTTTGATATATTCTCCTAAGAGTGTTTGCGGAATCGGGTTACACGAAAAAACATTCTCGTGACTTTCATGAAAACATTTTCTAGGTCTAGGGTTCCTGTCAGTCGCGAAAGTTCGAAGACCACTGGCTTAGGCTATCAATGAATTTTGTTTTGCGACAAATTAAAAAAAACATTTATTATTAAAACATAAAATTCATTACAAAAGTAAATTAAACCACTTAAACAATCCATTATTTTGCCCAAAATGTTCCAAAAAAGGGCACATTTTTATTGCATAATACTTGAAACATAATAAGAAAATGGAAGAATTTTATTTTAATTCTTAATTTTAAAATTTTCAGACTATTTTACAATTGTAGAACACAAAAACTCTTAAATGTTTACTTTCTATGAATACACTCTGCAAGCAAGAAAGAATGTTTTCTATATCTTAAAAGAATTTCTCTCCTGTTAAGAAATTTTCATTTTAACACCCTCTTTTCCAAACGGTTGAGGATTTAGTGTGTTTGTGCATATATATATATATATATATATATATATATATATATATATATATATATATATATATATGCTCACACAATTTGAAGCATGGTGTAATACCAAATCTTTTATTGCAATGGGGATAGAGATAATATCGACACTTTTTTTGGGGTTAGTTTTCCATTTCTATTTCTTTTCAAGCACCAAATTACCCTTTACCTTGGTAATCCCTGTTCTTTATCGAATGTTTTTAAGAAACCTAATTCCTAATTTCAAGGAATATCCCGCCTTCATCATAAAATAAGTCTCGGATGAGATGTACTGCAGAACCATGAATAAATTGTGTGTGCAGCTATTAAAAACACTAGCACTAATTATCTCACCATAAGACTTAAAAATATATGAAAATCAATGAAAGAAAGAAGAAAATATCAGTGCCCTAACATCGTATGGGCAAACCGGTTATGGACAGCTTTCGTTAGCCCAAACAGTTCACGGGCAAACCAGTTAAAGGGTTAAATCAGTGTTTCTCAAACTGTGGGGCGCGCCCCCTGGGGGGCGCGAGCATATGGAGAATAAAAGGTTTAAAAAAATAATTTTTTGGAATGAAGAACAACAAAATGCTTTCTGACTTAATACAAAATGCACATTTACACTGATATAATTTATATATATCATCTGGTGATCACATCAAAAATAAAACATTCCACTTCAAACGTTCATTAGCTATCTTTGATCCTATAACCAAATAAAAAAAGGCATTTTGTTTGATTTATTGTAATCATACGATGAGAGATTTTTTTTATTACGTTTCTTTTAACCCCTAAAATGCTATATTTGACTATCATATATTTGACCTTCAAACTTACTGGTATGTTTCACTCCAACTGTTTTTCTTTTAGGAAAGTTGTAAATAATATCTTTCTGTTGCTTTTTTTTCCATGTGAATGAATTATATGATATATGGATAAGCATATTGAGTACTTTGAAGGATTATTTGGCCTACATATACAATGCATAACGGAAAACTTTTTACGCAATTCTTTTTTAGAACTAATATCCATATGTTTCATTGAATACTTTTTTAACACGGGATCGTTCGCGCGATGCGCAGAGTCATCTGATGTTCACGAAATCGTTAATTTTAGGAAAACTGTTTATTTGTTACCAATGACCTTGACAGAGTATCCTCCAATAAAACAGTCTTAATGGGAACTAAAATGAATTTATCACATTTCGCCCTCTTTTTTGGGGGAGTTCAAAAGTTTTTTTTTAAAAAATAAATTACTTGCTTTGATCGAGTTCCCTGCGTGACCACTTTTGTTCAAAAATATTTTCTATGAACATGCTTTACGTCCTTTATTAAGAGCACGCAGATTTGAAACATTTTCATTAGTTTTATTGGATTTTTTCTCAAAAAATCAAAGAAAAATTGAAAAGTCCTTGAAAGTAGGTAAGTATATTTTCCCTTAATTAAATTTTTCACTGGAATTGTGATTTTTATCGTGTATAGTAAAAATAATTATAAAATAAATTATAGTTTAAAAACAAACTAAAAAAACAATCTTTTATAGTGAATCGAACTAAAAAGTTAAAAAAATAAAAATATATATTACCTAAAAGTAACATATGCAAAATTTGATACTTATCTTATTAATTTGTACGGTTTATAATTATGATTGTATTGTAGCCTTAGCACCCCCCAATGCATTACTATTGCATTCAATACATTATTTTTTTGGGGGGGTGCGATAAAAATTGTGATTGAAAATTGGGTCGCCAGTAGTTAAAATTTGAGAACCACTGGGTTAAATATAATTTGCTTTATATCATGCTCATTATTTTCATATTATTTAGGTTTAATTGTGTTCCTTAGATTCAACTGTAATTTTAAACTGTGGTATCACTTTTGACTGACGTAATTTTAGTTTGTTTTATGATCTATATTAATTTACTCAATATTTTTAAGTTAAGAAAATTTTTCAATGTCTCTTTGAAACTTTTGACACTTTTTTTTTATTTAGAAGTGTCCAATAATGCGATTGATTTTGTTATTGTTGTCTAATTGCAAATATATTCTATATTTTCTGGTATTCCTCGGATATATGGGTTATTATTTATATTTTTACTGAAACTTTTGGTACTTACGTATTATACCATCGACCAATTCGTCAAATGAAAAGACATCGCCAAAGATGCGATATGCAGTCAATAGGGAAAAACTGTTCCTGTCATGTGCAATCTTCGCTCGTGCATGACATCATATGGCGAAATTGGTCAACGGTATGTAATACTTAAGAACAAAATTAACTTCTTAACTTTTCCTCAAAATACATCGGATTCTGCATTATTAAATTATTTTTATTTAGTATATAATGCTTATAAATAAGCTGACCATTTATTCTTTACTTTTTTATCGTTGATATCCCTTTTTAAATTTATTAAACAAAATAATATTTATTTATGTTTGTTCACTGGGATTAAAGTGAATAAATCAGCGAATAATTAGCATATACAAGTGTGCAAGTTGCAGAAGCATAATTCTAATTATTAAACTCAAATCAACAAAATTTTGGCTGAGCTCATATTACAACGTTTCTTGTTAGTGCAAATAAAATTAGCTTCTACCATGTAATCAAATGCTTTCGTAATGCATTGAAAAAACACTTCATAAAAATCATAAGTAGCTAAATACCTTTATACAAACCTTTTCCATCTGACGTAATTCTGGCATCTCAATAACCTCAAACCTCTTCACAGCACATTAAAGCCTACTTTCAATGGGAATTAATACAATGAAACGCTGCCAACAGGTGTCAGATCTTACAGACTCGATTGATTAAGTCTCCTTACTGACTCTTCAAGGAGAGACGCAGGGGCGTAGCTATCACCGTATGAAGTGCATCATTGATATAGGATGCCCAACATATGTAAGCAAAAAAATCGCAACATGTTAAAGGGGCAGTAAAAAGGGTGTACAATAAATTTTGATACATGGACTAAGTATACCAATGAGTAGACGTACGGTTGTTGCTTTCTCTTGTCCTCATCTCTGTAGTTTTTAAATCCCTTAATTAAATAATCTCTTCTTTTTAGCCTGCTGCAACGTCAACATTATCCGTCAATATATTGCCGCATAAATCGAAGACGAAGTCTGTCGCCTTTTTCCCTTTGATGTGCAAAATTATAAATGAAATAAACACATACCTTTATTGAATTTGTGCATTTGCATACACTAAAATATATAAAGTAGTAAGTGTACACCATGGAGCCGAAATATTACGAAAGTTCACATATTTTTTAATGAACTCATCTGGAGTATGTGGAGGGCACGTATGTTTGTGTGAGCAGATTGTAATGGCCCGAAGACTCGGAAAGAATATCTCTAAAACTGCAGGAATGATAGATTATTCATGATATGTGGTTGTTAGTATTTATGCTAAGTGGGTAAATGATGATGGAGCCAGTAGTAAACACCAATATGTTGGATGACCACGAATTAACGAAGAAAGAAGACGTCAGAAATTGTTCTACTTGGTAAAGCAAATGCGGAGACAGAGAATGCCCCAATATAATACAGATTTAAGAGTAAGTGTTTGGGAATACACAGCTCAGTCAGGAGACATCGTTGGATATGGGACTGTGCAGCAGACGTTTAAGTTGTGTGCCTATATTGATCAAGCATCATCCTCAAGGGCGTTTACCGTGGGCTCGGGGACTTTGGGATTGTGTCAAGGATAATTGGAATAGTGTTACCTGGCTGGATGAATCTCATTCATACACTCATGGTCGTGTCAGTGTGTGCTACCTTCCAGGAAAAACAGTTTTTCTCACCATGTATAGCAAATTATACATAGGCTAGTGGGGCAGGATAAGGCTTTGAGGGAAGTACTTAGGGGGTTCTGGGACCGTTAGTTGTGGTATAACGGATCATGGATGATTGTCTGAACATAACTGTGAAGGAAAAATTTGCACCCTTACTAGATATATGTCTTCCCAACTGGAATTGGAATCTTCTAGCAAGAAAATTCCTCATGTCAAGAGGCTCGAATTGAGTTGGAGTGGTTCCTGAAGTATAATTATGAATTTGAATTAATGACCTGTCCCCTAGCTCACTGTATATTAATCCAATAGTGCACATTTGGGCTTTTATAAAAAATTAGATTCAACATCAAACACTACCAAGCCAAAATACCTCAACTTTACGTGATCGCTGCTTGGACCTTCGATACGATCTCTACAGTTATCTACAAGAACTTGTGGTATCCATGACAAGGAGAATTTCAGTTGTTTTTCAGGCTTAAGATAACGCAATGCGTTATTGCGTAGATGTTCATAATGTTTTGGCTCTTCAGAGTATATAGTTATACAAAATAACTTTATATACATTTTTGCGTTCTGTTATGCAATAAAAAAGCACTACTTGCTAAATTGTATTCAATAAATTTTCATCAGAACCTAATAATATGAAGTAATTATTGTTTAATTCTAAATATTAATTAACCTTTTTATATGTTTTTAGTTAAGAGATGGATCTCACCAACAATTTGTGAGCACTAACGAGTTTGCCCTTGAAAAGGATATTGGCTGGTTTTCGCCATTAAATGGATTATACTTAGTTGTAGAAGCGACTGTTATGGAAGATGAAACAGGTAACAAAGAAGTAGCAATAGATACGAAAGGTCGCTTTTCCAAGACTCCTTTTGCCATATCTTTTAACAGATGTCTTCAAGATTTCAAGCCTGGTCTGATTTCTGTATTTGAGGTAATAAAGGAAGTTTATATTTTGAAATAGAGTGTAAAGTCTCAAATTTAAATTTCAGTAAATTCAGCAAATTCTGTAAACAATAAATTTTAATTATTATACTTTTATTTACTTTTTCTGTTATAAAAAGTGAGGATTCAGCTGTAATTTTAGAAATTATAAGTACAGTTAAATATATTTGATGTCTCAACAAATCACACATAGATTTAAGACCCTTTTCTTGATTTAAAAAAATTAAGGCAAACGCTAGCAAATACGTAGGCATGCTACAAACCTAAACCACAGAAAGGCTACAAATAAAACTTTTGTAGTGGGTTCGTTATAAACCACTAGGGTAAGAGCAGAAATTTTGAGCTAGAAAAACATTAATTACAAACTCACGGTTAAATTACAATCGAGCTCTATATATGGAAACAAAAGGTGGATAAGAAAGAGAAAATAATACCAATTTAATAAGAAGAAATATTATATATATATTGAATAGATAACAAGAAATATATTACTATGAATTTATACAATCTGTTCTTAGGTATGTCTGTTGTACCAAACCGATAAAGATTAATATATATTCACGTACATCGATACATGACAGAAATAGCTTATTCAGACATAATTAATATGGGAAAAATTCAAACATTTTTAGCAAGATAAAGATAAGCATAGGACTTTGTTGCGCGCTATAGTGTGAAGAAAAAACCCTAGCAACAAGCTAATTAACTGTATCTAAAGGCTCAAAGAACGGACACTGTTTCTAATTGAATCACTACGCAGTTAAGTTTAAAAATATTTAATAAATATAAATCAATAATGTGGCAGATTACTCGACCCGATACGAATTACATGTTGCTAGCACAACAAAAAACAAAAAAGTGATGGCTATAATAATTAAAATGATTTCGTCATGATGGAAAGCAGCTCCCTCTTGTGTTCAGGCAAGGTTACATATGTTGAGACATTTTCTACATGGTGCAAAGAAGCAGAGAAAAAGGACAGAAATAGCAACACATTAATGGGACAGAAAACACTTTATTGAACAGTTGTACCAAATGTCTTCTGGCAGGCCACACAGCTGGGCTGCATGCGTTCTTGCATTCTAGAGTAGGGTTCACCAAAGTGGTGGTCCGTGGACCACTAGTGGTCATCGAGAAAATTTTGCTGGTCATCAGAAAAATGTGGAATATACTAAATCATCATGAAAATTCGCATGGAAAATTCAGGATAATAATTTAGGCATGCATTTAACCAAAAGCCTCATCGACTTGTGGTCCGACGAAACTCTTAAATTTAAACTTCTTTCATCCTTATCAAGATCTGAGTTTTTTCTTTCCATAAAAAGTGCTTTGCTTAGTGAGCAGGCGATGAAAATTCTGAAACAATTCACCACAACTTATTTATGTAAAAAAGTCTTTTTTTCTGCCACAGCCATCAAAACACGGTACCGATCTCCCCCTTGGAATAAATTCATTTCTCCATTTTGCAGTAACTACATTGGATCCAAATATCTAATATCTTATTTCAAATAAGCAGGAACATCCATCATACTAGGAATATATAATGATAAAAGTTTGATATATTTAAACCATTTTTTGTTTTGTTTTTACGGGTTTTTTTTACTATGTTAATTTTATTATGATTTATTAATAAAGCTTCCATATAATTTGGTTACAATTAATAGTTTCATTTTATGACCTAGGTACATTTCATGTGTTCTTGGATCACAATATTAAAAAATCCATATTGGTGGTCCGCGGGATTTAAACTATGAATTTACTGGTTCGTGAGGTCAAAAAGATTGACGGTAGCTGTTCTGGAAGATTCCTCCCAACTATCTTGTGGTAGATGGCGCTAAACGGAAGATTTCATGAACACCGATCCTGCTGGATCGTCATTTGGGATCCATTTCCAGAGGTAGTGAGATGAACTATAATATTTAACGAGGAACGTCGACTGGCTGATAGTGTATGGAGATGCGGATTGTAACGGGCACGCCACTCGGCAGTTGAACATTACATAAACAGACGTACTCCACATCACACAACCTTTGAAAGTGTAAACAGAAGGTCACGTGAGACTGGTTCATTAACTGGATCTTTTTGATGTACGAGAATTCTCTTCCTTTAGTTGAATACCTCATAGGAATAGCTACCGGAAGGATACATGACATGCCAGGAATCTTCCAGAAAATAAGGAATTTCATGCAGTGCTTCTGTCAGACTTGCCAGACGACTTCTGGTCGGAATTTCAAATACCTGTTGTAGTAAAACCTTTTCATAAAATGCTTTCTGTCCAATTAACGTGTTGCTCTTTCGGTCCTTTTTCTCTGCTTCTTTGTACCATAGCTCGTAACTACGACATTTGCGAATTTGAGGTGGAATTTTTTAAAACAAAATAATAATAATAATATTAAGTGTCTGAAATCAGTATTTGCTGTAACCACAACCCGCTGCAATAAGTGCTGCTATACGACGTGGCATGGAGTAAAACAGATTTTGAATGTCTGCTTGGGAAAGAGAATTCCATATCGCTTGCATGTGCAGCAAACGTTCTTCTTTTGAAGCTACAGGACGCGGATCACGAGCGAGACGCCGGCCAACCAAATCCCACGCGTGCTCAACAGGCGACATATCCGGCAAATAAGCAGGTGAAGGAAGAAGTTGCATCTGTTGGGCTGAACAGAAGTCTCGAACAGTCTTTGCAATACGTAGGCGTGCATTATCTTGTTGAAAGATAGCTCCAGGGATGCCTTGACAGCCACTTCGGGTTGTAGCACTTCATCGAAGTATTTGTTGCTAATGAGATTGTCCTCAACTCGTAGAAAATTTTATTGTACATGATACGAAATCACACCACAAGCCATAACTCCAGGTGTTATGCCACTGTTTCCTTCAATAACGCACTCTGGAAGGCAGTGTTCACCGGCATAACGTCTAACACGAATAGCCATGAGCCCATTGCAGACGCAACCGTCGATGGTTTGCCGTGAGGGTGATCCTGTATAAAGACATCATTGCACACAATCCACAGTGCATCTGACGTCGACGAATTGACGAAGCGGACATTAGTACATCTGTAGCAGTAGACCAGCGTGCTGCCAACTGCCTGGAGGAAGCTTTACGTTCATTCACTGCCATGCGGAGCAGGTGTCGATCGTCGCGCACTGACTTCAACTTCCGTTGTTAACTGCTAGTTTTTCGAGTTGTTCGGTGCTCGTCGGTCCACTGCTTCCAAACTCGCATCACTGTGGAACTGTTGCGCTGCACATGAGCTGCTATTGCACGATAGGAAAATCCTCCTTCTCAAAGGTCGATAACCCTTCTCCGTTCAAACTCCGTAAGTTGTTGGAATTTCTCCTTATTTCGTCGTGAAGGCATACTTAGGTCTCACTAAACGTCCGCTACTAACAAATGCTCATAAACTATTTTCAACGTCCGGCTACAGCCCTCTATTTATACGCTTTCAGCATCAGTTCAGAGGGCGCTGCGCACGCCACGCATGCGCGATGGCACTGAAACTTTACTATTTTACGTAACATCCTCTAATTTAACTTTGCTGAAAAGTTCATCTAATTCTGATGATACCTTCATAGTGTTGCATTATTTACAAACTGCAGTTTATATATATACCTTATTCAAATTTCCAATCATTAAAAAATACCTTTCATTTATCCATTCATTTATTTATTAAATTAAATTAATTAATTTTAGTTTTATATGGGAGAAAAACATTTGCCACTTAATATTGTGGTTCATTCATATGTATATATATTTATATTAATTGTAATTATTTAATTAAAATTAACTAAAATAACATTTTTCTTTTCTGATTTTAGCAGGAATTGACTTTAAATAAATTTTTTTATATTACTGGTTCACACATGCATTGAGGGGAAATCCATTGCTCCCTATTGTAGCTCCAAGGTAATCTTGGTTCTTTATTGCTCTTGTTGCGCCATCTGTATGTTTTCTTTGGGATCAGTTCGTTAGCTCAAAGTATCGATCACGAACTACAATATTTGATTACGCTTGAAGTGGGTCCGGCACTTCCATAGGCTCAATAAGCCGTGTTAAATTGCGTACGTTTATGTACATTTTTCTCAAAAATTACTTATTTCTCCTGGATAACATTTTTACAGTAGGTAATGTGTACTATCACACAATAACCCTTTAACAAAGGGTTTTGATTTTTTACTAAAAATTAAATTGATTATGAATTTTTAAAAAAATATCCAATTTTTCCACCTAAAATTTAGTTTTAAAAAGTCATATCTGAAATTGTTTCCTAGATGTATCTAATTCCCTCTGTTAAAATGTGTAAACATATAAAAGTCTACTTACTGAAAATTTGTGGATTATATGATAAGTAGTTTTTGAGAAAAAGGTGCATAAAGAGAAAATATTTCATTTTTTTAGCAAATCCGCTTTAAAGTAAAATTTTTTAACTTTTTGATCGTTAACTTTTTTAGTACTTTTCAGAAGCATACGAAGCCTTTTCTTAATCTATGCTCACACAAAAGACTCGTATTAAAGACTTGTTTTCATTATTTTTAACAATTTTGCCTTTTGGGGGGGATCTGAAGATGCTTTCGTTGGGCTACAAGAATCTTAAGTCTACATCTAGTTTTTTGAAGCATGGCCCACAGTTATAACTTGGTTCAGTATCAGATTATTTTAGGATCATTAATCATTAATTGCGCTACATGACTTATATTGAAATGTGCAATATCAATATTTACCCCTAATAATTTGTAGTTTTTAATTCCACAAATGTAGATCTTGGAATCACTGACCATAGGGTGTTATTAACTGACTCATTGGGACTCTGCGTCTTTCCATGTAAACATTTTCTTAATAACATAGGATCACCTAGATCTCTAAGAATTGCCTTCATTTAACTCAGTAGGGTATATATATAGCACGTGTGTATGTGTTTATAGTCATGTTGCCTTTCGTTACATTCAGCTTCTGTCTTTTGAAACTTGCAATAGGCATTTATACCCGCGGAGCATAGTCCAAGTTGAGGGTTCTCGTTTGAAGACATAAGATAAAAATAAAGTGTTCGTGCTGTGTACATCAATGATACATTTCTAATAGCCATACTATAATATCTTTGAATATTTTATATTAAAATATCGGCGAGTCGGTTACGATCACTTAGGCGTTTTCTATAACTTAACATTTTTCTCCCTGTTTCGCTTTTATGATACAAAAGACGTGTATCCATACACTTTTGGATAAACCCAAATCAGTCAAATTTTTCTATTTGAACATCATATAAATTCTAGTTCATCAGAAACTTATGCAAGGGGAAACACAGGTGCTCTTGGCAGAGCTCATTTGATGCGCATCAAGGAGTAGCTTTATTTAAAAAATAAATAAAAATACTTTTAATTATCGTATTTCTTCATATCATATATAATTTTAAACAGAAATATTTGAAATTTTAGAAAATATAACAATTAATAATTTTTTGAAAATTGATCAGCCGGGCCTCTTAAATAGATTCTACAAAACTACATGGTGACTGAACTGCATGTTGTTTCCAGTCTACACAATGCTACAGAGGTTAAGTATCAATTTGGCTTTAAAGAAGGGAAAAATAATTTGTGAAAGCAACTTTTCAAAAGAAAAATTCATAATTGTAAAAAAAAATTACGTATTTAATTAATTTTTATCTTTAAAAATCCCATTTCGTTTGCATTACTCAAATATGGGTAGTAATATATAAAATGGATGTTTGTATATATATATATATGTGTGTGTGTGTGTGTGTGTGTATGAAATCTCTCTCTCGCATCCCTCCATCACTGTTCAACCTATCACAATGAAAATTGGCATGTATACGTATTTTTGTGGAGAAGGTGTTTGTGCTATCCTTTTTGTTCCAGCTCTCCACCAGATGGCGCTACAGCATATCAACTTCTGCACCGTTCAATGAATCGCCAAGTTGCCAACAGGGTCGCCAAAAATTATGTTAACTTGACTCTATCACCAACATTTCGCTATGTTTCTATTGAATCGTCATTATTATATAAGAGAAGGCACTACTTGCGAATATTACTATTTTAACATAAAATAAATACAGCATAAAGTAATATTAATGTATTACACATCCAGATATAAATTATTTACACTATTTCAAGCTTTCATTACACAAAATTTGTAACAAGGTGTTACTTTTTACTGAAGAGATCAGCTTAGAAAGGCGTTTTTGAAAATCGACACACAAGAGAAGTTAAGGGGCGTTATAAATGAAAAAAATCCTTTTTATCAGTTATAAATCTACAGACTTAAAATTTTAACAAATAGGGGTTTTTTGTTCAACTGAGTTATGTAAAAAGCTTTTTTTTTAATTCCTACTATTTTCTCACTCTCTCTATATATATCGTGTTCAAATTTTCAATCTATACTAATAAAACAAACAGTTTGTGTGTTTCAGCCGTACCGGCCAAACTAAGCAACACAGAAGTTTGAAACTTGGCACGTAGAAGCTGTAGGTCATTAACCTGAACACCTGTAAGAGTTTTTTTTAAAATCCACTTTAGATTTTTTTAAATTCAATTTTTAAGCGATTTTTCAGCTAAATGGAGATATGATGTCATCAGGCGTGCCAAGTTAACTTTGTGAAAATTAATGTTTAGAGCACAGTTTTTGGGGGTATTTTAGCACATTTATTAAATATGTATTTTTTATGGTTTTATTCTCTCTCTTTTTTTTTTTTTTTTTTTTTTTTCTTTTATTACTCTTTGTGGTGGAATTATATTTGTTTTTCGAAAAAGTTATCCTAAAAAATGTTTTTTATAAATTTTATTTTTGGTTTTGGCAACACAAATTGCATAACAGTAGATTTCGAATTTTTTTTACAATGTAAATCGTTTTTTATTGAACGTATCAAAATAAGAGCTTAATTTTTTTCTTTTTTTTAGATAGCATTTTGATTTAAATTAATGCTATTATTTTTATTTTAGTGTCACACAGTTTTATGTCTGTTTATTTTCTCAACTGTTATTTTTTCTTGCTTATTGTAGTTTAAATTATATGATACCGTGACTAAAATTTTTTAAGTCAAAAAATGATTGGTGGAGCTTTTTGTAAACAGAAGCTTAGATAATGAGGTATTTATGTATTAGCGACACCACAGCAAAATTGGTGCCATACAAGTAACACCTTGATACCAAAGCAACAAAGATTCTAACATATTTTATATAAAATCGGTCAGATTTTGGTGAAAAAAGACATGATTCATGGGGCGCCAATTTGGCTGCGGTGACGCTAATACGTAAGTACTAATAATAATTACTTACTCTTCAACGCAAATATCAGTGGATTTTTTAGACAATGAAATTCCCTTCACTTCTTACCTGCTTTTATTATGTTCAAAATTATAATAATCTGTTACAAAGTTGCTTTCTGTTAGAAAAAACTTTATTGATTTTTTTTGTTTAACGACAAATTATAAATCTCGCTTATAATGTAACAATGAAGCAGAATATCCTAGCTAGCAGTATAACAAAAAGAGAATATAGTACTAAATTAAACTAATGTTATAACAGATCATTGCTGAAATTAAGATTCTTTTTTCATATTAGAATAACAAAAAGAAAATGGAACTCAATGCAAACTAATTGGAATTATAACATTGTCGATATCATGATTTAAGTTAGATTTTTAGATGTTTACCTATTAGTGTCACCAAAGCCAAATTGGAGCCATGTGAGTCACTCCTTGATATCAAAACAACACCGATTTTACATGTATACATGAATAAAAAAATTTTGCAAGATTTTGGTGGTAAATAGCACGATTTGCATGGTGACAATTTGAATGCAGTGATGCTAATATGTAAGAAAATGAATGCTAATGCGAATTTTTATTTACATATATATATAAGATTTTCTGAGCTGTTTATGGTAGTTTCTTCAAAATCAGACTATGGATGGGATTGAATTCTCAACAAAATAATTCTCTTTTACACTTTAAAATTCTGAGTTAATGCAATTTTTGTCGTGTGGTATGGTTTAACTTTCCGTCTTTTTTTTTACAATATGTTTTTCGTATAGATTTTTAAAGTTTTTATGCATGTACATTTCTATGACATTTTCTTTGGTTAAAAAAAGAGATTATTGTTTTTCTTTCTTCATCTGCAGATGCTGATGATTGTTGAAAAGCATGACAAATATGCGCAGTTGTATAAACTCGCATTCCAATGGTGAAATGAATTTTAAAAAATGAACGTTACTGAACAATTTTTCCACAATTTGACATTAAAAAACAATGTAAATAAAAATATCAGATTACCATAAAATCGGGCATATAATGCTTATCTATACTTTTGAGCTGCATTTTTTAATGTTTGCTATACACTCAGGAACATCGAAAAGAGCGACCCACGAAGGAAGCTAAGTACAATCGCGAAACTTTGCAAATAAGTACAGCGCAATGTGATATGCAAACGATCCAAGTTTTGTGCCAATACGCATGCTCATACACGTGGAGGTGGCGCTACAATCAGGAAGAGGGTGCTATATAAGCCAGCGCAAATTCGAAGATTGATAAATGTGACGATTACCCGCCGATTGTAGGAAGACTTTGGTAAGCGAAACATGCCAGATAAACGTGCTAGAAAACATTTCTCACAGTTAAGCGAGTTTGAGAGAGGCCTGATCATCGGGATGAAAACTGCAGGCTGGTCGACGCGCCGTGTTGCTGGCCAGGTAGATCGTTCGGAGTGTGCCGTTAGAAATTGTTGGGAGCAGAAGACGCGAGAAGGTACCCACGCGCGGAAAACCGGGTCTGGAGCTACCAGAAAGACCAGGAGGAGAGAGGATCGAAGGATCGCGCGGCAAGCACTTGTGGAACCCCCAGTGACTCGTTCAACGATACGAGCAGACGTAGACGTAGCTATTGTTCCACAAACAATTTCCAGACACCTTTCAGAAACAAATCTTAAATCCAAGCGCCCTTTCTGTGCACTCCATTTAACACCGGAACTTCGGCAACTGCGTCTGCAGTGGTGCCAAGCCAGATCAATGTGTGGAATGTCACAGATTGGCAAAAGGTTGTGTTTAGTGATGAATCCCGGTTTGTTTTGGGGACAGATGATAACCGTGTACGGGTGTGGAGGCACCCTGGTGAGAGGTACAATTCCCCCCCACACTGTTCTACATCACACTGCCCGCACAGCTAGTGTAATGGTCTGGGGGCCATAGCCTATGATAGCCGGTCCACTTTTATTGTGATGCGTGGAACATTAACGGTCCAACGTTACGTTGATGATATTCTTCGACCCCATGTAGGACCTTTCCTAAATGGTCTCCCAGGGGCAATTTTCCAGCAAAATAATGCTCGTCCGCATACAGCAAGAGTTTCTCAAGGCTTCCTACGTCATTTTCAGACTCTTCCATGGCCGGCCTGCGCCCCCGATTAGTCCCATGTAGAGCACGTGTGGGATCAGCTAAAACGGCAGATGCCATCGTGTCACTCTGTACATGATTTAGAGTTGGCTGTTCAAGATTTGTGGGCCCATCTGCCTCAGGACAACGTAAGGTGTCTAATCAACTCAATGCCGGACCGTGTGGCGGCATGTATTGCAGCTGGAGGTGGTCCAACGCGCTATTGAAGTTGCCCAGTATTTGTGTCGTTGCACACCTTGCGTTCGTTTAATTGTCTTGTTTTTGAGATCAAGTGAATCTCTCATCTGTGTCATTATGTGTATTAAATTTCATTTCAATCCGATGCTTTCATTTTAAGTCGCTATTTTCAATGTTTCTGAGTGTATTCATCATGTAACACACACCCTCTTTTGCCCAAAGAGACCTGAAATGTACATATGTAATGCTCTCATGTTTTAAAGTCATTTATTTGAGGTATAATTCCAAGGTATAGGAAAAAATAGTATGCTTCTATACAGAATTACAACCCTTTAAGTTAATAAGGAGTTTCATTTTTTTTAAATAAACAATATTTTGATATTTGTAGAAGTCTTTTTTTCTATGCTTATTGTTTTTAAAGCTCTCGCACCCATAAATTTTTATTTAATTTTTTGTACTGAAAGTGGGCATTATACCCTGGATTTATGGTATACAGTAGCGCACACAGGAATTTTTCAAGGAGAGGGACCGGGGTCGAAAGTATACCATTCTTGTATCATGCTCCTTTTGATTTTGTCGATTTTCGGGAACAAAACACAGTAAAAAACTTATTGATTAAATAATTATCATCAATTAATAAAATTTATCATTAATAACAAGTAATTAATTAATTTTTACGTACTATATACTTAGAATTATAATCAATCGGAAAAAAAATCAAGGCCTTTGGAGGGGTGGGGTGTCCGGACTCCCAGGACCCCCTCCCCTTGTGTGCGCCACTAATGGTATGTAAGATTTTCTGTTGTTGTTCAAAACTATTTGTGGCATCATTCTTTAACGTTCCTTCTGACAATCTGTTCTTCATGCAGTTTTTAACTAATTGTACATATACATATGCATTGCATACCTTTTTTACATATATATAAATACATTGCTATAATATTTTCTGTCGTGGAAAATAAAGATTTTTGTTATTCTTTCTTCATCGGCAAATTCAATATTTTTTTATTGTAGAAAAATATTGCTTGAAGTATAACAGAAAGAAAATGACATTAAATTCAAATTAATTGCCATCGACAAATTGGTAATATTGTGAACCTTTTTTTTTTTGTATGCCACTGTTTATGGCCTTATGATCTCTATGACCGATAAGATCTCATCTTTGTTTTAAATGAAAAAAAAATCAGGAATTTTTTTTAACAAAAAGCTATTTGCTGAACTACGAGGAGATCCTTGAAACAATATTCTCATATTTTCCTTTGGATTCCTTTAAATTCAATGTTGACCTGAATTGTTTGTCACGATATAACTTTTGCTTCTGAGAATCTTGCAATATATAAATCTATCATTTATAATCAAAAAAGCGTTTGCAGAAAAATATGTGCCTTGAAAAGATTTTCCTCATATTTCCTTTAGGATTTCTTTAAAATTCACTGTTGATATGAATTTACATCTGATGATTTAATGTTGCTTCCGATAATCTGTTCCTCATTTAGTTTTTTGGAGATCGTATACATATTTATATATTATCATACTTCCTATATATAATATATATATTTCAATTATCATTATAGTTATTTATGATTATATGTACTCATTCGTTTGCTCTTTATAATAGGATTACAATTGCTAATAGAAATATTGCGATAAAGTGAAATGATTAATAATTAATTTTTGAGTAATTAATTGAATAAGCTGAATAATTAATTTTTAGCAACATGTTTTATTGTTTGTATTAGTCAGTACTGTTGTTGATTTTAGATTATTTCCACGGGGACCTATTTGAGATAGATTTTTTGTTTTAGTTCATACTAATTCAATTTTTTTTGTATTGAATTACATCTAATACTTTATATTAGATGTATTACAGAGATGTTACATAGTATTACACACACACACACACCATTCCTCATGTAATACTAATTAAAAAATTTTCCTGTTGTAGCTTCCTAATATTTCTTATTTATGATATTACTTTGTGAATCAGTTTATCATCATTAATTTTTCTTTCGGTTTATCTATTTCAGGTTATTTCACGCATAGTTCAATAGCAGAAACTTACTACCGCTATTACTTTTCTGATATATTTTTTATTTCTATTTGCATTCATTCATTTCTGTTTACTTCATAGCCTGCTAATTTTTTCTCTTACATTGAAATATTTGTTTTTCTTAAATTATTATTTAATTTGAGGCCAAATTGTACTTTGTTTAAAATATTTATAATTTAAACATTAATAAAAAAATATGTTTAAGTTTTGGTTATTCTACTTTACACGGGTTTTACCCTCCCTAAAAAAATATTATAATTGCTATAATAGGGGAATTTTAAGTTTCTGAAACTTAACCCATGAAAAGAAAGAGCATTTCAGCTGGTATACAATATATATTATTATAATTATTTAGAGAAAAAATATTTTCTAATTAATTTAATAAAAGTAATATGTGTCTTACATATTGATTTAATTTTTTTAGAATTTTTTTAAATATTTAATAATTTTTTATCAATAAACGAGATTTTTTTACTGCCATTTTTAAGCTAATGGTATGTCACAACTAATAGCTGAATGAACATTTCTAATCAATTTTTTTTATTTTAAAACCTAAGAAGGAAATTATTGTTATGTAACGATTGATTGAGTAAATGCAAATACCAAACCCCTTTTATTATTTTAAGCTCTAAGAAAATAATCATTGTTAAAGTAATGAGTATGTTAGTTTTGTACATACTTTTTTTCGTCAGATACATTTTTAAATGATTTAATAAGCACAGTGGAATGAAAAAGTATAATAAAATACTAAAATATTTTTAATCAGACAGAATTCTTTTGTTTTTGAATGTTTTTTTAGTGAATGTAAGCATATATATAGGCTCTTTACCATATATATATATGGCAAACAAGTCAATTTTACACCTAACATTAATTTTTATCCACAATACCTTAATTTAATACAGACAAATAGTAACAACAATGAAGCAAATTTTCTTGACATACGTATCAAAATAAAAGATAATGTAATAGTTTCTAATATTTACGATAAAAGAGAAGATTTTAATTTCAATATTATAAAAGTTCCTCATTAGGAGAGTAATGTACATGTTTCTATATATTCAGAAATATTGTTATTAATTATATCAACGCAATAAATTTCTGGTGTCAAAAAAATCAGAAATAATAAATAACTATAAAAATGTTACTAAATATTGCTTAAATCAAAAATACCCAATTAATTTTATTAATAGTTATATGAATAAAGCTATTCAAAAAAGTAAGGATTAAAAATTCTGAGATTGATTATAGTTTATTATTATAAACTTACATATTTCATAGTTATAGTTATTTCCATATTCTAATAGTAGGTAAAATTACTTATTATTTTATTCATATATACTCTAGTGTTACTAAAGTTATGGTAATTAGTAACTCTCTTATTAATTTTTTTTCCATCATTTTTACACTTTTGTTAAGTGCTACATTTCAGCCATTCAATCTGCATTAGGGTCCAGAATCTGGCAATAACTTTTTTATTGCACTCAGATTTAGCACGGGCTCTGCAGGGCAATTCTTTCAGTGATTCCGCTACTGTTTTTTCCAGCAGGATTTGTCCTGCCCATCTTTTGTTTCTTTTATTTTACTCTTATGCATTTTTAAGTGCAATTTTTAGATATAAGTTACCTCTATCTTGTAATGGATTTAGATATTCCTATGCAATACTTTCAATAGGGTTTTGCTCAGTATTATTTACATAAAGGGGGAAGGATGGCTGACCAAAAAACATGTTCAACCCAACTTTCATATAAATTATTTTATATATTAGCTGTTCTAAGTCAGCAATGTTTATAATACTGCTGCATCAATTTTATAATTTTTAATCTCGGTGGCTCATGTGTCCTTCATTGTGTGATTTTCCTACTGTCTTTGTGTTTTTCGAATGTGATTGGGGGATGTTATCTCTTGTTTGTACAGAATAAGACTATATATATATATACATAGTTTTTTTTACAATTACATATATAAGTTTAATCAAACATTCAAATGATCAGGAAAAAAAAATCATTTCAATAGCTATCTGAAAGATTTTTTAATTCATCATTTATAAATGGGGGGGAATAGTTCTACACTCAAAAAGGCCACTGTGACGCCGGATTATAGAGAAATAAAAGAAACGTGTCTGACAAATAAAAGCTTTGGAAGAAATTTCGAAAAGGGGAATTGTTATAACGTTTATATAGAAATCATTTACACACAGCAGGAAAACGGACAGCTAGAGGAGAAGGGGAATTTTCATGACAATATATTATACATTCAAAAATGTTCGTGCAACGCAGGGAGTAAATGAAGGGGAAAGAAACCTGTCTGACAGTAAAAAGAGGTGAAAAATTTCGAAAAAGGGAATTTTAATGACATCATTATAGCAATCACTCACATCGTACGCATACACATCCGTACAAAAGTGCTGGCGTCATGAAGGAAAGAGGAAATTTTTTTTTTTTTTAGTTACACACTCGGTAAAAGCCCGGGCTAAGCGGAGGGGAAAGAAACAAAAAAGTCAAAGTAGTTTCGAAAAAGAATAATGGAAGTGCTGATTTTGTGAGAAGGAAAGGGAAAATTTTTACAAAAGTAGAGAAAGCCCGGGAAACGCTGGGCTATGTAGCTGGTTGTTTATAAAATACATTTTAAAGCGCTCAATTGAACTGAAATTTTATATACACGTTTATTTTGGATGGCAATATGGTAATTTAATTATAATTAATGAAAATTAATTGACTGAAACTAATTATTTAAAGAATTACAGCGATATTTTTGGTGACTTGGTTCAAAACATTAAAAGATTTTTTTTCTCACGTTTTAAAGCATTCAGTTGAACTGAAATTTCATATACACGATTGTTTTGGATGACAATACGATACTTTAATGTAATTAATGGAAATTATTTGCCCTTAATATTGTGATTCTGTCATATGTATATACACATTTATGTTAATTGTAATTATTCTCTGTCTCGATAAAAAGTAACTGGATGGATAAGATAAGATAAGATAAAATTTTTCTTTGTCTTTTTCTTTTTATATTACTTGTTTTTGCTTAATTTGCAATTCACATAAAATTAACTCATTATAAACTTCTTTATCCTTCAAACTGTAGTGTTTTATTTTTTAATTCACCCGTGCGAAGAACGGGTACACTAGCTACACTTATATATGAGCTATACACTACACTTATATATGAGCTATTGTATTCATTTTACTATCATTAGATGCTTAAACACAATTGCGAATTTAATTAAAATGTTTAACTTCCCACAGGCCGATATAAGTTATATTAACGGAAAACCAGCAGCAAGAATACCAACGCGCATATCAGCTACAGCTGATGGTCAACCTCTTGAAATTACTGCACCGACTTCTACAAGTGATGATGAAGGAAAGGTGTCATTTGAAATTCATCCCGAGATCCATTATAATACCATTTCAATCGAAGTACGTATGTAAAAAATATAACAAATAATTTATATTAGCCTTGCATTTTTATATCTAAATAACCGATCTGGATTACTTACATCTACGTGTTTTCAAAGGGTTGATATCGAGACTAAAATTAACTTCTGCATGAGGATTATCATGTAACCAAAGATGTTTAAGTTTAGTTTAAGAATCGTGCAGGATAATTTTCATTCTATATGACACTGAATTTTTTGTGCAACAACTGATTATTAGTGCATTAAAAAGCCTTTACATGAAAAGTGTATTTTTACAATTTAATAAAAAATAATGGTACTTGCTTATTATTTACCGCCCTTCAAATATACCAAATCAAAAGAAGTCACCGATTCAAAAATATCACCAAATGCTGTCATACTTTTTTATTATCCCCGAGCTTCAACAGGGACAGTTTCCACTATTGGCTGCATATTGCAATATTTGGCAACATGTTTTGATTTAATGAAAAGTGTCGACGATATAAGTACCAAAATAATCATAGCATTAATCAAATGTTAAATTATTATTCATTTAAATAATTATTTCAATAATGTTCAGTAAAACACAATAAAAGGGATTGAGCTAAAGCTTGTATTAAAGAGTAACGAATTTATTGAGTTGCTAAATTCGAAGGATATTGGTGACGGACCTTATTACTTTGAATCACAATCAAGTAAGTGTTGGGAACGACATATAACATTCTATTTCTCTGAATTATTCTCTCTAAAGTGAGCTGATAAGTAAGACTAGATTCAGTCAATGGGTTCGGTCCCGTGGCTACTCATTTTGTAGGAAAGAATTTTTTATACACTGTAGCATTGATTTATATTAATCAAACTGCAATTATATCCACTCAATTAAATGCTTTAAATTTTCAAAGAAAGTAATACACAAATAAATATGAATCAATTTGATTTGAAATTGTTGGCAAATTAAATAAGCTTACGCTTCGCAAGAAATTAGAAATGCAATTAATAGAAAAGGGTATAAAGCACCACATGTGAGTATTTCCAAAAAGAAAATTAATAAAAAATAATAATTTTTTCAAACTGATAAGTGTTTGAGTCTTCTAGGCTATGAATTGCTTTATAATAATTGAGTTGAATCGAGGAATATCGGTTGAGGTAAGCTTGCGTCAGAAATTTTTTATTTTGCCCCTGTAAAGAGATGTAAATTGGGGATTTAGTGCGATCAACATTCGAAATAAAACATTGCCGGGCATGAGCATACGGCCATCGCTATTACCTGGTTATTAAAGGCCAGAGGAGTAAGTGTATTTATAGACCTCATTTCATATTATAAATGTGTCTGGAAAATGTCAAGATCTTCTGTCAGTGTTTCTCAAACTGTTGGGGACATGATAAACCTACAAGGGGGGCGCGACTGTATTGAAAAGTCGCAAACAAATCATTACTTTTAAAAAAATTATTAATTTACTGAAAGGGTAGCAAAACAAATACATTCTGACATAAAATACACATTTACACTGATATAATACATTTATAAATGCCTCCGTTCTGCTCAGTGTGTTTCATAACAGTACTAAGTTTAATAATTAGCAGTGACCCTGTCATAAAATTATATTCAAAAATTAATACTTATCTTAATAATTTGTACGGCTTATAAATAAAGTTGTACTGTAGCTTTACGTCTTAAGTATAGAATTATTGAATTCAATACATTGTTATTGTATAGAAGGGGGCACGATGACAAATATGACTCAAAATTGGGTCACATAGAAAGTTTGAGCTCACAAGGTCACATAGAAAAGATCACATAGAAAGTCTTATGCTTTTGTTATTCAATAAAACCAAAAGCCCTGTCTGATAACGTACTCTTTCATATGCAATTTCTAAGCTTAGAAGTAACACATTGTATTTTTTCTACCTAAGTAATTTTAGACACAATTCTGTTCTTGCTATAACCACAATTTTAGTTGTTTTAGATACCGAAACCCCTACTAGGTGATCCCCAAAAATCAAGTATTCCTATAAATATCTGAGATTTTACAACTAAATATTATACAATTAGTCTTGTATATCCAACTTGGCCTTATCTACTTGTACTCATATAAATAGCAATCAGAAACGCGCTAACATTACATTTAAAATTTGTCTTTTGCATTTCCTTTTCAGTATATGTTTCTATATATCATATCCTCTGATTAATGCATAGCACAAATTGTTGGGTATTTACTGATGTGCACTTGCGAATTTTCGAATCACCACCAAAATTCAAGCATAAGTAATTTTTCTCAATTCTTTCTTACTGGCTATATATAGAATAAAATATTATGTACAAACACTATTTTATTCAGTTAATAATTTTTTTTTACACTATATACATATAAGCAAATGGTTAAGGTATCCGACTACTTGCGACAATGTTTTTTGAAAGAGGGGATATGGAGACTTTTTTATGATTTTTAGATTTATTTAGTACATTTTAGGAAGAAAAGGTTAAAATTAAGAAGAGAAAAGAATATTACTACTAAAATGGGAAAAATGAGTAAAAATTGGCAAAACATTACATAAAACGGAATGCTCTGCGTAAATAGTAAAGGAACAAATTCTCAATTTTTCAATTTTGATGTATTATTTTACTATTTATTTTTGAAAGGATAAGAGATATCTTAATTTTTACAAAAAAAAGAGAACCTTACCTTAGTAATTATATGAAATTGCATAAAAAAACAGTGATTACACTCACATAAAGGACTGTAAATTATGTCAGTGATGGTTAAAACACTTCTGCTGTTATACAGAACATACACAAAAAATGTTAGGAAATTATTTTGAAAACATTTGAACAATCGCTATCCCCGTTTGATCTTTTCGAAAAAAAAAACAACGCATTTCCAGTAAAACGCATTTTAAAGTTTGACTTTTTATGCAAAATTATGACATCTGCTTTCACTAAAACACTTGTAGTTTTTGTCCTAATGAATAGAAAATAAAAACTTGGTATTTTTATAAAGCTAATAAGATGACCTATAAAATAAAATCATAAAAAATGCGTCACTTTTTTTTAAAAAAAATCATGATTTTAGGGTAGACAGAAATCTTAAAAATGATGAATAAATAAATTTGTCACTTTACACTCCTTCCATTGTTTTACTTACTCCCGTGAAATTCAAGTTTTTTCATGTATTTCTATAGTTTTGGGGCTGTATCAACTGAAGAGAACTAATTTAAATGTTAATTTCTTTGTTGTCGCTTGGCAACTCTTATGTTCATTCCATGTTGCTTACCTTTTTATAGAACATCGTGTTACAATGCATGTCACATGTTTGAGCCAGTAACAAGCAACATTAAAAATCATTTACTATGATTTGTGGAACATCGTGTAAACAATAAGCAACATTCTGAACACGCAATGCAGAAATTTAATACCTTTCTCCAACTCATCTTACAGTCACCAAAGTTTGATAAGTATTAAAACCATATATAAAAAGAATAATTATTGAAAATTGTAAAAACGTATTCCTGTAGCAAAAGTTTTATCTTTAGATGAAAACTTTTGAAGCTATTTTTTATGTGTATTCACTCAGAAGGAATGGTAATTATTCTAATACTTTAAGTAAATATTTCTTTCTAATGATGAATAAGGGTGATTTCTAATTAAACTATGCTAATATTTAAAGCTTGAAACTGAAGATCCAAGGTATGTTGGCCAGCAAGCGACGGGGCACTTTGTTCAGCATCGTTTCCAATCTGCTAATAAAGCTTTCGTGGCACTAGAAAGAAGCAGTGCTCACAGGACAAAGGTATGATATATATTTTCTGCTAAACATACATTTTCATAGAATTACTGTTTAAAGAAGAGTACAAACTATACATTTGATTGAAATCTATTCACAACTTTTTTAAATAATTTTTCTCCGAATATATATATAGTTTCTGTTTTAAATATGAATGATCTAAATCGTACGATCCAAAAATGCGGGGACTGCGGCCATTGCTGACGACAAAAATTACCTACATTTAAATCACTTAAAATAGGTTTTCCCAGCCCTCCCTTACCTGGCCAGGTTGGTTTTTATGCATGTCATGTGAATGAACCCCACTAACAGCTGTTATTTTCGGAAGCTAGTTAGCTTTGTTGTGCGATGTAAGAAAGACGGCTTTTCTTGAACAGCGTTAAACATTAAATCTACTATATCAAAATCCAAAGTTTATGAATGGCATCGGCGTTATAAAGAGGGCCAATAATCCATCAAAGACTATAACACGTTGGATAACCGACATCTCGGAAAGTGTAAAATACTACTTTGGTTTCTGAATGTGTTTGAAAATATCGTCGTCAAACATTTGCACAAATCGTTTGAGATACACACTTCTCGAAGACTGAGAGATCCTGTTCGTCGTAAACGGCTTGATTTCTGGCAGAGTGACGACTTGTATCTTCTTCATGACAACGCGTCAGCACATCGAGCTCAGTTGGTAAAAAAATCCCTTTCCAAAACTTGAATTAACGTGGTTCTATATCCCTCCCCTATTCAACAGACTTAACAACGTGTGACTTTCATCTGTTCCCGTCAATGAGAAAACATTTACATGGACGCCGTTTTGTGTCATCAGATGAGGTGAAAGAAGCATCGCAGGAGGTTTTACGAGAGGCTCCGAAAATTGTCTTCCAGCTGTGCTTCCAGAAGTTATACGTACGCTGGCAAAAGTGTATCGTCGTCCAAGTTGATTATTTAAAAGGTGGATGTGCTTCGGTGCTGTAAACTATTAAGGGTAAGGCTTTCTACACCTTGTCCCCGAATTTTCGGATCATACTACAAATGTATTTTCTATATAATTGATTTCAATTCTTATGCAAGGTGTCTACAAATTAGTTGACCAATTTTGGTAGTTAAGAACTTTCGTAATATTAAACGATATTATATAACCCGTTAAAAGTAAGACTGGTAGTAATATATTCTTTTATAATTAGAGAGAGTAATGCAGTGGCATAACGTACACCCCCCGCATCACTGGAGTCCAGGATTCTAGTGGGTCCAAAGTCTGATTGATGTCAAGTACATATATAACCAATACACAAAATGTTAAAGGCAAAGCCTGACTTTGCAGTGAGGTGGCCTTAATATTCCCCGCTACGCCACTGGTGATAGATGCCGTTACATTTTAAAATCCTCATGCCGTCCCATGACATGAAGGGGATAGTCCCAAGATAAACGTGTTTTGTGCAGTGAGTTCCTCGAATGCTCTCGATCCTTTTACTTCACTGAAAAGACCATCACAGGAATTATTTATCTGGACCTGCTAGAGATTTTCCTTATGCCAATCATCAAAGAAAAAATTCCAGGAGCTTACTTTTTTTCAACCGGATGGCACGTCTTGTCACCACCACAACGGCACATTTTACCTCTATGTTAAGGTACCAATTTGAATTGGTCGTGGAGGTGTTATTTGGTGGGCATCACGATCACGACTGGATTTCAGTGTTTGTAGCTTTGTTAAAGATCTAGTGTACACTCCATCCTTTCTATTCCTGAATTAAAATCTAGTTAAAATCCCAAAACATTGCAATGCTGTTTTTGGCGACAAAAGTTTTTCGCCAAATGGCGCCAAAGAAGAAACCACGTTTTCAAAATGGCGTCAGAGACACGAACTAGAGAGAAAAACGTGGTTTTTCAAAACGGCAAGAGATGAAAAAACTCGAAAACCCGGTTTCTAAAATGGACAACAAAGGGAACATCAAATCAAAAATAAGAAATTAAATGCAAATTCTTTCCGAATTTCGGACATCCATACCAAGATTCTATCAATCCTTCATTCGTACACAAAACAATCATTCCTTTCTTGCCTTTTAATCAGAAGAAAATTCATTTGTCATGTTTTTACGAAGAAAACGCGATTTCTAAAACTTCATCTACAAGAAAAACTGAAAAATCGTCGCTTCTAAAACCCAACAGTGGTGAATCCGATGTGAATGCTTTAGGCTGATGAAATAACGATCTATCTTTTTCTCTCAAGCAAATTATTTTCATATTTTGGACAATCATACTGAAATATTTTCAATCGTTCACTCATTCATAAAGCAATCATTTCTTTCTTACCACTTTCATTCAAAAGGAAAAATATCCACGCGTCGAGTTTCAAAAAAGAAAAACGTGGTAAAATGAAGACGGTGGTCGTCCCACGTGCAGAAGCAGGCAAGTCAGGAGTGGAAATGACCATTGTCCAAAATGGGGTAATTTTGCGCTCGACCGGTTTTAGGGTTACCATTTTACTTAGCCTAAAACTGGACAATTTGGCAGAGTTGTCATATTGTAAACTTTATCGCCAAATTTTTGGCACCAAAAATTTGTTGACAAGAAGTGTGCCCTCCTAGGATCCACCCAAAATCTAGAATGTTGTGCGTGGTGTTTGTTGTCGTGTCCTTCCCGGAGGGAGCCAGACATGAGAAAGGTTGTACTTCTACATAATAGATGGTGACACCAGCCATATCTCCCCAATTTAGGCATTGATTGATCAGCTACACGAGGGCTTTTGCGGATGGACCACGTAATTTTGAACGAATGTCAAGTGACGTGGACGACACCTGAGCTGGAACCCCCCTTTCCTAACTACCACACCACACCAACGGGAGGAGGTTTCACCTCTCGACAGATTTAACATGCATCGCTGATCCTACACGGCGGGTCTTGAGTGGTACTGGGCTTGAACTCGGGACAAGGCAAGCCACGATCCAAAACCTATACCACTCGGCTACCGCGGTAGAAGGAAGGGAATATTCTTCAGCACCCTGCAACCGTGACTTCTGATGCGACGCCCACAGGACTTTCAGACCCACTGATTTGACAAGCACGTACTCAGGGAGTATTTGGCGGGATTGGGCATCGAAACCAGGCCCTTCGGTCTGGAGCCCAATGCTCTAACCACAAAGTTACCCACTGCCCCTTCTAGAATCTGAAATTTATGCATCAATCAACTTGAAGGAAGGGAAGCATACTGACAAATCTGTTGCAAGAACTGATTTACGAACGGGATATCTGAAGAGTAACGAAAGGAAGCCCCATTGAACATTTGTGATAATGGTAAACTTGGACTATTTGTCTATCTTGCAACAATATGTACTTTAATTTTTTCCCATGTAAATTACATGCAATAAATCTTTTTTAGGCCCAACTAATTTACAGACACCCTGTATTATCTATGTAAGTGTTTGATGTCTTGAAATTAATTTTACAGAGGATACTCGTATTTAAGGGAACAAATTACCTCAAAAGAACCGAAATATCGATTTTTTTTAAAACTTTTACTGGCTGTGTACAATAATATATTTGATGGTTCTGTACATGGGATAAAGATTTATGTAAAAAAAACCCATTAAAGTTAGACATAGTTGTTTTTTTACTGTTTCTTGTAGTGTTTGACACGAAGAAAATTGTAAAAATTAAACTATCACTCTTAGAATTAAACGAATAAACATAATTGTGTGAGGAACACTTCTAAATCTATTAATAAACGAAGCTAAAAATATTTAAATTTGCAAAAATTGTAGAAATTTTAAAAAAATGAAGTATTTTTATGAAGTTCATAAATTAAAATAATTGTTTTTTTTCTTCTGAAATGCATAACTCAAGTGTGTTCAAATAAAGTATATGTAAGTATTTTTATATAAAGACATAAATAAAAAATAGGTGCAAGGTACCATGTCCCCTTAATTATTTATTTCCATTTCCTGTACTTAAATAATTTATAAAATAAAATTTTATTACATTTGTGTTTATATAGGTCGGAGACAAATTTATCAAAAATGTTCGCGTTGATTCCGATGATATGAAGAACTTATACTATGCGGTAAGTTATATTTTATGAATATTTGTGAAACGATTCATTTATAGATTTTCTTTACATTTTCGGATTATTTAACAAATAAAATAACATTAATACCAATTACAGTTGAACCTCTATGTAACGAAGTCGTTAAATCACGAAAAAAAGTTCGTCATATGGAAAATTCGTTATATATATATATATATATATATATATATATAGGTTCATATTTCAATATACTTTATAAATCCACATAAAATGAATTTTAAAATCAAACATTTTATATTTAAAAAAGTAATTATTCATATCCTTTTGTAAATCAATATATATTTATATATTTTATATATCTTACCCATCAAAGAAAAAGCTGCAACAAAAACAAACTGAAAAATTAATGTCAAGGAATACACTGTATTTTCAACCTTTAAAAAATAATTTTATATTAAAATGAATGAATTTTCAAAGACATTTTCTAATTTAAAGCATACACACAAGTAATTTTAATCATACATTATTTTATAACTAGAAATCCACTGATGGTTAAAGAGGATATCGATGATGTTTCTTGAGTGAACTGGACAATAGGGGTTAAATGATGTACTTCTTGGATGAAACTCCCAGAATTCTATTGCTCTCGTCGAGTTAGGCACCTAATAAACTCAGTTCAAAGTTTATGATCAGCATAAAAACTGTTAATTGAGAATAACTTGAAATGTCCAGAAATACTTCAAAAATAGAGAAGGCAAAAATGGAATCACATGGGAAAAAAGTTCGTTACATAGAAAATGCACATCGCTATAGGGAGGTTATTTTATAATGAAAATCGTGAAATATTCTTTTGGTTCCTAGAAAAAGTTCGTTTTTAGACAAATTCACAAGACGGAGGTTCGATTGCATTTATTATTAATTTTTATAATAAAAAGATTTAAAATAAACCTATATAATCAAATTATTGTGATATATAAGATCAAAATAACCATGCTAATGGAGTATATTTAATTTTGCTATGGCTTACAAATAAAGGTTGCAAAGTGACTCTTTCAAACAATTGATTTCATAAAATTCTTCGTGCTTAGTGTTATATTTTAAAGCAGCGGTACTCAATCTTTTTTACTGCCGGGCCACATGCATATGGTAGCTATCTCACGTGGTCCGCAATACGAAGATGGTACGGTATAAATGCTTCAAGATAACATAGAAAATTTAAAATGTAGAAAATGGAGCAAAATATTAAAATTCCTTTTTTGCTTTTTGAATCACTATAATTTTTTGAAATTTTTGTCACTGAATTTATCAAACACTAAACTGGAAGCATTTAAGTAAAACTCCTATTCACAATTTCTGCATCAGTAAACGGTTTCATATGAGAACCAATAATACAACAAATTTCATAAGATGGCTTTATTATCACCCTGCGATTACCAGTGACAAAACACTTCGTTGCTGTTGCAAATTTTATTCAAGAAAGCCTATTTATCACGTCTTGAAAGAGGTCTTCGAGGAAAAGTGTCATTAAATGATTCTTTTTTACTGGTATATTTTAAATATAATACTTTCACAACAAATCAAACATTTACTCAACCATGTTTGTTTTTCACTATAAAACAATCAACTTCTCAATCGTCTCGAAGCAACTTATTTTCTTCTCATATTTTTTGCTTGCGAGATATGAGGGATAGTTAAAAATTAGTTTCACCCATAAAATGGTCGCTATTCTACTGTTGTCTGTTATCACCAATCGTTACAGTTACAAATAGAAAAAAATAGCGATTCACACTCGTACGACATCAACAACGAAAAGCGGAATTCAAATATTTGAGTTTTGACTGAAAAAATTTCCCACTAAATATTTCATAAATTGTTCTTAAGTAAACTAATTTCTCAGAGGAATGGGTCATGATCGGGCCGCGGGTTGCGTATCGTTGTTTTAAAGTTTTTCAGAATTAAGAATACAAATAATTTATCATCAGCTTGTATTGAAATATGCATTCTGGATAACTTTTATGGGTAGTGTAACTAAAAATGAAAATCACAGAAATTTTGTAGTAGAGGGGTTGTTCTATATAATGGGAAAATAATCTTTCTTAAAATTTATATCTAAAAATTATATAAATCAGCATTTATAATACATTGAGATTTAATTTCAGAACCATTTAACTTCTAATATTTATGTTCAAAAAATTCAGTGTATAGTGGTAAATTAGCATTTACCACTAAATTTTTTCAAAAATACTTCTTTTACTATACATCAACATTTTTCGAAAGTTTGAAATATTGAAAAATTACGTTTGGTTTGAGATTATAAAATAATTTCCAACACTATCAGATTCAGTCTTAAGCAGATTTCAAAGGTTCTACCTTAAAAATCTGTTTCGACATATAAGCGAAATTTTATTTAAACAGAAATATTTATGAGACTGATAAAAAACATACTTAAATCTCTGAGGGAAGGGAAAGAAACGTTATGTAATTTGTGTGTGTGTGTATTTGTGTATATGCATATGAGACTAGGGCAGTGGTTCTCAAACTTTCACTACTGGCGACGCAATTCTCAATCATAATTTTTATCGCGCCCCCCCTAAAAATAGTAATGTATCGAATGCAATAATAATGCACTTTTGCGCTAAAGCTACAATACGATCATGATTATAAACTGTACAAATTAACAAGATAAGTATTAAATTTTGTATATTTTACTTTTAAGTAATATATGTATATATATATTTTTTTTACTTTTTAGTTCGATTCACTATAAAAGCGTGTTTTTTAGTTTGTTTTAAAACTATAATTTATTTTATAGTTATTTTTACTATACACGATAAAAATCACAATTCCAGTGAATAATTTAATTAAGAGAAAATATACTTACCTACTTTCAAGGACTTTTCAATTTTTCTATGAAAATTTGAGAAAAAATCCAATAAAACTAAATAAAATGTTCCAAATGTGCGTGTCCTTAATAAAGGACATAAATCACAGAGACTTTTCGCTAACAACACAGGAACGTTATTTTTCAGCTAAACTGTCATATTTTGTTCACGTTTTTGTAGTTTTGCTGTTGTTTGATGATCTACAAATAGCATTTTGAACTTTTTCTTACTTGTGTCTTTTTGACAAGGTGAAGTGCTACATTATGGCTTCATAGTTTTCTCCATAAAGATCTTTAGGCAGCATTTGAAAATTTCAAATCAACTCAAACGTTTCATGTCTAACACATTTCTGATATTTAATTTCGTGATCTTGATTAATATGCATTATTTCAGTAGGTTCTTCAATTGCTTGATCAGTTTCAACTTCCTTCAATAGGGATCACAGATGCCCATTTTTTTAAAAATATTCTGCTTATTTGCATTTATATACCATAATAAGTCGTACAACACAGCAATCAAAACTACAAAATTGTTCATAAGGAAAGTGTAGCATGCTGTAAAAAATAATTGTGTAAAACGTTTTTCATTATGCATATGTTTCAAAATACTCATGCTTATCCGTGTATCATAAAACTCTTTCACATGGAAAAAGATGAAACAGAAATATATGTATTATATATATTTACAACTTCCCTACAAAAAAGACGGAGATAACCGTACCAGTAAGTTCGATGGTCAGCTAAAGTAATATTTTAGGTTAAAAGAAACGTAATTAAAAAATCTCTCGTCGTTTGATATCGTTAAAAGAAACGTAAAAAAAAATCTCTCTCATCGTTCTCATATTGACCGCAAAGCAAACAAAACATTATTTAATTTGGTTATAGGATCAAAGATGACTAATGAGTGTTTGAAGTGGAATCTTTTATTTTTTTTATGATCACCAGATGATAAAAATAAATTATATCAGTGTAAATGTGTATTTTTTTATTATATCAGAAAGCATTTTGTTTTACTTCATTCCAAAAAATTATTTTTAAACCTTTTATTTTCAATATGCTCGCGCCTCCCTTGCAGGGTTAACGTGCCCCCAGGGGGGGCGCCCCATAGTTTGAGAAACACTGGACTAGGGTATTATGGAATAACATTTATATACACACTCATGGACAAAAAAATAAGCGCATTAAGAAATAATTGCGAGATCGTAACGAAACTTGGAATAAAGGTACATGTCAGGAAGACATGAAAATCATTCGAAATGCAGGGTGATTGCGCATTACATATAGCCGGTAGAGGGCGTTTAGCGTCGTTCTCCGTGAAGTATAAAACAGGTAACCAAAGCTTGTTTGGGTGTGCTGAATCGTTTACAAAAGAAGAGATGAGGTAGATATGCCATTACGACATTTTCGAAGACAATATGAGCAGCTGTCGCAGTTTGAGAGGGGGAGAATCATCGGCATGATGGAAGCTGCTAGGTGAGTAGCTCGTCAATTAGGCTGCTCTGATTGCGTTGTGAGGAGGTGTGAGGACCAGTGGATCCGAAAAATATCATTTACACGAAGACCAGCCTCAGGACGGCCTCGGCGTTGACAAGACCGCCACATCACAAGAAATGCACTCGTACAGACAACTGCTTCATCGGCCGCCATCCAAGTGTAAGTAGCACCTTCACTAGGGGACCCTACGTCTTCTTGAACCATAGAAGGACATTTGGGATTGAGGCGCCCATTACGTGTGCTGCCCTTGGCGCCAACCCATCGATGCCTCCGTTAGGAGTGGTGCCGAGTACGAAAAAACTGGACTGCAGAGAAATGGAACCAGGCTGTCTTTAGCGACGAATCTGGATTCAATCTCAGCAGTGATGACAATCGTGTTCGTGTGAGGAGACCCCCGTGGTGAACACCTCAATCCTACCTTTGCTTTATAGCGTCACACCGTTCCCACAACTGGTGTGATGATATGGGGTGGAATTGCCTACAATACACAGTCAACCTTAGTAATGATCCATTGCACCATGACAGCCCAGTGGTATATCCATAACATTCTGTAACCACATGTGTTGCAACTCATGCAATGGATCCTAGGAGCCATTTTTCAACAAGAGAATGCTCGGCCTCACGTGGCAAGGGTGTCGCAAGACTGTCTCCGCACTATTACTGTCCTTTCATGGCTTGCCTGACCCCAGATTTGTCTCCAATCGAGCATATCTGGGATCATTTGGGACAGCAAGTTGGGCATCCCATGAGTTTAAATGAACTAGAGGCAAGGTAACAGCAAATATGGAACGAAATGTCTAAAGACATCATTCAGAACTTATATGCCTAAATGCCCCATCGTATCGCATCATCGCTAGTGGGGGGTTAACAGGATTTTAAATTTCCATTCTTTTGTCTTTTTCTCTGAAATAAATTATCCTTCCTAATATTTGATAATTTTGATAATTGAAGTGACAATTCGTCACTAGAGATTAAATAGAAATTAGATAGCTAGAAGATAGTGTATTCGAACCTAAAGTAAGTATACTGGTATTTAAGGTATCCGACTACATTCGGAACCATGATTTTCAAAAGCGCATAAATGGATAATTTTCATGATATTTAGTGTCACTTAAATTAGAATATTTGCATAAAATTTTGACATTTTGACAAAAAATGTTTTATTTAAATACAATATTTTGGCAAAAAATTAACTTTGAATAATGTTTTTTCCAAATGTTCTCCTTTTGTAAAAGATGCTTTTATTAGAATAATATTTTACTGTATCAGACCTCTGTTCAGAGGCCTAACTAGAATTTTTGAAATATATAACTTAGAAGTGGGTTTATTCATGTTTTACTACAACTGAGGGGAGCAATTTTAAGAAAAATGCGCGAATAATTATTTCAATGGGTGGTAACTCTGAAAATAATGTGAATTTTTCAAAAATTCTAGTTGAGCCTCTGTAGAGAGGTCTGTGCTATATACAGGCAAAATATTATTATAATGAAACCATTTTTTACAAAAGAACATTTGGAAAAAAGATTATTCTAAGTCAATTTTTTGCCGAAATATTATATTTAAAATTTTTTTTAGTCAAAATGTCCTTAAAACAATTTTATGCATGTTCTAATCTGAGTGACACTAAATATCACTAAAATTACCCATTTATGCGCTTTTTTAAAATCACGGTTCCAAACGTAGTCGGATACCTTAAAGTCTTCTCATACTTTGTGTACCTCGTTATTGATCTATATATTGCTTTAATTGGGCACATCTCTTATTTAAGATTGCTTGAACTTGTGTTGTTGCTGATTATGTAATAAATTGAGTAATTTTGGATACGGCTAGTCTACCTTCCCTTGCTCCCACATCTCTAGGCGTGAAAACAAACTTCACAGGGGGTTTAAATTATTGGAAAACTAATTAACACTTCATAAAACGTAGTCATTTTTAACTATCGTAACCATTTTTTAAGAATACTCGAAAGCCATTTCTGTTTCGAGTTTATTAACAAAACTCTCGGGCCAGTGCAGTGAAGGTGAGCCCATAGAAAACAGCTGAAGCATTGAAACAAATTTTCCCTTCGTTGATCTTTGGAAAATTTTCCTTTACAGAAGATGTATTCAGCATTTTGATTTTCTGATGCTTTAGTTAATTGAATGCAGTATTTTACAATTGATAAATTAGAATGGAAAGCATCAGTATTATGGAATATCTTGTATTCCATAATACCCAAAACGCTATCTTGGAGAATAAACTTCAAGGTATCCAACTACGTTCGGAACCGTGATTTTAAAAAAATCGCATAAATGGATACTTTTCATGATATTTAGTGTCACCTAGATTAGAATATATGTATAAAATTGTTTT
The DNA here is from genome assembly GCA_019973935.1 of Trichonephila clavipes. Classification (NCBI taxonomy): domain Eukaryota; kingdom Metazoa; phylum Arthropoda; class Arachnida; order Araneae; family Nephilidae; genus Trichonephila; species Trichonephila clavipes. Next base: position 702,761 of record BMAU01018599.1, on the reverse strand, counting down.
AAGTACATGGTGACAAAAAAATTATTTAAACACTATATTTTGGCAAAAATTAATATAGAATAACCTTTTTTCAAAACGTTCTCCTTTTATAAAAAAAATGCTTCTATAACAATAATATTTTGCTTAGATAAAGATTTCTGCAGAGTGTCTCAACCAGGATTTTTGAAAAATTCACATTATTTTCAGAGTTATCACCAACTGTAATAAAAATCGGCATTTTCTTAAAATTCCCCCTCTGTTGTAGTAAAACATGGATAAATCCACTTCTAAGTTATATGTTTTAAAAATTCTGGTTGAGCCTCTGTAGAGAGGTCTGAGCTATATACAAGCAAAATATTATAATAGAAGCATTTTTCATAAAAAGAGAATGTTTTGAAAATGGGTCATTCTGTTCATTTTTTGTCAAAATACCTTACTTAAATAAATTTTTTATTTTAATAATATTCTTAAAACAGTTTTATATGTTTTCTAAACTAAGTGACACTAAATATAAATATTATCCATTTATACGCTTTGGCAAAATCTCGGTTCCGAATATAGTCGGATAGCTTAAGCTGAAGAACGAAAAATTGTCAGCTAAAAAACGCCCACAGTAATGTAAACTTTAAGTATTTTAGTGTACACAGTATGTTTAACTTTAATGTTCAAGTTACATGAGTACTACTCGGTTAAAATGTTTGAAAACTTACCATCAAACTTTTTTGAAATTCTCAAAACACAATTTGTTCTATAGCGAGTGGTATGGCAACAACAATTGGTCAACGTTCACTGCAGTGCATTATGAATCTTTTTTCTGCAAGGTTTTTCTTAGCATTAGCAACTACAAACAGAGCCAAAACCTCGGTATTACCTATTACCTGACTATTCTATAATACCCTACTCTCATCCAGGTTTGATTTTCTCTTCAAATTACGATGGACGCTAGCTCTAACTAAAAATCTGTAAGTCACAATAGACGTATTTAGAATATGCGAATTGAAATTATTTCCTATCAAACGGTATGTAAAACCCATGTAAGAAACAAAAAATGTCGACATATGTAAGCCTATTTAGGGTACAAAATGTGTAAAAAAGGTCAATTTCTACGTACATGAAACATAACACGAAAACAACTTGATATTACGTAAAATAACACTAGTATGCAACGCTTTAGTACATTTTTCAAATTTTGCAGTAATTTAAAAAAAACCTGGGTCCAATAAATTCATACTACAAAGGTGCGGGGAAACACTTAAAGACAGCGAAAAAATGAATTACATGCACTCATTACAGAATAAAACAGAAAAAAAGCTTTATTGAAAGAATAGCGTTAGTGGAAAGCATTGTCTCCAGCCATGAAAGCGAGCAACAAACCAAAATCCTTAAGAAAGGGATATGACCTTCCCTAACTGCAATGGTTTCATGACACTGTCTGTTTGTACTCAATACTAAAGCATCAAGCAATTCTTGCTTTATGAGTTGCAACTATATTTCTGCATTCTAGTGTTCTCTAGATTTTAATATCTTGCTGCCAGAGCTCTCTTTAAAGCATCCCACACATATTCAATGAACTTTAAATCAAGAGAAATAGATTCTCACTTTCTAGAAACTCCAAAGTAGCATAGATTCCATGTGCATGCGTATTGAGTTTCACAAATAGAAATTCTGGACCAATGACATCACGGAACACATGTATATATATGCAAGATGATAATTTCATAGCAGTTATGATTTCCGATAAGGGATTCTCTATCTGAAATTCAGAGTTCAATTCATCCATTCAACATAATGCCTTCTCAAGCAAGTATTCCGGGACTATCCGAAAAGTCTCTATACATCATGTCAGTGTGATGAGACAATAACACAACCTTCCTCCAAATCAAATGGCGCGGATAATCGATTGAACAGATCAGATTGAACGACTCACATTAATAAACAGAACATGACTCCATTAAGGGGAAGTTCTTTGTGTGTGTGTGTTCTTGGCACTGCTGTAAACAGAAGTGGTCTGATGTCAAAGGTATGCAGTGCTAGTGAATAGAAGATCTTTATGCAGACGTTTGGCTACAGCAAACCGTCATAAGTACTATCCTGTTGCCATATGCAGATGCTCAGCAATGTTGTTCGATGATTGATTCCGGTCTCGTTTCGCCTACAGAGTGATATGCTGATTCTTAGTCTCTCCTGGTTTTCTCGGCCGACCACCACCAATCCTTCTGGTAGCTTACCTGTCATTTAGAAGACTTTCCAAGCTCTTGAAACTATACATTTGTCAATTCAAAATTCTTGTTCAAAACTTGTGAAACTACGCTCCTCTTGAAGCTAAACAATCATTCAATTCACCGTAAAGTTACCTTCATGATTTTTTGTAGACATTATGAATGCACAATTTCAGATTTTCTTCCAGGGTATGACTGGAAATGTATCATTCCTCCTTTCTTTTTAAAAAATGCAGTTGCCAATACATTGCGCGCGTACGGTTCTTAAAGTTGGCGTACCGTGTCATCCAGTCACATCTCACAATGCTGATAGCTGCATATGTACCACCTTTCTACTGAGTTGCCTTTTCACTGCATTCGTCGAAAAGCACCCTTTCCAACAATTTTATGGTTGTGTATAGAATAATGTATATGCTGGTTTCTTTGCACGCTTTTGTAGTAAAATAAATGAATATGGTCATAAGGGCATATGCTCGGTAAGAAATATACATATATATACAAATAAATGTAAGGATAATTAAATTATGTCTAAAATTATAAAGCCCACATATACAAACTTAACTGTTAGTTTCCGTTACATCTTCAAGTCTTAAATTAAACACCCAATCATCTCTTGGAACAGATAGTCCAAACAGAACAATTCTAATCCCAGATCCTTATATTTTTCATAGCCCCATATGCAATCCTTAACTTTCAAGTGTAACACATAAACTAAGAAGAGCCTAAAACATCTGGACATAAATATATTCCCAATTAAATTCGCACTTGGCCTCTGTTTCCTCTCAGAGCAACATCTCTCGATTGCTAGCTGAATAAAACAGTTCTTTAAAAAAGCTTGGTGTTGACTTGAAACATCACAGAATTAAAGCCAGCAGGAGGTACCTGAAAAGGAATTTAAAACTTTAACTTAAATCTATTCTTAAAGGTAAAAGCTTTTTAAAAAACGTAAAAACTTATGCCAAGTCAGCCAACTATCATGAAAATTGATCTAGAGAAATTGTATATTACTACGAACGCGCGCTGTATCTCTCTTAGCTGAATGCAGGGTTGCCGGAGAAAAGAAGTGCTCCTATATACTTTGGGTAGGGAAAACTCCACGCCATCACCAGAGGAAGAAAAACAGCTCTCCAATAAAAATTTACTTCTTCACCTAAAGGAACTTTGAATATTCAAAATTTCAATTTCAATATGTTAACTAAGACAGAAGACAAAATTAAAAAAGAAAAGGTACTGAAGAAGTGAGTAGAACAGATACAGAGGTAGAAAAAACAACACAACATAGAACCATGATAAAGACTGATGTACGTTTTGAAGACATGCAAACATTTTTTCCATAAGTATTTTTCGAAGACCCATTCAATGATTACTAGACAGTTTTGAAGATACGCATGCGATTCTTTCTAAGTAACAAAAAAATTATATTTTTAACCGAGTTAGAAGATGGAGCCGTTAAAACTTAGACCAAATCAAACCTAATACCAAAAAGTTCCTACAAATTGAAAAATAACCTGGAATACGGATTCGGAACGCAAATAAATTCAGTGGAGATACATTTTTAACTATCCAGAACTGTAAAAACCCTGAAGAAGACCCATATGGTAAACTTCTACAGAATGCAAGAAATCGCGTCCCGAATAAAAATGGGAGAAGCTGAAAAATTTAAATCATAAAGGGATTGAAGGTGTGGTGTCCCCTCCGTTGGATAGGTGTGGTGTCCCTTTCTTCACTATTCACGCGACCTATGTCGGAGGGAAGTAAAGAAGAGAACCCCTAAATTCTGCTATACTAAAATCAGTTTATTATGAGCTTAATTTATATACAATACAACAATACTAGTCTAAGAGGATGATGATCAAGAGTGAGTAGACGCAACACGTATTACTGATAAATAGCGTAATTAACACTGAATCAATCGTTATAGATTAATTCCTATCCTAATAGTAATCGCTCTACCCTTAAAGTTTAATTGAATAAGCTTACCGCTAATTCCTTGCACACACAGCTATAACCATAAATCCTCAAGCTAAATTTTAATCTGACTTGCTCTGGTTAAGGCAATGTTCCTCTTGTCTCGGATCCACTTGTATTCGACTAGACTGGCACTACTAAACGACGCACGGAGAATTGAGACATTTCTTCTAGAACCTTATCTCACTTCACTTAGTTTACTTAGCACTCAGAGCTTCACTTAGCGATCACTTCTAGCATTACTTCTCCACTTAGCGATCATCGTGAATGCTGATATTCCAATATATATAATTCCTACTTTGCATAAATACATTCTCTTCTTGAGTTGGTTGGAAAGAATTGCCATTCTGTTCCCAAAGAAATTCCAAGAGAACAATTAGTGGAAGTCGCGATAAAGCCCCGTCACAAAGGAAAATAGAGCCATAGAGATGCAACTACAAAGTTCCCGAAGCTTACAGGATCTGAAAGGAAAATTGAAAAATTTGGATAAACAAGAACACCAGATCCAACCTCAAATTGCCCAGAATTTATATATCCAAAATATCCGGTGAAAAGAGTATCTAACATTTCGACACAGTACGGTTGATGGAGTTGGAGAAGTGGTCAGAGTATCAACACCAGGTGGGTTATTCAAGAAACAATGTATACTATTCTCAGCGTCCAGCATCCTCTCCTCATCATTCGGTCTTCCCTTCTCCTTATATAGCGTCCAGCATCCTCTCCTCGTAATTCGGTCTTTCCTTCTCCTCAGCGGCCTACAATGTATCCGTGAAACCAATGAGTATCCCAACAACGACCAGCGGCTTTGCGACCAGATGCTTTAACCTTCCACCCCAATCAAAGGACCCAAGAAAGTAACACGGTATTTCAACAACACCGAACATAAGAACGGATGATCATGGAGGCGAGAGTCAACTTAAAACAAGTTGCGGTCCTCTTGGATACAAGATCAAATGTCAACATTGTTTCTAAAAAGGTTACAAGCCTAAACCAAGGGACAGCAAACCATGGAATACATATAATCCAAAATATCTACCATCAATGGACAAATCAAGGTTATTGAAAATATTACTTTACAAATGAAGGTAGAAAAAATCCATAAAAATGTTAAAAATTCCCATAGTAAATGTAGAACTACTATATTTAAGTGGTGGCCGCGGTAGCCGAGTGGTCAAGGTATCAGATCGTGGGTGGCCTTATCACGAGCTCGAGCCCAGTACCACTAAAGACCCGCCGTGTAGGGCAGCTATGCACGTTAAATCTGTAGAGAGCTGAAACGTCTTCCCGTTGGTGTGGTGCGGTAGTTAGGAGAGGGGTGCTAGCTCAGGTGTCGTCCACTTCACTTGACCATAGCTCAAAATTGGTTCATGGTCCGTCGCCCAAAGCCCTCGTGTAGCTAAACAGTGCGACGTTAATATTCCCTCACTCACTTACACCATATTTAAATGTGTCTAATAAGACTATGAGTAGTTTTAAATTAATTGTTAGTTTTAGTGCACAGAAAATATTTTAAAGAGGCAAAATGATTTCAAAAAAGGGTGAATGAAAAAAAATCATTAAAGAAAAAAAATAAGCATAAACGAGAAAATAAAATTCTTAAATTTAATAATAAAATTATCACTAAGAAAGCTGATCATGTATTTAACGTAGAAATGATTTCTAACAGTAATTATATTATTATTGTGATTATATATTGATAAATATGAACATGTCTCTGCTAAAAATAAATTTGATGCAGATGATATAAAATGTACTCCTCCTAAAATATTACTTACCTCAGAATTAACCATTACAAATCGCGTCCTTATAGAACCTCTCCTAAAGATGACACGGAAATAAAAAGCAATTATATGTATATTGAATACAGGATAATTAAATCATCTTACAGTTTTTATGCTGCCCTATATGACCCATTAAATTAGAGATGATAATGAATCTGAAAATCTTGTACTTACATCAAATTATGGTCTTTTTTCAATTTAACTCTTTATCGACTGCATTATAATTTACTGCAGTTTTTTTAATGCAATATTTTTTTTTAATCACGTCATTGAAAACTAAGGGATATACATAAACAAAACACTCAACTTTGGGAAATTTAATTAGTTAGAGCTAATTAAATAATTAAAGATATTTAACTGTAAAATTAATTACACGCAATGTTCACTTAAAATAAATAGTCAAATCGTTTTCTAAGGTCTTCATTAACATACCAAAAAAAATAAGAGTCTTACTTTTCGAAATGAACTATTTTTTCCGAACAAAAATGACAATTTTCGCTATCCACTGAAAACGCAATTTCTGCTTAAAACTATTCGCCTTCACCGCTAAAATACTCATCATAGAACCCGTGCTGCTTTAAATCTTGGAAGAGTGGATTTCAAAGAATATTCCTGCCAAGTATCGTCAGAGTATTCGTAAAAACGGTTATTATATGTACTGTTAAACTGAGTGGTACTTCCCATCAGTCGATAAAGGGTTAAACACTGGCCTTTTGGATATAAAAATTCCTCAGCTAAATTTCGAAGAGCTATTCGAAAATAAATACCAAATAAAATTTGTATTAAATTAGTACTGGTCATTAAAATTGCTACACCAGAAAGATTGTAGGTAACAAAATAATATTTATTGTATAAATATATTATGCTAAAAAAATATATATAACAAGTGATTAATTTCTCAAGAATTTAGGTGCATAGATCTAGAGAAATTAGTACCCATAACAACCACCTCTAGAAGTAATAACAGCATTTATACGCCTGGGCATTGAGTCAAATTGAGATTGGATGGCATGTACAGGTACTGATGACCATGCAGCTTCATAATGGTGACACAGCTCATCAACCGTAGTGACTTAGCGTATTTTGACGAGCCAGTCACTCGGCAACCGTGGAACAGACATTTTCTATTGCGAGAGATCTGCTGAACGTGCAGGCCAGGGCAACAGCCGAACATTTTCCGTATCAAGGAAGGTCTGTACAATATAGACAACATGCGTAGTGCATTATCCTGCTAAAACGTCGGGTTTTGCAGGGCTGGAATGAATGGTAGAGCCACAGGCCGTAATACACCAGAAATGTAAAGTGCACTGTTCAAAATGCCGTTAATACAAACAAGAGGTAACCTAGACGTGTATCCAATAGCACCCCGTACTATCACGCCAGGTTATGGCCAGTATGACTATGACCAGTGCACGTCGCTAATGTGTGTTCACTACGATACTACAAAACACGTCTGCGGCCATCTTGATACTATAAACAGAACCTGGATTCATCTAAAAAATGACATCTTACCATTCGTGCGCCTAGGTTCGTCGTAGATCACACTATTGAAGACGCTTCTGTCTGCGATGCAGCATCAAGAGATAAGCGTGGTCTCCCAGTTGAGAGGTTGTGTTGCTGCAAACGTTGTCAATCTGTTCATGCAGACACTTGTTGCTGAATGCTATCGGAAAATTGGACGCGTAACCAATTCCTTGAATAGATTCAATTTTAGACAAATTAACACACGCAAATTTTTCTCAACGATTGATCTTTCTGCTATCTATTGGCGCATTAAATTAAATGACAAAGAATCTGAAAAACTTGCATTAACATCAAATTATGGGAGTTTTTTCAATTTAATTGCTGACCCTTTGGATATAAAAATTCCTCAGCTATTTTTCAAAGAGCTATTTGACAAATTCTAAATAAATACCAAATAAAATTTGCATTAAATTATTTTGACGATATAATCTTATTTTCAAAATCAGTTTAAGAACACGTAAAACACCCAGAAGTGGTTAAATAGAAAATATTAAACTAAAATTCTCAAAATGTAAATTTGATGAAGATGCAATTGTACAATTGATTTCCATGGTTATGAAATAAAACACAAGGGCCATATATATATATATATGATAATAGTAGTACGCATGAATACATAAAGAAAAGTTAGTACGTTCACTCTAAAACTTCAGATGAGTTCTAGAAAGCTCCCGATGAATTTAAGACATATGTTAACTAATCTCTATTTATTATTATTTATAAAATTGACATTCACTTATAATTATCCATATCCATGGAAAGCGTAACTTTTATTTTTTAATTAATGGATATCGAATATTTTTATAAATAATTCTGTTTATACACACATCAACCATTCAGTTCTTAATGTATTTCATATTTGATTTACTTTCAGGTGATAACTAAAGGAAAGATTGTTAAAATGGTTAAGTTAAGAGAAGGCTATTTTAGATATCAGGTAATAGAGTTTTCAATTACTCAGGATATGGTGCCAAGTTTTCGACTTGTGGTATGGGCTCTTCACAAAGACGAACTGCTTGCAGATTCGCTTAACATTGATATAGAAGATACGTGCCCTCCAGAAGCTGAGGTATTATTATTATGATTTATTTCAAAAGCATTTTTCTGATATTGAACCATTTTGCGGTTCAGATTTTTTATAAAAATAATCTTTAACACTAGATTGTTCACCAATCGTTCTGGAATTCTTGATAAATTGAAGTATTGTAGCACCTCTCGCGTTAAAAAATTGCAGTGTTAAATTATTCTTCTTAATTTGGCTGTTACTTATGATAGAAAGATTCTTTGAAACAATTCCTAAAATTTTTTTGCTAGCAAAGTTTTATTTTATTTTGAGAAGTAGATTTTTTTTGTTTTAAAGTGACAAATTAAATACTATTTTTGATGATTTATGAAAACTATCTAAAATGGAAATTAATTTCAAATTTTAAATAAAAAAATATTTTAGGAACTCTATTTATTATAAATAAATCTAAAATGAATCAAAAAGTGTCGGTCTGGGGGAGAGAGAGAAGTTTGGTTAAAGTATTAAATGAAGGCTGTTGGGGGAAAACATTAATATCAATCATCTGAGCAACACACTTACAAAATTGATTAACCATAAATAATAATAAAAAAAGAGGAAATAATACACAATTGTCATATTTTTTGTCATTATTACTGTAACTGAGTGTCCCAAGTAGAGCAGAAGCAACTTCTAGCGACCAGTAACTCTAAACTTTAGAGCAAGGCAGATGAGGGAAGACTGTGCTCACTATGGAAAACCGTACGTGTTCTTTGTCCTTAATTTTTGTTAATATTTGTTCTCTTTGTGAAACCTAAATAAAATTAATAAATAATGCTACCTTATACTCCTTTCAAGTTTCATTTTATTTCTGAATTACGGATAAAAAATATCAATTTTGAATGCTATTTTCAAACATTGAAACATTTATTAAATAGATCACAATTGATGTATGCAAAATATATCTCGATACAGGTCATAAAAGGGTACTTGTGCATTTTCGATTCGTTAATTTTGGTTATATTCTACGCGACCATAATAAAAGATTTATTATTTATGGAAATTTTTCAGTGGTTAAGTTTAAAATGTTAACTTAATATGTTTTAAGTATTATCCGTGCGATACACGGTGCTTGAGCTTTTGGGCATTTACTGTTAGCACCCCCTAAGGAAAACAGAAGTAAGTATTCGCGGGTAACAGAAAATATTTCAATAATCCAATCTAGTGTGATGTGATACAACTGTAGCAAATACCCGCGGAATTAACCACTGACTGAACCGGGCTGTGAAATCTGGAGTGAAATAACTGCCGGTTAACTGAAAACAAACCGTCATCTTTAATTTCATTTCATTGTTACTTTTTAACTCATGTTCCTCAATTAAGAGTTATCAACAAACACCATTAGTCAAACTAGACCCATTGACTGCTTTTTCTGCTTAAGTGCAGTTAAATATTATCGATCTTTGAGACCAGTGAGATTTGTCTAACTGAATCGATGACGGAAAACGGACTTACGAGGAAAACTAATTTTCTTTTTATTTGGCCGCGAGTCCAGTTAACGGTTAATACACCGATAATAATTCAGAAGTCATGAGCAATACTTCTGTTAACGCCGAGAATAGTAACAGTCAGTTATTCAGAAATTTGTCAAGTAGTATAACTTTTAAATACACAGTCCAGTCGCACTAATGTGACCACCACGTGCTTTGGACGTTAAATAACCAAACACAGAAGGCAGCTGTCAGCACAGTGCAGTTGAACGTATATAAAGGGTGTATGAGGGCTTCGAAAAACATAGCAATCGTTGGGGGTAATGCAGAAACAGAGTCACATCCAACATTCAAAACAACATCGAAAAGGGTGTGATCATTGGCTTTCAAGCCAAGGGTGAAAGCATTTCGGAAACGGCTAAGTTTGTGAACTGTTCAAACTTAGGCACTGTGGCAAAAGTGTATCGTGCATGGCAAAATGGGACTGTCCAAAAGCAGCGACATGGGAGTTGTGGTGCACGAAGGTCCATAGGCGCATAGAGGTGCACAACGACCGCGGAGATGCGTTTGGATAAATAGACCTGCTACCGTTGAGCAACTGATCATCCAGATGAATCAAAGGGGCTACCAACTGTGTTTCCCAAATTACTGTTCAGTGAACTTTGCTGCGTCTGTACTTCCGAAACAGACACCTGGCTGATGCACCTATGCTGATTGCCATTCATTGTCAACGAAGGCTGGAATCTGCACACCAGTACCACAACTATACATCCACCGAGTGGTGATAGACAACGTTATGATCTACTGGATAGACGGACGTTGGTGTATATGACGTGAAATCTCTTTAAGCAAACACTCTGCAATCTTCACCGGAATGGTTCAGGCTGGAGGCGGGAGTAATATGGAGTCTCGGGAATATTTGCCTGGCATTCTCTAGGTTCACTTATCGTTGTGGATAGCACAATGGATCAATACAATTACGTATCTATCTTTTCGGACCATGTCACCCCTATATGCGCATTGTTTTTCCTCAGAATGATGGTATCTACCAGCAGGACAATGTGAAGTACCTTACAGTTGGCAGTGTACGTGCATGGTTCGAAGAGCAACAGGATGACTTTACCATTCTCCCATGGCTAGCAAACTCACTTGACTTAAACCCAATTGAGAATCTGTGGGATCTTCTTGATTAGGTTGTTCGCGCCATGGATTCTCACCCACGTAATCTAGCGCCCAATGACTGTATTTTCTGTGCTAACAGTGCTTTGAGCCCAGTCAGAATTTTGTAACATAACTTGCAACTTAAAACGATCTTACAGTGAAAAACTTGTCTTCTTTCTTTGACCACTCCAGTTAACGGTGAATGTGGCAGTAAGATTTATGAAATCTGTAAACGCGCAAAATAATTATAGGAATTTATTTAGAAACCTTGCATTGCATAACCTTCAAGTAAATAGTTAAAATACTTATGAACTCATCATCGCGGTAATTCTGATAAAGCCTGTACTTATTTTTTAAATTCCTTTACAATATTATAAAAAAATTATTTTTCTTATCTTAGTTATTAAAAGCACAGTGATGATATAAATCAAACAAATACAGGAAGTCTTAAGAACACATCATATGGATTTTATTGTATTTCTGCATATTATATTGTATGAATTGGTTTTAATGCACTTGTTTATATGCAAATTATTATTTCAAGGTATTCATCGAGCCGAGATTTGAAATAACGGAGCCTGGACATACTGGTTTCATTCATTTTACAGGAACAAATTCAACATCAATTGGTGTTTTGGTTGTAGATAACGCGGTTTATGCATTACCTGAAAACGTTTTTTTAACTAGAGCTAAGGTAAAAAAAATCAAATATCGTTAAAATTTTGTTACCTGCATTTTTTATATATTCATACAAAAAGACATTTTTTTAAAAAATAACTTAATGCAATATATTGTTTTCTTAGATTTTACCATTTTTCATGCAAAACGTTTTATAAAAAAATTTTTGAATGGAGATAAATTATGCACATAGTGTAAAAATACTTTAGAAGAGTAAAGGAATTATAAATACTAATAAAAAAGGTTAATTATTATAAGTTTAAGTATTCCTAAAAAGCAATATTAGAAATTGTTGAAGGATATGCTCTTTTATGACTGTTTTAAAATCGTCGTTTCATCGATAAGTTCCTCACACCACCCATTACTGCTAGAACCTTTGTACAGATATGTCTGTACGTTGCAAGTGACGATCTATTGCTCGGTATGACCACCCAACTTCACGCATTCCGAGAATGCGAGCACATTTGAAGTCATTCAGTTGCCTATAAGGTCTTCGAAAACGTTGTGATGGCATCATTTTGTTTTTGAGGTGAAACTTTTTTGAGCGCGAGAGTCAATGGGAAAATTGCCCAGTCTTGCGTAACAGTGAAAAGGCGGGCGGAAGTAGTGTTCCCCCCCCATGCCCCCGATTCGTCGCCATAGTAAGGAGAGAGCAAGGGAGGAAAAGGAGGTAGCGGGGACACCACTTGACATGCGTCATATCGGTGAAAAAGTTGGATAATTGCCTACGCCTCCTACTGGTTAACTTTCCCACCTTCCAATTAGGTGCCATTTTCTCCCCGACACGGGAACATTATTAACGGTCGGATCAGTTGCAGTGTGAGCATTACGGTGTAGACAAAATAGCTCTCGCAGCAAAAGCGTGCCTTTTTGAAATTTTCTTTAGATTGTTGGCTACATGGTGATGTGTTCGGTGGCTAATTTAGTTCTTTAGTTTTCATTTGCGTTTAATTATTATTTCTAGTAAGAATGCCTAAATCAAATACACAAAGAGGAAAAGAGTTTCGTTTAAGAAAGAAAAAAAAACGAAGAAAATCTAGCATCAAATTTAGTCGAAAAAGAGACAAAAAAGTAGAAAAATAGTGCAAATTTATCAAGTGCTACTGCCAAATCTCGATCAGAGTACATGAGAAAATATCGAGCACGGGAAAAATATTGCAAAATACTCTCTTAATGCCAAGTTTAATGAAAAATGATGGGAATGCTATTGAGACCCTTCTAATGACAGCACAGATTACTACGGACTTTGTGAATCATCCTGTGCCCTCAACTACATAGCTCTCAACAGTTCTAGTGCGGGTTGAAACTGATTCATGTGAATCAAAAATAAATTCCATCTTACGTTACAAAGACTATGATTCCCTTAAAAATGCTCACAAATATTTTCAAAAGCTATTTGTTGATAATCATTTCGATCACGGGTGTTCGATTTGTGCCGGATTATGGTTCAGAGATCATTTGAGAACGCCTGTTGCTGAGCACAAAAATATTTTAAAAAATATTTTACTGGGGATTAATTTAAAAAACATTAAAGCATGCTGCAATTGCCGGCAAAGTTTAAGTAGGAAAAGTATACCAAATTTATCAAAATATAATGGTTTTGTATACCCAGAAATTCCAGCACACCTTCCTACTTTGGATTTCGTATCAGAAAGACTCATTTCGCCACGAATACCTTTCATGCATATTCGGCGATTGAGACATGAACACGGTCCATTTGGAATATTAGGGCAGATAATCAATGTTCCCGTATCCATCAATACAATAGTCAACCGATTGCCTCAAAATGTTGATGATGTCTACTGTGTCAAAGTTCACATCAAACTAAAAGAACCATCACAGCATGGTTGCAATATTTAGTAGCTACTCCATTGTACATAATGCATGATGTTACAATCGAGGATAGTTTCTTCAATTAGAACCAGAGTACGTCTCAAGTTCCTCAAGAAGAAATCAGCGAAAATGTAACTATTGAAGAGAGTCTTACAGCCCAGCAACTGAGGTTGTTATGGAATGAAGAGAAGTATCTTCGTATCGCTCCTGGAGAAGCGAATGTACCAAGAAGCTTGCTATTTGATGAACATGCTGAGGAGCTCACTTTCCCAGCAATTTACTTGGGTCATTTTAGAAACTTCAGGGAAGGAGTTAGAGAGTTACATCTTTCATGATAGCTACAAGTGAATTCAGAAGTGTTGATCGTCGTGGAGTGACCCCACAGTATTTGCTTTATATGGCAATGAAAATCATGCGATTGATAATTTTAAGTTCCCCCAACAGATTAATATAATTAGATGTATTCCTCCATTTACGGCCAACGTCACCTAAGTAGTCTCACTTCCATTGCGTGGCGTCCCACGCTCCTTTTTTCTGTAGCAAATCACAATGAGAAAACCAAAAAACGATACATTTTCCACCTCTACTACTGGTTTTATTGTTTTCGAGTTGCTCAGCATAAATGCACACTACGACCGCAATTCATATTCATTCATTGGATTTGAAAATTTGATCATTTGCATGTTGAATCCAAATGTCTTTGCCTATGAAATTTCATCACAATCGGACAACTTCTTGGTGCTTCAATTTTTTGCAAAAGAGTGTACATTTGATGCATTGGGTTGTGCACTCATTGCAGCCAATCTTGGACACTAATGCATGTTAAATTGGATTTTTTCGAAAGAATGTGTTCTTTTTTCAGCAATATCACTTGTAATACACTTAGCATTATCAAGTATTGGTTGGATGAACATGTCAAAAGTTTTTAAGGTTACTCTGTTGGCCCTTGAATTTATCAAATTTGAGCTCAATAGCGAATCTTTGGAATCGTGTTCTTGATCATGTTCCTGGTGTGGCCCCGGCACCCTGTCGTTGTTGTAGGAAGTACAACTGTAAGCATGAACCCAAGCACCTTAAAATTCAGCGTATAACGTGCAATTTTAAAACAAAAAATAAGATCGAAATTTACGGGGGCACGTTATACGCTGGGTATAAAAATGATAGTTTGAAAAAATCAGCATATATGAACATAGAAAAAAATTAAAGTTTTACATGTATCAAAATACCGTTTTTTTTTAAGGAAATAACATTTCTTATGAACAAAAAAGGCTGTATTACTAGAAGTATACTATGTTTTCTGCAATAATATCTCGAATAAATGGTTTCAAGACATACGAGTATTGAATACGTACATTTCAAGTTTCTTCGTAAAAAAGGGGGTGCGCGTTAAACGGCGAATGGATCTTAAAATTAAAAATTGCAGCTCTAAAGTATGGGAGTGTGGTATATGGTTGTGCGTTATACACCGGATTTTAAGGTACTTGTGAAAACCTTCTGCAATCGTATTGGTTCATTCCCATGCCGTCTGGTTACTGTCTGTGCTGCCAAAGAGAGTTGTTCTGAATACAGGTGGTCTGAATAATAGGATTCGACCCTGTAACTCTTTTTTTTCCTATTTTTGATAAACCTATGTTCTACATAATCTTACATTTTTCTTTATAAAAGGTATTTTATATTAGTTTTACATGTTTCACCATTTGAATGTGGTTAGAAAATCATGGATGAGTTTATTCCAATATATAAGTGAAATTTCGATTACATAAATTAAAGGCCAATTTTTCTAAGAAAACGTGTCGGACAATATTGCCTTTTGTACTATCAGAAGTGGGTTAAGAATATCAAATACTACATTAAACTGCAATTTAAAGATTATACAAAATTTATAACATCCAAATTATGAAATATCATTAGTTAATTATATTACCTCAAAATTTACATTATCTAAGACATAACCGCTCAGTAAGATGACGCTCAAACATGAGCCCACTGCGTTCAAACATGAGCTTCAAATCTTTTTATTATTAAAAAATAAGTGATATTCATGCGTTTGTGTAACTTATTTTATCTCTTTTACGACAAAATAAATGTGTTTCCATTATTCAGATTAATGTTTTAACAAGTAACTTTTGGTAAAGTTAAATATGCTATGTAAGATAAATGTATGGTAAAGGTATGTATAAATATTTTTGGAAATGAATTTCACTTTTATAAATGATATTTATCCTATGTATTATAAAAATATACCCACAACTGTAGAGAAATCCTTAAAAAATTTAGAACACATATGAAATTTCATGCAAAAGTTTTGCTTTGAATCGCAAAAAGTAATTTATTCTTTAAATTATGTTATAAAAAAACAACATTTTGTCTTCTCTTTAATAATTTTTTTATTACAACTCATTGATGATTAAACAAGACTAATTGTTTCAATTAAGGTATATATAAATTTAGGTTTTTGAAGCAATGGCTAAGCATGACTTGGGATGTGGACCCGGTGGCGGTGTGACGACGGATACCGTTTTGGGAAATTCAGGCATCCTGATTGCCACGAATAAATACACTCCTAAGCCTGGAGAATGTAAGTCAATTTCATGACATCTATTCCCAGCATTTTATGGAAGTGTTTGTAAGAATAATTACAAGATAAAATCTAGTTTAATACAACGCTTAGACATAAACAGAACATTATTCAAAAATCAGTTTAAACCAGCGTTTCTCAAACTGTAAGCGCGCCCCCCTGGGGGGCGCAAGCATGTTTAGAAGTCGAAAACAAAAGGTTATTTAAAAAATTATTAATTTACTGAAAGTAAACGAACAAAATATATTTTTTGATATAATAAAATATAGAATACACATTTACAATGATATAATACTTATAAATGTGTATCAGTATACAATGTAAATTTTATTATTAATTTAACAATACTAAGTTAAGAACAAGTTTGATAATTATCAGTGACCCCATGGGCTTGTATTAACATTTATCTTGATAACTTGTACGGTTTATAATTAATTCCTTAACTGCCGATTAAAAGTTATGCAATTTGCTCCCCAATGACACAGTTTATCACATAGACGAGCGTATTTTGATGTTTTTTGAGGTGGAGAAAAGAAATAAATATCAGCAAATCCTCTGAAATAAATAAATCCTTCGCAAACACCATTAAGGTTTTTTTTATAGCATTCCGAAGCCGTCGAAATAATTTTATGGATAGCACTGCACAGACAAGATCGTACATCGGAAAGACGTATATAAGCATCCTGAAAATTGATGTTTTGGCTGAGCGAGGCGTTTTTATACGTCGATGGCACATGAGAGGTTAAATTCGTATTGTAGATTTAGTGTCAAAGTATGGTATGATTGAATTCAGTACATCGTTATTGAATGGAGGAGAGCGCGATGAAAAAGATGATTGAATAGTGGGTTACGTATATTGAAAGTTTGAGAAGCACTGGTTTCAACACACATATATCTGAGTGGAAGTCCTGATATAAATAAACTTAAAGTATCATCTTTCTGATAATGTTATCGTAATTTGAGAGAAATGATAAAGAGTGTTTTTTTTCCAGGTATAGAAGTTTAAGTTGGCATTACTTTCCAAGATGGCGACCTATTTAGCGGCTGTCAAGTCATTTATTATCAGTTTGGTTTGGCAATTCTTCAAAACGATCATCAAGCAAGGCGTAGATTCGTCGAATGGGCCCAAAACGAGATGGCCGTTGTTCCCGATTTTCATAAGTGAATTTTGTTTAGCGATGAAACGCATTTCTAGTTGAATGGCTACGTCAACAAACAAAACGGCCGCATTTGGAGTGAAGCTAATCCACAAGTGTATGTCGAAACACCGTTACATCCAGAAAAACTGAATGTTTGGTGCGCTTTATGGGCTGGTGGAATCATTGGTCCGTACTTCTTCAAAAACGATGAAGGCTACAACGTTACAGTCAATGGTGATCGGTATAGAGCCATGATTACTAACTTTTTCATTCCTGAATTGAACAATCATGATGTCCAGGAGCTGCGGTTCCAACAAGATGGCGCAACATGTCACACAGCTCGTGCCACAATCGATTTATTGAAAGACACGTTTGGTGACCACCTAATTTCACGTGTTGGACCTGTGAATTGGCCTCCAAGATCTTGTGATTTAACACCGCTGGACTATTTTTTGTGGGGCTATGTAAAGTCATTGGTCTATGCGGATAAGCCATAAACGCTTGACCATTTGGAAGACAACATTCGCCGTGTTATTGCTGATATACGGCCACAAATGTTGGAAAAAGTCATCGAAAATTGGACGTCCAGATTGGACTACATCCGAGCCAGCCATGGCAGTCCTATGCCAGAAATCATATTTAAAATGTAATGCCACAAGAGTATCTTTCGAATAAAAAAAATTCATGTCAATCGAATAATACATCGTTGTTTTATTGCAATTTAAAGTTCTATACCTCTAAAAAAACACCCTTTACAATCAATAGCACTCAGGTGACTGTACAACCAGGTCCTATGTGCCATAATAAACAGGAAAAAAAATTTCTCCAGAAAGAAGTTATCATTCTCTTATAATCGTGTCCAATTTAAGCTCATACCAGTGCGTTATGATTGGAGTGGCATTTGATAGTCAATAGCAACGTAGACATAGTACAACGGCACATACAAGGAATTCAAGGATCCTTTGTATTTCAGTGCCTTTTGTGCCATCACAGATTTTTTTATAAACATGATAATAACTGGACACTTACGCCGACATGCCTTCTAACTTTCCAAAGCCATTAGTGATTAGATGCATGATTTCTCTATTAGAGAACATTCTATATTTGATGGGAAATTTTCTTTTATCCCAATATATTAATGATGTAGCCCAAAATCACTTGGTATGAAATCTTATAAGCAAAATCTGAGAATTTTATCAACTAATGCCATACTAGGATACTTTATATCAAGAAAATTAGTGTTTTGACTTTGTAGTGATCAAAGTCTGGGAAAAAAACATTATTTTATTCTTAAATTGTATATAATTTTTTTCGTTCTTTTTACAAGCTTTTATTTAATTTGCAATATAGTTTGTTCAAGGGGAATCTTGCAACTCAATTTTGAAGCTGATATCTTTTACCGATTGAGCTGAAATTTTGTATACATGTTTAGTTTGGATGACAATGCTTGTTTTAATCATTTATATTCCGATATTAAAATTAGTTAAAAAGATATTAATAAAAAACCTTAAAACGCATAATTTTTTCCCCTGTTGCCTTTTGATTCTGCCAAGCAGCTTATCGGATTGCGCTTAAAAAGGTTCCGATTTTTCGTCGTTTTTAAAAAAGCCATCTAATTCTTTCTATCAAACTTAGATAAAAAAATCACTTCATAATTGGAAAGATCACTTATTTCGTGATGATACGGTATAATTCTTTTTACAAAAAAAAATATTTTCTATTTTTTACGATTTTTTCTAAAATGAGTCAAAATCGACGAGCTTTATGAAAATGGCTTCTAAATCGTTCCGTATGAATTTTTTTCGCGTTAATAAATCGATATTCTGCACTATAAGTTTTAAGGCTTTTCTCTTTTAAAATCAGTTACATAAAAAGTAAAATGCGAAACTTTTTTTTTTATGATTTTTCAAAAAATACCCAAATTTTTAATTAAACATTTAATAACTACATCATTTTTAAATATAATCGCACGAAACTTTGTTTTCGTTTGTAGAATAGTGTTATCCAAATTCTGCGCAAAGATTGAAAGAAGTGGTTTAAAATAACGGATTTTTTTTTTAAAAAAGTTGTGTTTTTCGTTTTTAATATAGTATTATAATAAAAGCAAAAAAAAAAGAGTTTTAATGTTTCAATTAATTTTGCTTTGCCCAATGTTGTTTTAGTTTCACAGTGTTTATCTGCCCCCCTCCATTATCCTCTTGTTGCGGCCCGAGTGAAATATCTATCATATGTATATGACATGGTTGGAAAAAAGGTTGAGTACCCCTGAGCTAAGCTATTCAAAATAAATTAGTAAACGACCTTACAACAATGATGCGTTGAATGATATGAACAGACTGAAAAACCTGTCCAGCGATAACTAAAAAGTAAAAAATTAATTAAAAGTAAACAATTTTTTTTAAAAAAACTATCTTTTATTTAAATGCACTAAAAAGAATAAAATAAATTTTTCTTTTAAAACTTTTTTACTATCAGCTTATAATGTCACTACACAATTTATGATATAAAAGCTTGTCGCGATATTTACCTGTGAAGATAAATAAGTAAATTAAATAACTTGATATGATTGATTTTAATTTTAAAAAATTTTAATCTAAGTAAATACGAGTACTTAAATCTCCTGACAAACTTTTATATTATAAATTGCGTAATGACGTTATAAGTTGATAATAAAAAAGTTTTAAAAGAAAAGTTTGTTTTATTCTTTTTAGCGCATTTAAATAAAAGCTTGTTTTAAAAAATATTTTTTTTTAACTTTTATTTTATTATATGCATGCTTATCTCATTCGTTGGTTTTTATTGCAATTGGATGGTACCTTCACAGGGCGTCGGTTTTTATGTTCTTACAAAGAGCGTGTTTTCAAGGAAAGTTTAAATAATTTTTGAAATCAAAAGTAAATAAAATGAGAAGTTTTTGATAGTTTGGATTAGCGGCGTAGATGTAACACAGTGGTACATAGATGAAATTCTAGGATCCATTGTTTAGGGTTAACCAAATGTCTGCCTTAATTACAAATATTTATTGTACTGAAACTTTTATACACTGCTGGCCACGCAAAATGCAACAAGAAGGATCAGAGATATCACAGCAAAATTTATTTTGCAGATGTCATCCATTGATTCTTAATGCAATTGTATAGCACCTTCACAGGGCCTCGATTTTCTTGTTATTACAAAGAACGCGCAATCATGCAAAGTTTAAGTATAGTTCCTTGAATCAAATTTCAAATATTTCAAAAAGAACCTTGTGACTGTTTTCTTGAAAAGGGTTACGAATTAATGACTAATTTCTGATTTAAATCTGTTTTTGTTTATTTTAAGGTGCCTGACTAGTTGCAGGAACATTTTTTTCGAAATAATGCTGAAAGTTCATTTTTAAACTCATTTTTTGTTTGATTATAACTGAAAACTTATAAAAATGACAAAGAAAAAAAAATTTAAATATATTTTTGTAAGAAAATTGACAATTTTAGGTTAAAATTAGGCGTTTTTTGCACATCACGGCAAACACTGTAAAATAAATTCTAATGCATATGATAAAAAAGCTCTTTGAATTTATTCAGAAAGCGTTTATCTATGTTTTGCTCTATCACCTTTGAATAATTTCAATTTATCACAAAATAAGGGGTCAAAAAGTGCACAAAAGGAAAATTTATCAAAACATTTGCGTTTATCACAAAGAAAAACAATCATAAAAACGGTAAATATGTCGTTTTTTTCTTATTCTTTAGCGCACAACATGCATACCATAATAATAAACAATGATGCTAAATTTCATGCAATTATCTCAAGGACTTTTTGAGATATCATGTTTGCCATGCGATAAAATATGGAAAAATCTGTTTCGGAGAAAAACGAATTTAAAGATTTAAAATCAAAATCTTAAAAAATTATGCTGCTAAAACAACCCAAACCTCTTTTTATCAAAAGAATAAACCTTTTATAATCCCATATCAGTATTATATATTTGTTTCAAATTTTTTTTAAAATTTTGTTACCAATTTTATAGAATCAAAAAAGATTTTCTTAACGTCTAAATGCATAGTTTTTTTAAATATAAATTAGAGATATAAAAAGCACACTAGAGAAAAACTTTATTACGTTAAAAATGATAATTTTTATATGGAAAAACAGGTATATATTTCCACTAAGTATCTTAGAGCTTAAGAAATATGTAATATGAAATATATATATATATTAATGTGTGTTATTTTGTCAGTAAATATTGCCAAAAATTTCTTTTAAAAAATATTGCTTATCACAAAGGTTATAAAAAATTATTATGAAAAGTATATAAAGAACAGCTTTTAAAACCACCATATGAAGAATACAGTTTGACTTTTTTTCCTTAGTAATTTTGTTTTCTATACAGCTTTTTTTTCCGCGAAAATTTTCTATATTCTAAGGGTTGACCTACAGGAGTTAAAAATCGTTCCAGATAAAATTTTACAAATCCATGTACAAGATCATAGGGAGGGAAGTATTTGTATTTCTAATTATATATATATATATATAATGTTATTAAACATGTATATTACAAATTAAAAGAAATTAACGTTAATAATGAACTTATATAAGCGAAATGTTTCAAGTTTAATAAGTGCATCTTTAAGTAAAATACTCCATAAATTGTTACTGAAAAAGGCTTTATGAGTAAATTTCGAAACATTTTTCAATACATTTCAATTTTTTGTCACCAACTGACTATTATTGGGATTAGCTCTGTGTCAACATTCACCTTACTGCTTGCCCCAATGATGAACTAAATTCCTTAGACCTCCCAGACCTTGTTTTAGGCATAATTAATTTTTTGTCTTTAAGAACAATGTTTTATATCAAATATATAAATTAAAGTAAAATATGAAACAAAATAATCCAGAAGCAAGGGCATAAGAAAATCGGAAAATGACAAAAATTTTACGAAATAATTTGCCAATTTTTACTTAAAACTGATAAATTATTTTTTTAAAAAATATTATCATGTCCCGTCATTACCTTACCTAAGTTAATATTTTTTAAATAAATTTGATAAATACCAAAAAAGTGTAAAAAAAAGTATTAAAATGCAAACACTTCTGGTTTCGATTCCTAACTCCCAGTCCGTTTTTGCTGCTCTCTCTTGACATAAAAACTGTTATAACTTCGTAAATAATTGAAATACAAACAAAAGTAAGGTATTTTTAGAAAGCGGAAAATTCAACTATGTAAAATATAAAGTAAAAAAATTCGTCCTTTTCATCAAAATTGACGTTTTTGCACTAGTCAGGCATCTTAATAGATTACAAATTAGGGCATTTTACCCATTACCCTCTTTGTTTCATGTGTATCCTTAGGTGGAAGAATAACATTTGCCATCATGTGCTCCATGGTTCAAAATTACGTGGTCCGTCGCCAAAAGCCCTCGTGTAGCTAAACAGAGCGACGTTAATATTCAATCAATCAATCAAGCCATCATTTGCAATTTAAGAAAGGAATACAATTTAAATTTAGATTGCACAACAATTTGATTGCAATGCAATGTAATATAACAGCCAGATAAGTAATTCGGTATGCGTTTTTCACATACTTATTTGACCGTGTAGCAGTGAGTGATGGTTGAGAGCTTACGGTCCCCTTTGTCCAATGGGGAATCCTTGTGCCATTGAAAATCCGCCATACAATAACGCACCTTAAGTCTCCACGTTGGCATGGTGTAGAAGTTTGTATTCAAATTAAGGTTCAAATTCCGAGTTTCGCCGCCATTATCCCATGTGCAGCTGCAAAGTGCGACGATAATAGCCAAATCAAACCCGCAAATTCACATTGTATTTCACCTTATAAGGAGAAAAACATAAATTTATTTTCTAAATGTGTATCTATTTGGGCTTTAATAAACATCTATTAAAAGGGGGTCCATCACATGAATTTGTGAAAAATTATCGATTTCGACTTTTTTACATTTTTTAAAAGTTCAAACATTTTTGCTTTAAATGACATATGATGTATAGAAATACGATAATTACAAGTATTTTTATTTATTTTTCAAAAGGAAGCGACTCTCATTCACAAATTATAAATTTTTACTTTAATGTCTGTTTTGTCAAAATGCATTATTTTTCCGTTTATGTAAAGGGTGTTTTTTTTAGAGGTATAGAACTTTAAATTGCAATAAAACAACGATGTATTATTCGATTGACATGAATTTTTTTTATTCGAAAGATAATCTTGTGGCATTACATTTTAAATATGATTTCTGGCATATGACTCCCATGGCTGGCTCGGATGTAGTCCAATCTGGACGTCCAATTTTCGATGACTTTTTCCAACATTTGTGGCCGTATATCGGCAATAACACGGCGAATGTTGTCTTCCAAATGGTCAAGCGTTTGTGGCTTATCCGCATAGACCAATGACTTTACATAGCCCTACAGAAAGTAGTCTAGCGGTGTTAAATCACAAGATCTTGGAGGCCAATTCACAGGTCCAAAACGTGAAATTAGGCGGTCACCAAACGTGTCTTTCAATAAATCGATTGTGGCATGAGCTGTGTGACATGTTGCGCCGTCTTGTTGGAACCACAGATCCTGGACATCATGATTGTTCAATTCAGGAATGAAAAAGTTAGTAATCATGGCTCTATACCGATCACCATTGACTGTAACGTTGTGGCCTTCATCGTTTTTGAAGAAGTACGGACCAATGATTCCACCAGCCCATAAAGCGCACCAAACAGTCAGTGTTTCTGGATGTAACGGTGTTTCGACATACACTTGTGGATTAGCTTCACTCCAAATGCGGCAGTTTTGTTTGTTGACGTAGCCATTCAACCAGAAGTGTGCTTCATCGCTAAACAAAATTCGCTTATGAAGTCATCGAAAATTGGACGTCCAGATTGGACTACATCCGAGCCAGCCGTGGCAGTCCTATGCCAGAAATCATATTTAAAATGTAATGCCACAAGATTATCTTTCGAATAAAAAAAATTCATGTCAATCGAATAATACATCGTTGTTTTATTGCAATTTAAAGTTCTATACCTCTAAAAAAACACTCTTTACCTTTTTCTCAAAAACTAATTAATTAAGGATCCTCAAATTTTCAATGAGCATACTTTCATTATGTTTACAAATTTTAATGGAGGGGACTGTTTTAGATAATGTATTTTTAAACTAAATTTTAAGAAAAAAAATTGACATTTTTTAAAAAATTCATAATTATTTTAATTTTAAACAAAAAGACAAAACCCTCCATTAAAGTCTTACTGATATAGTACATATAACCTACTGTGAAATTTCACCTATTAGTAGCTAGAAGCTTCTGAGAAAAAGGTACATAAACTTACGTAAATTAACATGGACTCCTACGGAAATGCCGTACCCCCTTAAATTCCATTTAAATAATAGTAAAAAACTTAATTCATTTTTTAGAAGCGCTATTTTCCAAGAATATCAGAATCTATACAGAAATTTGTGAAACATTTAATATTGCTTGTGTTGCGTCGTTTGAGAAATTTCTCTTCCTAATGGGCAGGGGGTCGATGTTTTACCACTGCTGACCTAGTACATTCCCCTAGAGCTGATATCACTTTTTAGTGAGGCAGCATATAGGTGTTATATTAACCACCGTATGCAATTTTGACGCCCAGCTTTCTCCCCAGAAGAAGGCATCTGAGCTTCAACGCTGAAAAATGGCTTTGGAATTTAATTTTGCCAAGAGCACCCAAGCCAAACAGACACTCAATAGCTATTTTCCATGCCGCATAATTATTTAACATGGACGCTGTCAATTTTCTGCATCATGAAAATGTACCGACAGAAGCCGGGGTCGAACCCGAAAACTTGGGTGTACAAGGCCAGCGACAAACCAACTACACAACCCAGCCGGTTATTTCATGAAAAGTAATTGATTTTATTTATTAAAATGGTTTTTTTTTTTCAAAATAATCTGAAATACTTGCGTAACAAGTACACTTTAAACCAGATTTCAAACTTCGTGTCAGTTCACAATTTTAATACTTACTGAAAGTTAGACTGGTGTATGAAAGTGTGTTTTAAAAAGTACTGTTCGAAGTGAAACAATATTATAATCTTAATTCTATGACAAATGAGATTTTAAAGTTAGTTTGTCATATACATATGCTTTCGTGAACAAATACTTGCGTATTGTTCACGATTATGTTCATGTATTATTTCTTGCATTTTATTCGCTTGGTATTATATCATAAATTAAATAATTTTAAATGTAACGATAATTGAGTTGACCAAGTCTCAAACTTTATAACTTCCTGTATATAATATTCTTATAGCTGCAAACCTTTTTGTGCAGCTTCCTGTGTTGCTATTAAAAGAAGAAAAAGAGAAATTGGATCTGAAATATGTAAGTATAATTACATCACACGTATCTATTGTACCATATATGTTTTTGCTAAAATATTTCAACAAATTATAATAGTAAATGTATTTTAAATTCCTCAATTAAAGTCAAAAGAAATTCTAAGGTTTTCCCAAAAGAATGTTTTATTACAATTAAGGATGCTTAGGTTGTTTATTTAAAATGAACAATCACATATTAAATTCGATAAAAATGTTATGATGATTCTATGTACTTGATTTTTCTGTATTTTTTTAGAACAACAGCGTTCTATTTCCTGGATGTTTAAAATGAATGTTGACTGTCATGAAACAGGAATAAAGTTAATAATATTTCTTTAATATTTAAAGAAAAATTGGTTAATACAAAGGTAGGGAAAATGACAGATGTAGAGCAAAATAGCGTGTTGGAAAATTTCGTTTCAGAGAGTAAGGTCTTATTTTTTATTGAGAACATTTATAACCCCGTGCACTCCAAAGTATCACACGGGGGCTTACATAGAAGTAAGCGTGAAATACACATCACAAAGAAGACAAGTATTACAACACAAACATCCATGCTTTACCCGGGATTCGAACCCAGCCCCTACGGCATTCAGTCAGCGTCATTAACCAGTATACCGGATGGGCAACAGTAAGGTTTGAGTTACGAAAATGTCTGAAAATACGATTATTTTGTGGCTATAAATATATTTGATAAGTAAAGCTTATTTTCTTTGCTTTTTTATAAATTTAAATACAAAGTTTCAACTATTTGTCAAGCTAAATCACTGCACAGACATTTTATTTAATTTTTTAAAGCCAAAGTTTAAAACTATCACAGTAAAAAAAAATTTCTAAGGTGCAAATATTTACAGAAGAAATCTATTAGATTTTGTGTGAATATATATTACACCTGTCTTTAATATTATTAATGTGAACTGCATGAATACATTATTGATAGTGAAGAAAATAAGATAGTTTTCTATTCCCTGAACAGAGAGATTGTTTACATGTAGTATAGTTCCAGATTAACCTTTTTCGGGGTACAGAGAATCCTTTCCTCTTTTGCTGAGAGATCCTCTTTTGTGCTCGCCTTCTTCAGAGTTAACTATCGCATGAATCTTGTCTGACTGTCAATCTCCGGAGGATTCACAAAAGCAAATTTCATATATCGTCCAAATATTTGAGAAAATTATTATTCAGGGTTAATATTTAAAAATGCCTCTAATCTCAAAGTTTTTGAGTAGAATTACATAAAACGCGAAATTTAAACTAATTTAGGAATGAGAAATCAAGTACGGGAAAAAACGAAATTGATATTGAAAATTTTCTTAGAAGTTATTGAACCATATTAACCCCACAGTACCCCATAAAAAAAGATTTTTTTAGACAGAATTAATAAAAGTAATTTATGTTTTGCTTTAAGATTATATTATTAAGTTGATTCTGAAAGTGAAAAAGCTAATTTGACCAACCATTACTTAAAATTTAAAAGAAATATTCAGAATATTTAAATCCTTGAAATTTTTATCGAATGCTCAATTTTTAAAATTTTTTGCAATCATTTTAAGTGATTTATGTTTCTAAGATTATTGAGAACAAAAGCTAGTATGGATTTGTGAAAATCTATTTCTTTGTTAATTTTTAATAAATATTTTTATAGCTATACCTGCAAATAACACGAAAATTTCTATAAATATTAACTTTAACATTTTTTTAAAAATAACTAGTGCTCTCAGATCTAAATCCATACAAACTTTGCAGAGCATATATTTGTGTTGTTGTTACTCGTGCCATCTGATCGACAGTAACATCAGATCAAGGCCCACGAAGTTCATTGTGGCAAGGGGCTAGAAGTATGCTTGTCGTGTGTTAGCCCTAGCTTTGAGCATTATACAGGTGATAGTACTATTTTTGGCTCAGTTCCACCACAGTTTAGAGGGAAAACTCCCTGGGGGATCAGGGACCTCACATCTCTCTTCCACCAACCTCACGAGAGGACTTGGGGCTCGACAGCTATTTTGAATATCTCCATGCTGCAAAGGCATTACACATTTATAAACAATCTACGCCTTCTCCGGTGTTCGAACCGAGACCATACAGCATAGCAGTCAGCATCACTAACCACTGTAAAGGATGGGTGGCGCCTGTATATTTGAGTATATGTAATAAAATTTCAAGACGCTATCTTGAACAGAAAAAAAAATCCTTATGGATTAGAAAACACTCTCATCTTCAAAACCAAAAATCTGAGAAAAACACATTTAAAGTTTGTAAAATCCTACAGTAAGAATCAATAATGTGCTTATAAATCTCTAATTTTAAACTTTTCTTTTTTCATTTTATATTCTAGATTAAAACATTACTTTGATACTAAAAATATTTTAGTTATATTTAATGACTAAAAATACTGTTTAATTAAAAATATATTTTTGCGTAATATTGATAGTAAAGAGTGTTTTTTTTCCTGGTATAGAAGTTAAAGTTGGCATTACTTTTCAAGATGGCGACCGATTTAACAGCTGTCAAGTGATTTATTCTCAGTTTGGTTTGGCAATTCATTAAAACAATCATCAAGCAAGGCGTAGGTTGAATGGCTACGTCAACAAACAAAACTGCCGCATTTGGAGTGAAGCTGATCCACAAGTGTATGTCGAAACACCGTTACATCCAGAAAAACTGACTGTTTGGTGCGCTTTATGGGCTGGTGGAATCATTGGTCCGTACTTCTTCAAAAACGATGAAGGCCACCACGTTACAGTCAATGATGATCGGTATAGAGCCATGATTACTAACTTTTTCATTCCTGAATTGGGCAATCATGATGTCCAGGAGCTGTGGTTCCAACAAGACGGCGCAACATGTCACACAGCTCGTGCCACAATCGATTTATTGAAAGACACGTTGGGTGACCGCCTAATTTCACGTTTTGGACCTGTGAATTGGCCTCCAAGATCTTGTGATTTAACACCGCTAGACTATTTTCTGTGGGGCTATGTTAAGTCATTGGTCAATGCGGATAAGCCACAAACGCTTGACCATTTGGAAGACAACATTCGCCGTGTTATTGCCGATATACGGCCACAAATGTTGGAAAAAGTCATCGAAAATTGGACGTCCAGATTGGGCTACATACGAGCCAGCCGTGGCAGTCCTATGCAAGAAATCATATTGAAAATGTAATGCCACAAGATTATCTTTCGAATAAAAAAAATTCATGTCAATCGAATAATACATCGTTGTTTTATTGCAATTTAAAGTTCTGTACCTCTAAAAAAACACCCTTTATTTGTTACGACTACAGGTTATTCAGCCTAATTTTAACAAAATATTTTCGCAAAAGTTTTGAAACACAAAGCTTTTATGTACAAAATAAAAATGATACTAAATTAAGCTAAAAATTGCCATGTTTGTACACAAAATTAAAATTTTTTTAGTTGTAAATCGGAGCAGTTTAACAAGTTTGAGTTTTTGTTTCACGACTTTAAAATACTACAATACAGTACTAAAATATGTTTACTATAAATTAGTTTGGTACATCATGGAAATATTCAGTTTTATCTGCAATACTTGCATTAAGTAATCATTGCAGTATCAGCTGAGAGCTTGTTTTTAGATACATCATTTTCAGTAGCATTCATCTATTCCAAATATTGTTTTTCATAGCAACCTGAGAACCTTTTGACCTTGGCATTTACACAAACGGAAAACATTAATGAAAAAGTTTGCAAATAATATAAAATATTTATAAAAACATAGCTAGGGGCATTGAAATCAATCTTAATGACTATGAGAATTCAAAAATATCAAAACATAAACAATTAAATAATTTTAGTAAAGAAAATTGAAGTTAAGGACTATTTTTTACTGTAAGAGTTGATAGTGCTCAAAAATAATTTTAATTCATTCAATTTAATAATGGAGAAATGCTTTAAAATAAAACCAAAACTTTAGCTTAGAAAACTTCAAATATCTAACAAACTATTTGGTTATCAGATAAAAAATTTGGTGGCAAGTTTCTCAATGATATGGGCCAAAAGAAAAGGCAAAAAGTAAAAAATTGACATTTTGTGATTTGTAGGGTAACAAATAAATAAAAATATAATTCCCTCTGAACCATTAAGAATGAAGCCAAATCCATGAAACAACTCTGAGTATTGAGAAAAGTTTTGCATGTCATCTATTTTTCTAATTACTAAATTTAAATTTATACTAAAATGCGAAGCCTTTATTTTTACTATGTCTGTTTGTTGTTACTACGGTTTCTTTCCCCGGGAAATTATAAGATTTTCATCCTTTTTGCATTCTCGGGAATGACACAGGGCTGAAATAATCTGAGGAAGCTAGTTTTGACTGAACTGGATTTCGACCTCCGATATAAATTTTAGTTGACAGCACGGGTACAATTTGCGTTCGTATACTCCGAATTCCTTGGAAGGAGAAATGTCTCCATTAGTAGTGTAAAAATGTAGTAAGAGAGGTAAAAAAATATAAGGCCCACATGTGTAGGGCTGGGTAGTCTTTTTAGCTTGTCGTAGGAAAGAGTCCCATTATATTGATCCGTTTCTGTCTGTCTGTAGCTCATCGCTTCGCTAGCTAAAAGTATTTAGTTTTTAAATGAATATCATTTCGTAACCTACCAGCATGAATATTTTGATAAAATTCTAAAATCTTGTCTTTTGTTGATAACATAAGTACTTTCACTTAAATCAGTTAATTATTTAATTTATTTTTAAAAAATTTTGGATGCTTCTCTTTATTTTAATCTATTTAGTTGAATCCGCTGTTTGAAGAAGGGAATGAGTCCTCAAACTGTGTTTAAAGGAGAAAATTTTAAAAATCTCGCAACCTTTTTTATTTGTAATTTTCTTTACCAAACTTTCGTGTAAGATTCTTACATTTGTATTTAGTTATTTTTATGTAACAAAAATATAGCAATTTCATAAACAAGAAATCTTTAACACAAATCATATCTCTTAAGTGCAAGAAATATTTTAACGTACTTGATCGTGACTCCAGCAGCATATAAAAATTTTCAAGTATTTATGTATGTGTGCGCTAATATTTATGTCTTAGTACCAACATTGGAAAAACTATTTATTCAGGATTGATTAAAAAATAACTGAAAATCGTTCTCCGTGAAACATGTTGAGGATTGGAAAGATATTCCTCAGACGTTAGCTGAAGCTGAGAGAGCATTTTTTTGTAACAGGATTATTTAAAATAAATCTAAGAAGTAGGCTGTGAGTGATAAAAGCATGGATTGCTTATGTTTTCTTATGTCAATTAAAAAAGAACAATTAGCATATTTTATATTTTTGAATTTTTTTGCTGAATATATAAATGGTAATAAATTTTAGAATTTATATATACGTATCCTTATTTTATATAATTATTATTGTTATCAATTAAAAATAACATCTTTTCATATTTTCTTAAAAAATTGGAGTATTTCTGGGAATGACAATTGCATTCCCAAGACTGGAAAATGCCGGGAAATCAAAAACCTTAGTTGTTACTTTTTTCTAAAAGAAAATGCTTTGTAGTTTTATTTTATATGTTTAAAGATTTTCTTAGGAAGAATTTTTCGCTAATTTCAAAAATGAGAAATTTACTTAATTAAAAAACAATTCTAAATGATATACGTTAAGCAACAGCATACAATTGAATGGTATTTGGAAATTTTGTCAAAAAAATGTAATTTAACTATTACAATTTTTTTTAATACTTCTTGCAATTTAATTCACGAAAGATCATGAAAAGTTCTCGGAATCACTAATAAGAAGGTCACCTTTTGCGCAACTTTGTTTTTGATGTAGTAATTAATCATTCTTCATGAATGTTCATGTGGCGAATGAGAAAATCTTCGATTTTTTTGAAGATGGTAAAAAATGAGATTTGATCAGTGATAAAAATACTTCGTATTGTACGAAATCAAATGAAAAAAATTCATGCCAATTTTCAAAATATATTGAGAGAATCTATTAGCAAGAGATCCCAAGAGTGTAAATGGTTCGTGTAGTGGGTGGTTAAGGGGTATCGCCACAACATACATGATTTCAAAACTGTACTGGGTACACTGAAAGCAAGAAAATAGTTTGGATGAAGTCAGTCGGAATTTTGTGTATTATTCCAAGAGCTCTTCAAATCCCCCTTTTGTATGTTTGAAATCAGTAGTTTTTGCAAAAAAATTACATTATATCACGTCTTTTTAAAAAGGTTCTTGAGTTTTGTTAAAAAAATTATCTGATATACAAGTATTCCTTACACATTTCGTGTTTTACCTCTAGTGAGCAAGGACGAAGGCACAGACAATCTATGCTGTGCTTTGGGCTTGAATAAAGATTCAAACGACAGGAGCTATGAAAATCAAACGAACATTTTAACCAGATATTTCCAAGGTCGAAATTTTTCCAGTTTATACGGAAAAGAACACAGGTTTCCTGATATGAAACTAACGAGTAAGATAAATATATATTTTCCATCGTAATATTTAAGTAAATGACGATATTGCACTATGACACATTATTCGTTTATTTGAAATTCACGCTTATTAAGATAATATACTGTAGATTAATATTTTGTTCCAAATCACTGTTCAGTTTTTAAGATATTAGACATTTATGATACCTCTGAAAAATGTGAATTTTTCGTACACACTTCAAATGTTTGTTTTTTTTAATTGTAAATTTTGAAAATTGCTTTCCTCGATGCTTATTCTTTTGATTTTGCAATATTTACAAATTGAATTTAGATTTTTGATAAAATACTTAAGCTCTACTAAATTATTCGAGGTATCTAAAACTGATTTTGAAACAAATATTTATAAATACTACTAATATTCAGTTTATTTATGAGTATTCGATGATATAGATAGCTGACCGACTTTTAATAAAATTCTTCCAAAGCATATCCAATCAAACCAAATATTTTCAATCTGTATAATTATAAAGGAATTACCTATCTGTGTATTAAAGGTGTTACAAAAAGTTAGAAAGATTAGAAGCATGAAATATGGTATGTTGAAACTATGAATAAAATAGAACTAGGTTGCTATGGATATTGAGTGTTCTTCATAACGATTTCTTTTTCGAATTCGTATACATTTTTAAAAATTCAAGGTTGAGGATAATTTTAGTGTTCATTTCTTTTAGCCATCAAACAAAAGATGGTATGTTAAAGGAATTTTTCCATTTTAGAAAGCGAAACTTTCTTTTTTCTCGATAGGGACTTTGTTTTGAGTGCATAAATAAATAAACCAATTCTTGGTGAGTGATTGAAAATAATGATGAAAGGCATCAATTCCCAATCTTTTGTCATTAAATCGTTCCATCTAGAAATCTCTTGGCTCAAATGACATGGTATTGATAGAGTATATTTATGAATATTTACTCCCTTTTCTTTTAAAAAAAAAGAAACACATTTTAACTCAGAAGTCTACCACATTGTAGCTATGGCATGCCAAACTATTCTACCAATACGATTAAGAGTGCCACACAGAAAAAAAAATATGAAACATGGCAGTGCATGCACAGAGAATAAAGGTCATAAATATAAATTTTGTTTTATTATTTATTAAATATGCAATATTCACAAAGATATATATTATCATAAATATATACTAGAAAACATAACTATTACTTTAACATAAATATAAAAAATTAAGCTGCATATTTAACATGTATTATGTGTCTCTTAAACATATGTATTAAAATAAGAAATAACCCACATAAAATGTAAGTTTTCCTTCAATATAGTTAAGAAAATTACTTTTTATGCGAACCTTGTCGCTACACCCCGCTCTGCTCCATGCCACAATATCATCAGAACCGAACGTTTTGCTCGTTAAGTAGGGGTTGTTCATTGCATCGCGTTCCTAACAAAGAACAAATATTTCGTATTTATTTTGGGGAAATTCAATAAAATGCAACTACACAAAAAATATCCATAGTAAGAAATTTCGCACTCTTTATTCAACAGCTAAATATGCTGTTAAGGCATTATTACGCGTCAATTAATTGGATAACATTAAAATTCTGACTAATAGATGTTTGAAAATCTTTTTGATTCCTGATTAACCAGTGATCACTCGAGCGGCGTGTTCTGTACACCCCACCAACAAGAAAAGCTTCCTAGAATTCTAAAGAGAATGAGCAGAACCACGAGTTTTGAACCTTCAGGTCTACTGAAATCCCTCTCGCTCGGACAATTGGAACGTAACGACCTTCAAAAGTTTATCTAGGGTGCTGAGAGAACTCCCCGCGAGCAGTGGAGCATATGTATACAGTCTGCTCTAAATGTTCGTAAAATGATTAAAATATTATTTTTTCTGCTTTCTACTATCCTTATCATTAATTAGAAAGTACGTTTATTACTAGTATATACGTCTTACTTGTGGTTTATGAAAAAATATAAAATTATGTATTTTAAGAGGAAAATTTTTTATGTTTAGTTTAAATTAATGTCAGTCTCATTTGTATGCAATACATTTAATAATTTTCTTTGTATAATACAAAAAAACATATTGTTCTTCATAAATATGTATCATATATAATGACTTAAATTTTTTTTCATATTTAAATACACGTGTTAAAAGTGCGGGCAACCACAGTAGCAAAAACAGGCGCGAGTGACCCCGGGTTAAAAAAAAAAGAGATGTTTTTCGACTTCATGCAGAAAAGAAATTCCTTCGCCATTTACATCCTTCTACATAAGTATGTTTTCACGGTTTCCAAACAATGTAAAGTATTTGAAAATGTAACAGTTTTGATTGAGTTTCATTGTCAATTTCTGCGAGACTTTCAATCGAATACCCTGTGTAACGAGGAAAGTCTTGACACGAAGTGCAATATGTAGTCTTGCGTTATCTTATTGGTAGAAGGAGTTTGGCAGGCCTCGACCCAACCATTGGGTGTAAGATGACATAAATGTATCTATCTGCGTTCACCAATTACCGTCAATCTGAACTACAGACATGCCGGTAGTTTACACTATGTTAGCCCAAACCATCGCACTAGGTGCTGGTTCCTTACTCCAATACCCAATATATTGTATCCTCTAATTTTATGTGAATTATATATTATGTTTATTTAGAAGAAATATTTCATTTTCAGGAACTGAAAGAAATTTAGATAGAACGGGTGAAGTGTTTACAGATGATTTAAGGTTTATTTCCGAAGATGAAGAAGCCATATTCGAGGAAATGACAACTGTTCGAACAGATTTTAGAGAGACGATGCTATTTTGGGACTTTGAACTAGGGTGAGAAGTGTAAATTGCATAAAAAGCAAAGTTTGAAAGAAATTAGTTATCACAAGAATTTCTATAGAATTTCTCACTTTATTTTAACAACGTAATAAAGTTTTAAAACGGGACAAAAAAAGTTAATTCAATAATGTAAAATGAAATATCTGGTAAAAAACTACTGCATGTATGAGCTTAAACTATTGTGTATAAATTTGTGAATAAGCTTCTTCATTTAAGATTTAAAATGATATTTATTTCATTACCTTTTTTTTCATAAGTTAATCAATTAGTATCCTCGGAAAGCTAAACTCTTGAAATCGTTACATAAGGGATTTTTTTAATGGGCTTCATTTTGGAAGCTAAGCCTTTGAAGACACGGCAAGTCCCAAAATATGAGAGCCATTTCATTGGTAGAACCATTTCGTTGGATATAAAATATTACCGTTGTAACGGTATCATGTATATAAGCCAGTAACAGCCTACGGACTGAAGTGCTCATTTTGGTCCAGCTGTATGTTACGTGCTTGCGAATCAGAAGGTCGCGAGTTCTATCCTCCTCATGGGTGATCCTGGTTGAACTAAGAAAAGCGTAACCTTCTGAACTGTCGTGGTGCCATCTACCCGCAAAAAGAGCTACCAAAAACTCGTCAGACTCACTTGACGCAACTCCTTCAATTAACAGCTACAACTCACATGTTTGTCATAATAACTATATCGTTTGTTCCCCTATCCACTGAGGTGACCATTTTTTTACAATGAAAAGGACGAAAATTTTAAGAAAAAATTACAACTTAAATATATGAAACGTTTTATTAATTCAAACAAAAGAACGCTAATTACACTTACATTCTTTTTAATTATCATTTTAAACAAGTATTTTTCTATAAAATGAATTTTTTTTTCAACATATCATTTTCTAATATATCGAAAAGTTCGGGCAATTAATACCCTTCATACTGAATTCTACGGTAAGTACTGTAGCTAAAATATTAACATTCAATTTTGATTTCTCACTGGTCACTTCACAAAAATTATTAGCAGCTGAAAAATACTCTTCCAACTGCTGCATTAGTTCCAGGACAGCGCAACGTAAATTCCACAAGAATAATTACATTTTTATATGGAATGTGTTCATTTTTGAAATGATTTAAGTAATTTCACCCACCTTTTACCAATTTCTCAGCATGTTGATTTCCCAATTGTTCTAATTTTTATTAGAATTTAAATATACATTCAGTCTTCTTTCTAATCAGACAATTGTCATCGATTTTAATAGCAGATATTTCTTTCGATAAAAACTTGACTTAATTATCTATATCTGCCCAACTTACTTGAAACAAAGTCAAAAAATACTATTGAAAATTGTTATTACCAGCGATATTTGTTTCATACCATTCTTCGACATTTTGGAAACATGTTTGGTCCATCTCTGAATAGAGATTAACAGTTCAGTTTTAAAATACTGAAAAGGAGGACACTTTTCGAGGAAGGACAGAACCTATAAAAGGAGGACGGATGGTCACCTTATTATCAACCGACTCACTTGTGGGAAAATGTGTAGCGGTATCATCTTTATAAGCCAGTAACAGCCTCCGGACTGAAATGATCATTTTGGTTCAGTGGTATGCTACGATCTTACGAAACCGAAGGTCGCGGCTATTGTCCTCCGCATATTTGCTACTTCACTGTGGTTTAATTTTGCCAAGAGTACCAGAGCCAAATTGATATTCAAGGGATTTGTTACGTGACACATAATATCCGTATCTACGATTTTCGCATTCAGAAAATCCATCGACTCCAGCAGAAATCGAATCCACAACCTTGGGCTTAAGAGGTGCTTAAGTGGTAGCCACCGAACCGACTTTCTTAAAAGTAATACTAGCTGCATGGCCCAGCGTTTCATGGTCTTTCTCTTTCCCTCATGACGCCAGCATTTCTCTCTGTGTTTGTACGCGCGCAATGTGAGGGATTTCTATAATTATGTAATTAAATTTTTCCCTTTTTCGAAATCGGGGTTCCACGTATTTTCAACTTAAGACAGGTTTTTTTTTCTCTCTCTATAGCCCGGCATTACACGTGTTTTTTTTTTCAATTCCTACTATTAGCTCACACTCCCTTATATTTATTTATTTATCTTGGTGGAATTTTCAATCGTTAATAAAATACATTTTAAAGCGCTAAATTGGGCTGAAATTTTATATACATGATTATTTTGGATGACACAGTAATTTACTTAATAATTAATAAAAGTTAATTTTTTAAAACTAATTATTTAAAGATTTTTAAAAATACAGCCTCGTTGGCATCATTTTTGTCGACTTAGCGTCCATTTTGGCGACTTGCGTCAAAACTTAAGAAAGGTTTTTTTCTCACGTTTTAAAGCATTCAGTTGAACTGAAATTTTATATTCATGATGGTTTTAGATGGAAATGTGATACTTTAATGATAATTAATGATGTGCCCCTTAATATTGTGCTTCTGTCATATGTATATGCATATATATATTAATTGTAATTATTTAATAAAAAAGTAGCTAAAATAAAACTTTTCTTTGTTGATCTAAGTAGGAATTGACTTACAAAAATTTTACAGTACTTGTTTTAGTGTAAAATTGTTGTTCCCTCTTCCCCCCCTAACAGATAAGATTTATCTTCAAATTTCGATGCATGACTTATAAAAAACAATATTGCATTAGTTAAAAAAATATTAATGTAAAGCAATAAAAAGAAAAGAATTCTAATGCTAAGAGTACAACAAAAAACTTTCATTATTTTTTAATAGTAGTTAGCTTTTAAGAATGGAAAATAATAAAATAGATTTTAGATTTTCATCAATCAATCAATCGTTACATATAGCTATCTTAAAAATGTCTCTAAAATGTATTTTTATCCAAAATAACAGATGATGCACTTTTTAATTAACAAATAATTATTGTAGTATTGAAATAATCGAAATAATCCCTTTTTAAAAAAATATAAATTATTTAAAATTCATTTTCAATAAATAATAAATAAAAAAAATTACTGATAGTTATTGAAACGATTGCTTTTTTTTCTGAACGTTTGAATGTTTGATTAAACATATATATATATATATGTAAGTGTTAAAAAAAGAAAAGTTAAGTGTTAAGAAAGCCTAGACATATATTTACATTTACTGAAAAAACATTCAAAAAGAAAAAAAAACCTATTTGATAAAAACATTTTGGTATTTTATTTTAATTTTATAGTTTTTCGTTCCATTGTGTTTAGTAAATTATTTAAACACGTATTTGACGAAAAAAAGTGTATTACACCAAAATAACATATTCATTATTTTAACAATAATTTCCTTAGGATATAAAATAATTAAATGAATTAAAAATGTTCATTTAGCAAATGATTGTGACATACTATTTTCTTAAAAATAGGCAGTAAAAGAAAAAATCCCGTTTATTGATATCCATCTCAGTGGCAAAAAAAAGGAGGGGGAGTAAGGTTGCCGAATTTATTTTTTCTCCTATGCTCTGTAAGCACTCAAAATCTAGAATTTGAGGAGGTTTCCCACAATTGATTTTTCTGCCCCTTGGCAATTTTTGCTACCGCTGAAGACCCGCCCTTAAGAGGATCGATGCACGTTGAATCTGTCGAGAGCTCAAATGACCTCCCACTGGTGTGGTAGTTAGGAGAGTGGGTGCCAACTCATGTATCGTCCTCGTCACTTAACCATGGTTCAAAATTTCGAGGTCCATCGCTAAAAGCCCTCAAATAGGTGAGCAGTGTGACTTTGATATTCTCTCACTCACTGTGTAATTTTTCGTTGTAATTTTTTAGCCCCCAGAGAAAATGTACCTTTTTAAAAATAGTTGTATGCTGAAAAAAGACAAAAAAAGTAGAAATTTTACAAAATTCCTCAACTATATTAAATATTGAATTAAAATTGTGAACATTTTTTGAAATGTTAGACACACGGGGGAGAAGATTCATGCAATTGTGAAGAAGTTATTAAATGTTTGATATAAAATGTGAGTATTTTTTAAAAATCGTGAAAAAAAGTTTTCGCTAATATTGCATTCAGGAATTCTTGAAAAATGCCTATTAAACTTTTTCGACATTGAAACTTTTTCGCTAAAAATGAATACAAACATTCTCACCGTTGTTTATTGAAATAACTATTAATTTCTTTATGCGTTGTTTTTTAATGTTAGATTAAAAATATATTTGAATAAAAGGATAAAAAACGTGGTAATTTATTTACATTCACTTGATAAAATCATTCAAAAAGGAAATAATAATACGTATTAAAATATATTTCATAATTTTCTTTTATTTATAAGATTTTTAATTCCACTGATCTTCAATAAATAATTCTTTAAGAATGAAGAAAAGTATCAGTTGTGTGTTATAAAAAATAAAAGCCTATGGTTAAAAACAATTATCCATAATGAATGAAATGATTCTACAAATAACTCAGGCGAGGAGCGAGCATAACACTGGGATATTCCCACTATCTTACGTCACTGACAACACCCTCTTCCAACCGACTTATGTCTAAACTGAAACATCGCTAACGCAAAGATTGACCTTTCGTGATTCCTCCCGCGCGTGCGCAAAGCACTGAAAATCTTCTGAATGTTTTTTTTTAAGTTTTTTTTTTGAGTGCTTAATTTTTAAATTGAAGTTTCCGGTTAGACGGTTTTAGACGAAAAACACAAAAAGTATTTTTTAAATCCAAAATTTTTAAACATTTTTTTTTTCAATCTTTGGACAAAAGACGGATAGTAACTTCCAACACACGGAAAAAAAATTGCTTCCGGTTATCTTTATAAATAACGAAGCTATTAAAATATGTTGCAACACACACAAGTTATCTTAAGGTTTACAAAAATATTTAAAATCATAAGATTAAACAAAAAGAAACCAGAATGATATCATTCTCAATATTAAAAAAAATCATTACATTTATCTTTAGCTATACTTTATTTATCTATTACACTGTTAAAAATTAGGGAGGTGATAAGAAAGTAATAAGTGATAAGAAGTGTCATATTCTTTTATATAAAACGCAGTATTTGCATTAAATTTTTGCATTATTTTCAGTATAATATATGCAATTTTTCATAATTCTATAAATTCATATTGACCATTTTTTGCACAAATATTCATATTTTAATGCATATTTATTTGATTTTAAAATATCCCCTCTCCTCCTTTTTTAGGGCTGATGGCAGAAAAGGCTTCCCAGATAGTTTACCGCACAGCATAACTACTTGGGTATTCCAAGCTGTATCAGTTTCTCCCAGTCACGGCATATGTGTGTCTGAGCCTCAATGGATAGTATCTAAAAAGAAAATATTCCTGCAACTGAATCTTCCATATTCAGTTGTCAGAAACGAACAAGTGAAAATCCAAGCAACTTTGTTTAATTACGGATTCAACAAAATACGTGTGAGTAGCATGTGTTTTCTTCAAGAAAACTGCAAACATGTAACTGCTACTTTTAAGCCATATTTCGTTAATTTAAACGCAAAAGAAATTTTTTAAGTAAAGGAATGTAAAGGGTGTTTTTTTAGAGGTATAGAACTTTAAATTGCAATAAAACAACAATGTATTATTCGATTGACATGAATTTTTTTTATTCGAAAGATAATCTTGTGGCATTACATTTTAAATATGATCAAGCAAGGCGTAGATTCCTCGAATGGGCCCAAAACGAGATTGCCGTTGTTCCCGATTTTCATACAAACAAATGGCTACTGCCGCATTTGGAGTGAAGCTAATCCACAAGAGTATGTCGAAACACCGTTACATCCAGAAAAACTGATTGTTTGGTGCGCTTTATGGGCTGGTGGAATCATTGGTCCGTACTTCTTCAAAAACGATGAAGGCCACAACGTTACAGTCAATGGTGATCGGTATAGAGCCA
This sequence comes from Trichonephila clavipes, assembly GCA_019973935.1. Lineage (NCBI taxonomy): Eukaryota > Metazoa > Arthropoda > Arachnida > Araneae > Nephilidae > Trichonephila > Trichonephila clavipes. Next base: position 661,928 of record BMAU01018599.1, on the reverse strand, counting down.
TGATTACTAACTTTTTCTTTCCTGAATTGAACAATCATGATGTCCAGGAGCTGCGGTTCCCACAAGACGACGCAACATGTCACACAGCTCGTGCCACAATCGATTTATTGAAAGACACGTTGGGTGACCGCCTAATTTCACGTTTTGGACCTGTGAATTGGCCTCCAAGATCTTGTGATTTAACACCGCTAGACTACTTTCTGTAAGGCTATGTAAAGTCATTGGTCTATGCGGATAAGCCACAAACGCTTGACCATTTGGAAGACAACATTCGCCGTGTAATTGCCGATAAACGGCCACAAATGTTGGAAAAAGTCATCGAAAATTGGACGTCCAGATTGGACTACATCCGAGCCAGCCGTGGCAGTCATATGCCAGAAATCATATTTAAAATGTAATGCCACAAGAGTATCTTTCGAATAAAAAAAAATTCATGTCAATCGAATAATACATCGTTGTTTTATTGCAATTTAAAGTTCTATACCCCTAAAAAAACATCCTCTATAAACTAACATAGGTAAAAACGGGTCTTTTAAACATGGGATTTCATTCAAACTTAACGCTTCGCATAACATATTTTTTTTTATTCCTTACAATTTTAAGAGCGAAAGGGAACGCTGTGTGAAAATGAATTCATTTAGTAATTATTTTTAATAATTTAATTTTATAAGATGGCATAGTTTAATATAAGGGTTTCAATATTCAACTGTTTTACGTTAAAAACAGTTGGAATTATGAGTAATATTGTATTCTGTAAATAATTAGTTTTAATTCATTGATTTTTATTAATTACACTTGGCAACAAATTTTCAAATGTTGTAGCCTCCGAAATGAATATAGATATTGCTTAATGAATTCAATATTCTGAACACGAATACGACAAACAAAAGGTTGAGCTGGCTATGAATCTTTTTTGTAACGTGTATGCCTTGTTTTAGAAAATTTCATATATGTTTGTATATTATAATATCTTTAAGGATATCTTTTTTTTAATCTGCTTTGGAATTTCGATATCTTTTGGCCTTTCGCTTGTAATAAGTATTAGGAACATCCCTTATGAGCATCCAACAGTACATTTCCCATGTTGTCAATGCCCTGATGAAACCGTTTCCCCTGCTCATAATTGACTTGTTCGCAGTTATCAGGGGGGAAATTCAAGTAGAGACTCAGAAAACAGATCTTTAAGGAGATATTGCATCCTAAGCCTTAAAAATAGCCAACATATCCTCTACCAAATTCTTTTAGTTTCCGAACTTGCCACTTCATAGGAAGTTTGTAGGAGCTTTTTCGCCTGCATCCTATTAACCTGTTTTTTGTTACTTCAAAGAAGTTTCTCAAACTTGGGATCTTTTAAAAGCTGTTTAGTCTGAGGCCTCACTTAAATGCTTTCTTTAATTTTTCATACACTGAGTAGAGAGAAGATATATTTCGTGTCCTTACTTGGAGTTCTGGTTCAGCCTTATCTCCGTGGCTTTTACCAAGTTTTTGGCAAGGCTAAGCAGGATATGCAAAGAAATTATGATTTTATGCAGCTTTGTTATACAGGTCGATAATATCTCTATTCATTGCTCCAGCTTTAAAATATTTTCCCTGAATTCAGTCTCTTCTCCTGTTCCACAGACTAGAAAATAAAGAGCAAAACTTTGCATATACTAGCTACAAACTCATCAATAGACACATTACCCTCATGTGAACTCAGATCTGCCAACCATACTTTCAGTAATCATTTTTAAAAACTGTTTTGGTGCTTACAGACTAACTCAACCATGCCAACTTTCGAAGTAACTCACCAAATTAGCACCTCCAATATTGCACGTTTCGTAAGCATTGAATTGGCAACCCTGTTACATACACTATCTGGGCAAAAGTATCCGGACACCCAGTGGTATGGGCTTAGAGTGTTCTGATGCACATATTAATATGATGTTGGTCCCCTTTTTGCATGGATGACAGCCTGCAAACGTTTGGGAAGATTTTCCACCAATTTTTGATAGTTAACCATAGGAATTGCCTTCCAGGCGTCCATCGCAGCTGAAGTGAGTGCTTGCAGTGAGGATGGTCGATTTGGCTGGCTACGTAATCTGTGCTCTAATTCGTCCCAAAGGTGTTCTAAGGGATTTAGATCAAGGCTCTGAGAAGGCTAGTCCAGTTTTCGAACACCCATTTTGTCCAACCACGTCTGTGCAATCCTCGATGTATGAATAGAGCAATTATCCTGCTGTAAGAGAAATGGGCCTTCGTCGAAATATTGCCATAGAGTTGGGAGTGCAGCATTGTCCAGAATGTCCACATACATCTGAGAATTCATGTTTCCAATCACAGGAACTAACGAACTCAAGCCAAACCACGAGAACCCCACCCCCCCACACACACACCATTATGCTTCCACCACCAAACTTAACAGTCAGCACAATGCAGTTACTAAAGAAACGTTCGCTGGCATCCGCCAAACCCAGACACGTCCATCCGATTGCCAGACTGCAAAGCGAGATTCATCACTCTAAAGAACAGTTTTCCACATGTCCATAGTCCAATGACGGTGAGCTCTACACCATTGCAATCGATGCTTCGCATTCTGTGGAATGATGTTTGGCTTGTGAGCGGCTGTACGACCATGGAATCCCAAGTTTTTTAACTCTCTACGGACAGTCCTGCTGCTAACACTAACTCCTGATGAACTTTGGAAATCCTGAGAAATTGCCACCAATGAGAACTTGCGATTTTGTTTCTCTACCCTTTTCAGAGTTCTGCGGCTGCGTTCACCAATTATTTTTGGCCTAGCGGTTCGTTTTTCTGCCGTTTCACTGTCTCGACGTTTCCACTTTACAATTACATCACTCACAGGGGATTTAGGCTTCTGTAGCATGTACGCAATCTCTCACGAACTGATTTCCCACAAATGTGGCATCCCACTATACTGCCACGATCAAACTCACTCTAAGCTCCTTTGACTTACTCATTGCCTCAAAAACGCATAAATACAATCTGACAAACCACTACCAACACTTTTAAAGCTTTCAATTACTTGTCAAATTGCGTCACTCTCCAGAACCACTTTTTTAAGGGGTGTCCGGATACTTTTGGCCAGATAGTGTATTTCTCCTCTTGCCACCATTCTACGACAGGCTTGAATACTAAAATACAAATCTAGGATTTACCGAATTCTTAAATAATAAAATTTAATAAAAGTAATAATATAAAATGAAAAAAAAATGAAATGAAAAATTAAAAATAATCTTTTTTATTGATTCTTATTTATTTACAACTATTTATTATTTTTCACATAGTATTTTTCGACTACGCATTCCATATTCCAATCTAAGTATTCTGTATTTTAGAATTTTGCAGTTTTATTCAATTTCACCAATATTTTTACGATAGATTGTAAGTATTGCTGTTTTCGATTGTGATATGTCTCTTTGTTACAGACAGCATGTGGAATAAGTATGGATGAAAGATTGTCCCCATAACCTTACAAAACTGCCTTGAGATTCAGTTTTGAAGCATATGTAAACAGCCGCCTTTAATTGAGTCCATGTGCAATGGAGAATTATTTTAATAAACCACCAATTTTGTAGCAGAACATAGCATTTTCTTCTTATTTAAAGAAAGATTTAAAGAGCAAATAAAGAGTGCGAAATAATGTCACTTGGATATTTTTTGCTAAAAGATTTTATCGTTAAAGTCTTGCAGCTAATATCTCTATTTTGCTTTTGTACAGATCCAGATTGTAAAAAAGATTACTAAGTTCAACTAAGGTAATTTAATGTGGAGAAAATGTTTCATAAAAGCAGGAAAAGTCGTCATTATGTTTAATGACATCGCATGCTGACATTAATGTTTGATAAGAATTAAATGACAGATAAATCGTCCTTGTCTGAACTAATAGAAAAATCTGTTAGAGGTCCAGGAAAAGAAAATCCTTTGCCATATAAGACACATTGCAGAGTAGATGGTTTGGTAGAGTTATTCAACATCTTTTTTGTTGAAATCTTCAGAAGTTTGCAGTACCATGCAGAAACAGTAATCAGTGATTACAACAGGCTTCTCCAAATCTTCCAGTGCATTGTATTTTTTAATGGGTTCTATATAGAATACGTTATCTAAATATAATAATAAGAAATATAATAAAGTGTAAAATCAAATATATTAGATTACATTAGAACATCCTTATAACAAGAAAAACGCTAATATCTCTGCGATGCGGACCAATCAGCTTTTTCAGTGTGTGGTTATAGTGTTCAGCATTTTAAATTCATTAAGGATTCGGTACTTTCACCTAAGAAGCAAAATCAGTGTTGCCTAGCGTTATAATTAAATTACTGTCCACATTTTTGGTTTATTCATTCAAGCTCAGATTTTGAATGCTTCTATATATTATCTTCATTCTTTAATAGGGAGAGAACCAGAGACCCTCTACATACTCTCGCGCAGTATAGCCAATTTTGGCTCTTGCGCCATAAAACCCCACATTCACTCACTTCACTCACTCTACATACTCTCCAAAGTCCGAGAAATTGACCATTACAATAGCGGAGGCTTGATAGTTTAGGCAGGCATTAATTTACCCCTCCATGTCTTTGCAAGAGGCAGTGCCACTGCTGTGACGTATAGGGAGGAGGTCTACAGCCCTATGTTTGCCTTTTCACTGGTGCAGTTGGCCCTAATTTTATTTTAATGGATGACAACGCGAGGCTCATAGAGTTCATCTGGTTGTTGAATTTCTGGAAAGGGAGGATATTCGTCGAATGGGTTGACCAGGTAGATCTCCAGACCTCATCCGTGCAGAGCATGCCTGGAATGTTCTGGAAAGGGTAAATTGTGACTCGCAAAACCCCTCCAAAAACTATGCAAAGCCTGAAAACACAGTAGTTGAATGAGTGGGTATAATTGCCACAGAAACTCATAAATTCCCTTATTTCCAGAATAAAATACCGGTGTGAGGCCTGTTCATCCGAAATAGGGGTTATGCCGCTATTAAACCATTTTTTATTATATTCTGCAAATACTGTTTCCCACCTTTCAACTTCAATGAGTGTAACGCACGATTATGCATGAGTATTTCAATTGTTGAGTGGTTATTTTTCTGCATTATACATAACAAATTCCATTAAAACATGTCCATTATAGTTCTAGAGATAATCAACAAACTCTAAAAATTATCTCAACATTTAACACCAGTGTATATATAAGAATTCTTGAGATGTTTAATTTTTTAGTGTTGTTTATTTTGATTAGCAAATTATTAAATATATATTATTTTTTGTAATTTATTATTTGCGATTTGTTACATTGATTATTTGATAGGGTTAAACAACAATTACTATACTAAATTAATGTTTCTGAAAAAAAAACGACTTCCACCAATACGCGCTTTTTTAAGAAATAGCATATAAGAGAGATCATGATCCTCTCTCTCTTCCCTCCACAAAAAAATTCGAGGAAGATTCGAATCTGCAAAACTTCAATTATATAAGGGTTAAGAAGGTGTGCAATATAAAGAAACTTTGCCAAATAAGAATGATGCTTAATATCGAAAAATAAAATCTGCTTTTGATTTCTACTATGTTAAGGTATCCGACTACGTTCGGAACCGTGACTTTGCAAAAGCGTACAAATGAATAATATTTATGATATTTAGTGTCACTTAGATTAGAAAATGTATACAAAATTGTTTTAAGAATAGTATTAAAATAAAATATTATTTAAGTACAATATTTTGACAAAAAATGAACATAGAATGACCCGTTTTCAAAATATTCTCCTTTTGTGTAAAATGCTTTTATTATAATAATATTTTGCCAGTATATAGCTCAGACCTCTGTACAGGGACTGAACTGGAATTTTTGAAATATATAACTTATAAGTGGGTTTATATATATCCATGTTTTACGACAATAGAGGGGGGAAATTTTAAGAAAAAAACGACGATAATTATTTCAAGGGGTTGTAACTCTGAAAATAATGTGAATTTTTTCAAAAAAAAAAATAGTTCAGACTCTGTGGAGAAGTTTTTACTTTATATAAGCAAAATAGTTTTCATTATTTTAGAAGCATTTTTTATAAAAGGAGAACATTTTGAGAAAAGGTTATTCTAAGTTAATTTTGTGCCAAAATATTTTATTTGAATAATTTTTTTTTTGTCAAAATGTCCTTAAAACAATTTTATACATGTATTCTAATCTAAGTGACACTAAATATCATGAAAATTATCCATTTATGTGCTTTTTTAAAATCACGATTTCAAACGAAATCGGATACCTTAAAAATTATTTCATGAAAACATTCATTCATAAACTTTCTTCTTGATGTTTCAGAAAATGCATGTTTTGTTTACAGGAATAGTTCTGTCTTGTATAATTAACATGCACTGGCATAGCCCATATCATTTACAACTCTTTTGCATTTTAGGCTCAGGTATACATGTATGGAGTAAAGGGTTTGTGTACTGAAGCCACTGAAGGAAAAAAGAGTGAAAGAAAAATTGTGTTCATTGAAAAACAGTCTGCTGCTACTGTGACATTCCCCTTCATACCATTGGAAATTGGAACATTTAACTTAAAAGTCGTAGCACTTACTAACGAAGGAAGTGACGTAATCGTAAAGCGATTACAAGTCATAGTAAGAAATTTATTTTGAATTGTATCTGACATTTTTTTTTTGCTCAGAATTGGATTTCCATCTATGTACAAATATTAATCGCTATGTTTCTTATACATTAGCAAGTAATATATAAAAACATTTAAGTCAATCGTTACTAAGGTCAACAAAGAAAATTTTACCTTAGTTACTTTTTTATTAAATAATTGCAATTAATGTAAATATGCATATACATATGACATAATCACAATATTAAGTGGCAATTAATTTTTATTAATTATCATTAAAGTATCGCATTTTCATCTAAAGCAATCATGAATATAAAATTTCAGTTCAACTGAATGCTTTTAAACGTGGGGAAAAAAACATTTTTTGTAAGTTTTGTCCGAAATCGCTAAAAATGAATCCAACGTGTCTGTACATATAATTCTTTAAAAAAATTAGTATCAGTTAATTAATTTTAATTAAGGATAATTAAATTATCATATTGTCATCCAAAACAATCATGTATAGAAAATTTCCTCTGAAATGAGAGCTTTAAAGTGTGAAAATATAACCCTTTAATGTTTTTACACAATTTGCCCAAATGGTTACTGAGTCGCCAAAAATGATGCCAACGGGGCTGTATACGTAATTCTTTAAATAATTTGTTTTAATCAATTAATTTTTTTAAAATTATAATTAAACTACTGTATTGTCATCCAAAATAATCGTGCTTATAAAATTTCAGCTCAATTGAGCGCTTTAAAATGTTTTTTTTTATTAACGAAAGAAAATTTGAACAAGATATAGGGAGATAATAGTAGGAATTGAAGAAAAAGATTTGACACGTTCGTTAGAGAGACATTAACGGACATCCCGATATCTTTTGTGCATGATCTCCTCTACTTGCGCTTTTTTCTTGAATCAAACATTGTATGAGAATTAAAAAATTATTACAAATTTTTATTACTTTCTTAGCTACTTTTCTTATGTCAAAAAGGAACATTTTAAGATTTATTTTTTTACATTTGAATAAGTCCCTCGGCTGTATTATTCTATTGAATGGCTTCTGTCATGTACTTTGTGGACTAATTTTGCTGAAAAACATCAAATATAAGTACTCAAATATTACTATCAAATGTAACTAAATTCTCTATTTCCCACTGATATTTTTCAAATATTTAATAGATACTACTGACACAGAGGATGTTCCCATTCTCACATGTAGTATTTAAAAAAAAAATTGCGATGACCATTTTTTTATCAGAAGTATAAATATCCAGAAACATAAATTGATACAGGTCTCAAGTTGTTTATCAACAACAAATACTTTCAGATTAAATTAATTTTTCTATCAAAAAATTCGTAATATACCTCTTTTTTTAAACCAATCTTTGGAGTTCATTTTGATTTGCTCAGTATTTTCTATTTTTTGAATATTACTTTTCTGGTTTATAATTATTATACTTTTAATAACAAAAATGTTTCCTAACTTCTTTGAATGCTTTTTTGAATAATTATTGCCTGTTATAGAAGAAATTAATTCGTTCTTAATTTTTAAAGGCGATAAAATCAAATTATTAATCTTTATACAGGGAAAGTCTCCTTAACCTGAAAATACTAGCGAAAGAAGAGAGCGCCCTAGTAAAGTGACGACCAATATAACGCAAACAACAGTGCCCCTATTGGCTAAATTTAGAAGAAAGACATAGCAAATCGAAATGGAAAAGAGAGAGCAAAATTTCCTTTTAAAATTTTAGAGCATCAATTAATTAGTACGAAAAAGGCCCTTAATTCTTTTTGGATGTAATAAATTGCCACCTGTATACTTCAAAATGACCTAAATCCGCCGCTCTTAAACCTTCGATCACCATGACCCCACTTTATGTATCACTGTGACATCGCGGCCCCCAAGAATTTGAACATACCTTCCCGACGATATTATTGATCAAAATACAAATTCTTAACTTAACTCTTTGGACAACACATTATTGGGTATGATGGCAGTTTGCCTTTGCGGGATTTTTTTATGGGTAACATCTTTCCTCTCGTTTGCTGGATATTTGTTGGAGTGAAAAGGGACGGATATGGGTAACAGGAAGTGACGTAAGCGTGCGCTACTTGATTTGACCAATGAGAGCGCGTGGTGGTGTACAGCGCATCGTGGTACAGCTTTAGTAACCATCCAGCACTCGAGCGCTTGACTATAAATTCACAATCGGTCTGTAAAATCTACCCCTTAATTGCAAGAATCTCTATATTAGAGATGAGAAAATAAATTTATTATCTACTCACTAATCCTAAGACCAGGTTTAACGTATGCCGTGCCAATCTGGGCACATGCAGCTAAAATTCATATTAATCAAATTGAAGTTTCTCAAAGCATCATTCTCCGACAAATATTAAAAGCTCGATGTTTCATGAGGAATAAGGACCTCAGATCCGCGAGCAAAGTGATGTCCATCAGACAATTTATCAAACAATTAGCAACTAACTTCTTTTAAAAATTGGTAACTCTAATAATCCTTCGTTCTTGGATATTAAAAAATATATTCCTTATCCTAATTTTAACAGACCCAATAATATTCTTTTGGATCCTCTCTTCAATTAAAATTCTTAATTAACTTCATTTCACTCTTCTCACCCAACTTAGAAGCTTACTTTAACTCCTTCTCAGTGCCTTCGTAGCCTAATGGTTATAGTAGCTGACTTGAAATGAATCGCCTCCGGTTCGATTCCCGGGAACTCGCTATTTTCAAATTTACTTAAAATTACTTTAATTTTCCCTGGAAAATTATTTCTACAGATCAAATTTAAATTTACACGTTCTTTCCTATTTTTTGAAAATGTATTTTATTTTTTATTAGCTTTTAAAAAAGCTGTTTTTCTGATTTCAAAGCATTCAATTTTTCTCTCATTTTTACAATGACTGAGTCCTAAGCTGCATTCCCATTGGTCAAGTCTCACCCTGCCCTCCCACTGATCGAAATTTGTTTTCATTCTCAGTGCTTGCACCGTTTTTGAACATATTTTTCTAGCACTTAAAGCATTTTAGTAGTTTTAAATTTTACTCTCATACAAATATATTTTACTTTTTAAGTATGTTTTTAATTAACAAAGGGCAAGAGTTAATTCGTCAGTCTCTCAAAATCCTAAAGATAAGAGGTTATAGCTCGGAAGTGCTAGATACTCTGGTCATCCACCCAATGATACTCTAAATCCACTTCGCATATACCAGCAAGTCTTAGCCTTCACCCAGGATAAACTTGCAATCCTTACGCTCAATTGTCAAAGGGCTCACCAAACAGATTTCGACGACGTTATTTCATAAAAAAGTTCGTTACACATGTTGAAAGGGACGTGGTTAGATTATGACGAACGTGTTTCGATACCTAGCTTAGATTGCTGCGTACAGTTTAAGCAACCGGGCCGCAGAGCAGCTGGTCTTGCATTCTATCTCAAACAGAAAAACTCACATGTTATGACTCATATGAACATTACTTATCTTCAAACAAGTGGACTGGGTATTGTTATTGGGGGACATATGTGCGAAAGAATGCTTATTTAAAAACGGACAAACAGTGATTTCGGTGATCGCATACATTTCTTGAAATCAAACGGAACAAAAAATTAAAGATTTCCTGTATTTTGTACTTTTACCATATAACGAATGCGGTTCTGCTTTTTTAAAAACATCTATCACTCGCTTCAGTTTTGAGTGGTAATTTTAACTTTAATTTCATTTTTCCAAAATCTGAGCCGCTCATATCTTTTTTGATTGACGAATTCAAGCTCGAAATGAACACAAATTAAAATGTTTCGTCAACTAACAGTGGTAATGTTATTGACGCTGTTTTTCAACGGTTTTTAAATACTTCAAAATCACAAGTATATGTGTCATTTTTAGTAATAAGTCTATTGTCTCCGCTCTTCCCCAAATTGATCAAGAATAATTATTTTTGATAAAAAAAATGCATTACTCTTTGTGTTATATATATATATATATAATTAAATAAAGTTTTCATTAAAGATATAATTATTCGATAGAAAATTATTTCCCCAATCATACCCAATTAATTTTTTTTCAGGATATAAGTTACTATTGCGTATTTACTAAGATAACACGTCAGATGTTACACACCATATACGACTACTGTGTGTGTAAGGCTCATTCCTTTTTCTTTTTTTTTTTTTTTGTACTTTCATTGAACTGTATTGACGTTAATACGTATTTTTTGCAACAAAGTGTTCGTATTTCAACATACCTCGGGCTATACTTTTAAAATGTTTACATAAAATCGAATACATTGATTCAGGACACTTTGGGATATGAAGGGAAATCTTTATCCTACCTGTGAGATCCCAATTCCATTTTGTATTAATGAAATGATCCTCCAAAACATGGGTGTTAAACTCAAAGGTTACCTTGGGACAAACAAACAAAACTTAACTTTAAGGTGGACCACAAAAAAATCAATATTTGTAGAAACCTAAGTTCATATAGAATAATTCATTATAATACTGTAAATAGAAGAACAAGAAAAATGTTAAAATTTACATCCTGACACTTGACAACTCTTCTCTTGAACTATATTTCCTATTTCGGGAGGAATTTGGATATTTTATTATATAGTATTGTGTGTTCGTTGTGGGCTACGAGTTTGACACACCTGCTCTAAAGCTCTTTGACTGGAGGTTTTGCAGCAGCTCTTTTCATTTTTGATTTGCAATGCCTATCTTTAAAATTTGGCACTAGGGCCATTGCTGTAGTTTGCATTAGGTCAGGCGTAGTTGCTTTGCTCTACCATAACCTTACTTATATAGCTGTAGCTCTCTTCATTCGAAAGAACTTTCAGGTTACAGAGACTTTCCTGTGCACCCTGTATTACACATAATTTTTGCACCATTATTTACATAATAGTCGCTAAATCGAGTCATATCCAGAAAATAAATATATTTTACTTTTTTATTGTGCAATGCTATTATTTTTAGATTAGTTTTATGATAGAGAGTGATATATATATATATATATATATATGTGTGTGTGTGTGTGTGTGTGTGTGTGTGTGTGTGTGTGTGTGTGTGTGTGTGTGTGTGTGTGTGTGTGTGTGTGTGTGTGTGTGTAATTTCAAAATGCTTTAAAAGAAATTGAAGAAAATGTATTTTCTATTTTACAAGAAGGGAACATCTAATTAAGGTAAATTTATATATTAAGGAAATATATATATAATTACACTCTAAGGAGTCGTCAAAATGAAACGAAATTTTATATAAGTAATAACTACTTTGATATAAGTAAATGATTAGAAAATCAAAGAAAAAGGATAATTTATTTCAGAGAAAAAGGCAAAAGGACGGAGGACTTAATACCCTATTGAACCCCCTCTAGTGCGAATGTATGATGCGATACGATCAGGGATTGAGGCACACATATTCTGTATGATATCTTAAAATATTTTGTTCCATATTTACTGTAGTCTTGCCACTAGTTCGTTCAAACTGTTGGGATGCCCAACTTGCTGTCCCAAATGATCCCCGATATGCTCGATTGGAGACACATCTGGGGATAGGGCAGGCCAAGGAAGGGCAGTAATAGTGTGGAGACAGTCTTGTGACACCCTTGCCGTGTGAGGTCGAGCATTGTCCTGTTGAAAAATGGCCCCTGGGAGCCGTTGCATGAGTGGCAACACATGTGGTTGCAGGATGTCATGGACTTACCGCTGGGCTGTCATGGTGCCGCGTATCAATACTAGGGGTGATCGTGTATTGTAGGCAATGACACCCCATACCATCACACCAGCTGTGGGAGCAGTGTGTCGCTGTAACTCAAAGGCAGGGTTGAGGCGTTAAACAGGGGCTCTTCACACACGCACACGATTGTCATCAATACTAAGATTTAATCTGGATTCGTCGCTAAAGACGCTGGCTCCATTCCGCTTCAGTCCAGTTTCCTCGTGCGCGGCACCACTCCAAACGGAGGCGTCGATGGGTGGGCGTCAAGGCCTGCACACGCAATGGTGGCCGAGATCCCAAATGTCCTGCAGCCAGGTGCCTTCGTATGGTTCGAGAAGAAACAGAGGCCCCTAGTGAAGGTGTTACATGTGCCTGTATGGTGGCTGATGAAGCAGTTGACTGTACGCATTTGGCAGTCTTCTTGACGACTGGTCTGTCGAGGGCGTCCTGAGCCTGGTATTCGTGTAAATGACATCTCTCGGATCCACTGGTCCCAACACATCCTCACAATACAATCAGAGCGGCCTAATTGACGAGCTACTCGCCTAGCGGAACACCCAGCTTCCATCATGCCGATAATTCTCCCCCTCTGAAACTACGACAGCTGCTTACATTGTCTTCGACAACGGTGTAATGGCATGTCTATCTCATCTGCTGCTTTGTAAACGATTCAGCACACTCAAACCAGTTTTGGTTACCTGCTTTATACTCCATGGAGAACAACGTTAAACGCCCTCTACTGGCTATACGTAATACGCATTCACACTACATTTCTAATCATTAACATATCTCCCCGACATGTTCCTTCATGCCAAGTTTCGTTACGATCCCGCAATTATTTCTTGTTGCGCTAATGTTTTTGTCCATGTATATATATATATATATATATATATATATATATATATATATTTCAAATCAGGTGAAGTCCTAATTCCTCCTCTACAAACACGATCCTTTCAAAGTCCAGAACGCCAGAAATCAGAGGGATTTACGTTGGGTTAACGAGAAGGCCATGCATTCAGGAAATGTTTGGATGTTACATGATTATCGCCTAAGTTAGAACTAAGCTGTGCTTTAAGTTGACACCCAATGTGAGGAGTCTCTCCTTCTTGCATAAATATAGTCGTTTGAAAACATAGTCATTCCTTTCCAGCAGGAATGGTTTGCTGTTTAAAGAGTTTACTGTACCGTGCACTGCTGAAAGAACATCTTTTAGGGCCTTGTGTGGAGTGGGAGTTTTAAAAAAAAGGCCCGAGGATAAACTCAGCAGTAATTCCACACCAAGCAGTCCCATAATCAGAATGCAGTGGCTGTTGATTCAGAACATTAAAGTCGGTGAAGTACCCCATAAGCGGTAATTTCGACTATTCACAGATCCATCTAAGTAAAAGTGTGCCTCGTATGACCATCAAATTTTCCAAGGTCACGCCAAAAATTCGGCGCCATATTCAAAGCGTATTTCGTGATCTTAAGATTTCAAGGTTTGCATCAAGTTGATCCTATATGGATACTATTTTAAAATGTAACGCAGATTATTTCGTACTGTCGGCCACAGAATCTTCAACACGCGTGACACTGATCGACAACTTGCTGAAGAATAGATTGAATTGGAGGCTATTCCAACAAGAACAGTGGCGACTTCTTCGAGAGTTTCTGTCCTCTTCCGCGAGTAGCACTTTAGTCTCTTCAAATTCATGATCATCTTCCCTGTACCAATCCTCGATATGGGGCCTTTTCACAGATCCTTTAAGCGACTACATTCACACAGAGCAGCTAAGTGTGGTTGCTGTACTCTAATAAAACAGCTTTACCAGTAAAGCTCGATCTCTCTCTCTCTCTCCTTGTAAGGACATGCTGAACGATGACAAACGCACGATGAATGATTTTTTGCTTAGGGCTGCAAGTTTATATAGAGGTTTAACATGTTTGCATAAGGAATATTTGATAAAAGCCACCTGGAAGTCAAAATTGATACTAGTTTTTTTTATCATTGCATAAATTTTTCCCCATGGTCCATATCTCATACATTACAAGTTTCATCAAAATCCGATAAGCAGAACAGGTTCCAAAAGCCTCTAAATAGTGTTAATTTAATTATAACCACCCAGTGCAAAGTGTGGCTAATAAATGACGAGACTGACACTACTACAGAAGAAGCAAGCATTCGATGAACTTCACGAAAAATAGCTATTTAGCGTGGAAACTTTTCTGTCGAATGTAGTGCCACTGGTTTCTGTAAGCAAATCCGTATAGCCGTAATTATCGTTCAAATTAGAATTTTTGTTTGCTTGTTTTTCCGAGAAAATAACAAGCATGACAGTTGGGCAACAAATTGTTAAGTGATTTCACGTGAAACTTGGAAAAATTTCTACTAATAATTTATTGAAAGAAGTTTATGGCAACGAAGCTTCATAGGCATTGAATAGGCGTTTTTATTTGGGCATCTGGACTGTAAAACAGTCCTCAATCGCATATCGTGTCAAGATTTTGATGTTGGGCATGGTGAAAGTGGTGTTTTCTATTCTGCTGATTGGCATGATGGCGATTGGTCGAGCGAAGGAATCCGAGAGGCGTGGCTATGGTGCTTTATCCAGGCGAAAAATTTTTAAGTTTTTTTACTGGGTTGAGAGCTTAGAGCAGTGTTTCTTAAACTGTAGGGTGCGTTCCCCTGAGAGGGGGGCGCGATAACTTTACAGGGGGGGAACGCGAGCATATCGAAAATAAAAGATTTAAAAATAATTAATTTACTTGAAGGAACTAAAACAAAATACTTTCAGACATAATAAAAAATGCATCTTTACTATCAAAAATGCTGTATTTGATCCTATAACAAAATAAAAAAAATTTATTTGATTTGCTGTAATCCCATGATGAGAGATTTTTTTTACGCTTTCTTTTTAAACCTAACATACTAATCTTTCAGAGAAAAAACAGATCCCAGACACAGAATCGAAAAAATTTAGGAACATAAAAAATTCCTCACTGTCATTATTTTTGAAATACTGCACATTATAGCTGTAATCTATTTGACCTTCTAAGTTATTGGTACAGTAAGTTATGACCTCTCTCTTTTGTGTTTGTTTCTGATTTAGGGAAACTGTAAGTAATGTATTTCTCTGTTGCGCTTTTTTCCATGCAAAAGAGTTTTATGATATTTGGAAAACCACGGAGAGCGCACACACACTTTGAAGGATTACTTGGCCAAGACTTATTTTTATAAGTACTCTCAAACATATAAGCATAACGAAAAACGTTTTACACAATTTTTCAGCACTAACATACATATTATCATAATGAATACACTTTTTACCCGGAAGTGGTCGCGCGAGACGCACATATTACGAAATCGTTAAATCTGGCAAAACTGTTTATTTGTTACCAAAGAAAATTGAAAAGTCATTGAAAGTAGGTAAGTAAACTTTCTCTTAATTAAATTATTCACTGGAATCACGATTTGTATCGTGTACAATAAAATAATTATATAAACAAATGATTAGGGTGACTCAATAATCCCACTCAACCGTATCGAGTGTGCGCTTGCTCCCGGGTTAAAACATGTTGAAGTCTTTTCACTTTAAATATTAAAAATAATGCAATTATTCTTCATCGGAATTTTATATTATTGTTCATTATTTACCATCAATTATAAATGCTAATTCTGTGAAGCTTAAAATTACATTTCGTTAAAAACTAATTATTTTAGCAACCATTTTTAAAAAAATCATTTCACCTTCTTGTAAACATTGTCGAGCACTTGGCTTTGCTCTCCTTACAATTCAGCTATTATATCAATAATGTTTTATTTTCTTATAAATGAACTCGGGCAAAGAGCTGGCACTTCAGCTGGTATACTTTTAATGTATCAGTGCTACATAGAGTATTTTATAACTAATTAATGATTACTAAATTAAGAGCAAGTTTAATAAGTATTAACGACTTCCACGGGCTTGTCTTTCAAAGCAAAGTTTTTATAAGGAATGCTTATGATTAGAAATTGACCCTCTGAGTTATTTTTCTATATTTAGCAGATATCTATATTTTGCCTTCTAAGCAGCCACCGCATTTTGCAATATGTTCAATTTAAAAATTAGAGAAAGGAAAAATAACATAATAATTATCCTATTATTTTATTTATTTATTGTTTTTTGCTTAAAAGTAGTATACAAAATTTAATACGTATGTTACTAATTTGCATGGTTTATAATTAAGATCACCTATTGCAGCTTTAGCGTCAAAGTGCATTATATTTGTATTCAGTACATTATTAATGTATAAGGGGGCGCGATAAAAATTGTAATCGAAAAGGGGAGCGTCAGTATTGAAAGTTTGAGAAGCACTGACTTAGAGGCTGCTCTCTGATTGGTTGCTGGGTGCACTAACAGTGACTCCAATTGGCTACCCTGGGAGCTGAGATTTAGAAAATGGGGAGGCGCATGTCCAATGGGAAAGAAGGAAATTAAAAATGACAAAATTTAAAAGGAAAGTAAAACTTAAGCTAACTATGGTGCAATAAAAATTTTAAAGCATAAGAAATTAAGTTTCAGACGGGCTATAAGAATCCAGAAGAATTGTTCTTGGTCTTTTAGTATTATCATTAGGAATGTAAGGAATTAAGTTACGCATATTAGAATTATTGGTTTCAGATAGAGCGTTGAAAAAGTTAAGAATAGTCGGTAGCCCCTATACCGACAATGTTAATTTGCGCCATTTTAGGAACCTGTTTCTCAGAAATTGTTAAATATAATAACTTCAAATTTTGGCTGTATAATAATTAGGCTTTTTTATTTAAATAATGGTAACATGTTTCAAATATATAGTTTTCTTTTTTCAAAAAAAATCATCGTAATAGTATCGCTTTGAAATTTATGAAAATTGTCATTTTTTTTGCGATAACTGCTTCTGAGCAAAATATTTTGGGAAAATCTCCAAGAAAGTAGCTCTATTATATATATAGCTACATATTATTTATGAGCAGTAAAAATTGCAAGCATATTCATTTTTTAGATTCTTTGAAAAAGGTACACGCAGTGTGAAAACAATGATTTTGAGATAATTGCATTTTAAGTGTAAAAAGGCACTTAATCACAAAAATAATGAATTACAACATGAATATGCCATATTTTATTAAATATTAGTATCTTCTAAATTTTTTAAACATAAAATAGGAAACAAAAAAGCTTTAAAATGTTCAGAAAATATACATGCACAGTAATTTTCAGCTTTTTTTCAACGAGATTTTTTTTAGCATTTTTCATCAATTTTCACAAATTATGTAACAATCTGTGAAGAATTTTTAACTTCGATGCATTATAAATATCAAATTTGACCTTATAACATCATAAATATAATGTAAACATGTATCTATATATAAAAGTCATGATTTAGGAATATGCGATTTTGCGACATTGCGAAAAATTTAATTATGGATTTGTATGTTCCCATGCAAACACAATTCCTAAAGGTTTCAAAATTCAAAATTTTCTCTCTATATATATAAACTGAACAAAAGATTTCTAAAAAAGTCAAAAATAAAACTGTTTTTATGTTTTTAAATATTAAATTGGTGTATTTTTATTCATTTAACAAGCTTCTCGCAACGACAAAAAACATTACACATCTGAGTTGTTAGTTACTGAAGAACTTTTAAGTTATTAAAGCTTAGAAACTTGTCTGAACAATAAATAAACATAATTATTTGCATTTAAGTGAAATATTTAAAATATATATTGCTTAATTTTCTCAAAAACATGTAACATAAAAAGTATCACTATGAATTTTTAAAAAAATTGACATTTTTTGTCACGAGATATATGGACTCCAGTCAAATATTTTGGGAAAATCCCCAAAACACTCACATGAATATATATAGTTACATAGCAGTAACACGAGGGGGAAATATTTATTACATGCATACATTATATTCTAAGAAAAACATGAATACAGTTTTAAAAACATCATTTTTGAGAAAATTGAATTTTCAGTATAAAGTGCCACTGACTCACAAAAATAATGAATTACAAAATGTGTTTGTCCCATTGTATTAAACATTAGCATCTTTGCAATTTATTTTGCGAAAAATAGAAATCAAAAAAAGTCTTAAATCGCCCAAAATAGCATTTTTCATTTTTTTTAACGAGATAATTTCTAGTATTACATCAATTTTCTCAATTCGGTATCAATTTTTGAAGAATTAGTAGCTTTCATGCTTTACAGATATTAAATTTGAACATAAAGCAACATAAATATAATGTGAAAATGTATCAATATGGGTTTTGTATGAATTTGAGATGGTATTTAAAAAATACCTGATTATATATATATATGACATTTTGAAAGTTTTCGCTGGGATTTTTTGTAAAGTTATCATTATATTTTGTTGTTGCAGACAATTTCTGAGTTTTAAACTTCAAAAATTACTCTAAACTGGACAAATGACTTTTAAAACAGCCAAAATAAAACTGTTTTTATGTTTTAAAATTTATGTATTTTTAAGTATGTAACAAACTTCTCGCAAAGACAACAAACATCACACTTGATGTATCATCTCATACCTTTATCTCAGAAACTTTTAAATATAAAGACTCAAGATTTTGACTATATGTATTAATTATACATTTATATTTATACTGAAGTGAAATTTTTTAGATATATTAATTAGTTTTTTCAATAACAAACTTTTAGTTGGGCGAGCAAATATGATTATTATGAATTTATTGAAAATTGTCATTTTTTTACGATATCTGCTTAAGAATATTTCAAAAATGTCACTTCAGTATACACAATTGCATTTAAGAAACAGAGAACATTTATACAATTTTAAAAAAAAAACATTTAGAAAACAATTTTTAAAAAATTCTTACCTTGTCAAAGTATTATCCTATTTTTTCATCACATATTATCTTCATTATGCATCATGCAGTTATAAAATTACGATTCATTACGTAAATATTTCTCACATGGTCACAATTATATATCCTAATTTTGTTTCTTTTAACACTTTACTTAAACACGCGAAGATTTAGTAATCATTAATTAACTAATTAAAATGAATTTCAACTAAAGAAAATACCTAAATTTTGGTAAAAAATGCCTACATTTTAAGTATAACATTTACTAAAACCCACATGAAAATTTGAAATTGCCTCCAAAGGTTTTTAGCAAATCTAACAGTTGCTGTTATACAATTGTCTAAACTTAATTTGGGTATTAAAAAATAAAAATTAATCGAGGCTTTGCCACTTTTCCCCGGTTTTAAAAAGGCAATTTTACATTTCTATTTGTCAAAATGGGCGCGGTAAATCAGCTGATTATTTATTTAAAAATCATTTTAAAATACTTCTAACTCATATAATGGCTTGTATGTTATATCATTGGAAAGGTCTTCATTTGGAGATTTTAGAAATATCAAAAACTCAAAATAGATTTTTAAAACGGGTATACCCTACTGATTGCTCTTAATTGCTATTTTCTGAATATGAGATTTAAAACTAGTAATTTTTAATGCGTTGCGTATATCGTCATTGCGCATGTATCTTTTTGCTTTGACAATCATACGTATTAGGGAATTTTGCAGAGTATCAAGAATTTTAATATTTGTATTAGCGGCATATCCCCATACTGGACAAGCATAGGCTATAATTGGACGCATAAAGGCTGTGTATAGAAGCAGTTTGCTTTCTGTACTTAAATGAGAGTTTCGGCAAATTAAGGGGTAAAGTTTAAACATAATTTTCCGGAACTTATCGCGAGCGTATAAAATATGTTGTTTCCATGTTAAGTGTTTATCGAAAATTATTCCAAGATATTTAGCTTCCTGAGACTAGGGGATCTGTTTGTTGTACATGATGAGTGGTGATGGAAGTGAGTGCTTTATTGTGAAAATAATGGCTGTGAATTTTTCCACATTGATACTTACTTTCCATTTGTCGTAGAAATTTTGTAGAAGAAGATGCTTGTTGATCGCGTAAGATATAGTTGAGAGGTTTTTGTAAGTTGCGTATGGCCTTATCGTCAGCGTAAAGATTGATCTCTAATAATGAATAATAAGGAATAGCATTAATATAGAGATTAAAGAGCAGGGGGCCGAGCAAGGAACGTTGTGGACACCCTGCAGAAACAGAAAATGTGTTAGATAGGGACTCGTTAATTCTAATTTTGAAATAACAGTTTGTTAGACAGGAGCGAAGGAGGTGAATCAGAGGGGGAGATGGATCATAAGATATTAGCTTGAAAGTGAGTCCATTAATCCAAACACGGTCGAAGGCTTTCTCGATATCCAGAAATACAACTCCCGTGCTTTTCTTTTTCTGGAAACCTTCTGAGATGTGTTCAGTTAATCTTAAAAGTGGATGTAAGGTAGAGGGCTTATTAGTAAAACCATATTGATTTGGATTAAGAAGGTTTTTATCGTTAATGAAATTTTTTAATCTGTGGAGAATAATAGATTCAGTAAGTTTACTTATTATGGAAAGGAGAGAGATATGTCTATAAGTAGATGCTAGATAGGGGTCTTTACCAGATTTATTAATTGGAAAAATAATGGCTTCTTTCCAGTTATCTGGAAAGTGATTTAATTTGAGAATTTTATTGATGAGAATTGTTAAAATAAGGATTAATTTAATTGGAAAATTATTTAGCATATGGTTAGTGATAGAGTCTTTACCGGGGGCCTTCCTGGCGTTGACAGGCTTAATGTAGTGGATTATTTCATCCGGAAGAGCAGGTTCAATGAAAGTGGCGAGGGGAGTAGAAAGAAACTTATTTGCAGTGGAATTAATTAATTCGTCATTTTGGTTATGAGTATCACTTTCGCATTCGTTTTCGACAAAGTTATTTTCAATGTTAGTAGCAAGAAGATTCGCTTTCTGCTGATCAGTGACGGCCGTACCTGTTGCACAATTTAGAGGTGGAATGTTCGGCCTTTTACTTTTGAAAAATCTCTGTGTGCGTCAAAGGCTGTTATTTGTGGTGTTAAGTGCTTCCAGTCTTTTTTGCCATATGTTATCATTGTATTTTTTTCTTTTTTAAGATCAGATTGTGCTCTATTATAATGAGTTTTAAAAATGGGGTTTAGTGTCTGGTGATATCTTTTGCAAAGGTAGTTTTTGACTTTAATGAGCTGGTTTGTGTGTTGTGGAGTGAAATTTCGACGGTCGATTTCTATCGGTCGGGAGGCGTGGCAATGAGTTTCAATGACCGCGTTGGTGAACTCAGCAATTTTGCACTCTAAATCGTTAGTATTATTAATATTGTTAGGATGGTAATCAAAGAGGGAAAGATTTCTGTTTAAATTTATTTTGAATTCATTCCAATCAGTGGAGACCGCTCTAGGATTAGAGGGTACCACTGCTAGTTTAAAACTGAAATTTATCAAAACAGGATTGTGATCTGAGGATCTATCGTTCATGGAGTTAATCGTAAGGGGGTAGTAGAAGTTTTTTAAGGGTGCGATATCAATTGTATTCGCAGAATTATGACCAAATCCAGTCGGGGTAAGGGGAAAGACGATATTTAAATTTAACATATTAGCGAAGTTAAAGAAGTGTCTACCTCTGTTAGTGTTAATATTACAATTCCATGCATTATGAGTGGCGTTAAAATCTCCGGAGAGAACACAGTTACTAGCAGTTTGAAGAAAGTGCTCAATATCAATAGTAAACATGTTTTCGTCAGAAGAAGGGGGGATATAAACACTGGTAATAGATATGGGATCATGCTTGGGAGGAGTTAAAATAATGTTACTGGCTTCCACAGCGCGGAGGGGAAGGGTGGGGAGACAGTAGTGCTTAAGCGAATTTTTGACTAAAATCAGAGTTCCACCGGCGGTCCACGGTCCGTCTGAGATACTATCGTTTCTGTGGCAGGTGTAATTGGCGATATTAAATATGTGTGAAGGTCTGAAGTGGGTTTCTTGTATGAGAAAGATATCTGGGGAGTGCATCTCTATAAAAATACATAATTTGGTATTACGTCTGAGCAAACCGTTTGCGTTCCAAGAACACAAACTGAGGTCAATTGGAAAGGAACTAGACATTATTAATGTTATTGCAAGATGCCTCTATTTGGGCGTACATCTGATTTGGATTAAGTGGTTGATTTGAGTTAAGATTATTATTATTGCAAAGAATTTGCGGCAGCTGAATGAGGCAATGCATCGTCATTTGCAGCGTTGTTTGAACGTTAAAATTATTGTTATTGTAGGAATTATTAAAATTGAAGTTATTATTTCGATGGTTAAAATTTGGAAAATTGTTGTTGTTGTATCTGTTGGATGGGGGATTCGGTTTTTTGGCCTCGGTTTGTGCTGAAAACCCAGGTCCTCGTGTCGCCATCTGTGGGTTGTTTTTAGGATTAATCGCTGCGTTTGTTACTTGGGCATAAGAAACGGTTGGTCTCACTAAACTATTATAAATATTAGTGTAGAAGTTTCTATTATTTTTCGCTGCTCCTTTTGAGGGTTTGGGGAATGAGGAGCAGCCTTATATAAGTAGCTGTACTACTGGTCTTTGAATTTCATTGAAAATGCACCATTATCATTAAAAAGGATAATAACTTGTGACAAATCGCTTTTGCTTTACTTATGATCTTGACACAGTGCCAAGCGATGCGTCGGAAGAACTCATCTTCACCGAGAGCTTTTTTCATAGCAGCAAATCAAAGCTCAAAGCAATGATGAATGGTTTTTTTCCAATATTCAAGAGACTCAATACCTTTAATGGGTTCCTGAAGATCAAACTATTAATTCATAATACTACTTTCAAGTTCTTGGAAAAATTCCGCGAAAAATAAGGAAGAGTTAACCGAATTGTGGAAGGACAAGTCATGGGTTCTCCACCAAGACAATGCATCGGCTCATTCCGCGTTGTTTGTCAATGAGTTTCAAGCTAAATGCAGCAACCCGATGTTAGATCATCCATTTTAATTACCGGATCTTGAACCACGTGACTTCTATCTGTTCCCTAAGGTGAAATTTTCATTAAAAAGCACACGATTTTTGAGACCATTTGAGGTGTAAAAAAAAAGACGGCACATGGCCCAAAGAAGCTGACACAAGCACACAATGATGCAGGATTCGAAAGAAATGTGTTAAGGAAAGATGAGGTATGTATCTCTGTGTGTGTATAATAATTTCATTAAACAGTTATATTTATGGATGCATCAACCTATGCGACCTCCTTTATTAGTACCTAGTTTACATGGAGTTTCTAAAAGTAAAAAGGTTTTCCGCCTCTTCAATAATACATCTTACATTATTCGTTTACTGTCAGTGAAAAAAATATTTATAAAATTTTTTTAATGATGCTTCAAATGCAAAATATCAAGAAATAATTGTACTACTCGTATATCTTACTGGTGTCATTATTAAAACAGTAATATCAAATATAATTAAAAATTTTCCAAAATATACATGAAAAAAATTGCGACTGAATTATAATATTGTAAATATAAAATCAACATATTTAGCAGGGTGTAAAAAATACTCTGAAGTAGATCTTTTTAACTTTTTTTTTCCTATTTAAAAAGGAACATGACTTCTAAAAAAATATTTTAGTCAGATCACCAGCTGTTTACTTATATTTACAGGCTGAAGGTTACCCAGTTGAAATCGATATTCAAGTTAAATTGGATCCCACAAATCAACAGAGAAGAAGAAAACAATTAATTTCAACTCCAACCTTTACTGGTAAATTGTTTGTGATATTTACACGCATTAGCACTAATTTTATGTGTTTTTAGCTCAACATATTTCTTAATATTTATTTTTTTTTATCAGGAATTAACATGAAGTGTTGAAATCTGATATCCAATTAATATTGTTTTCTATTACCTCGTTTTGGTTTCACTCCTAAAATGGTGCAACATTTTTTTAAGCTTCTGAAAACAAATTAAATGCATGAATTTCTATTTATTTACTCTCTGTACGCACTCCTTCACTCAACATTTTAGACACTTCTGACTTTAAAAATATTGATGTAATTATTAGTAGTAATTAATAATGCTGTCATTAACGGTAGTCTTTCATGTTCATTATCATAGCCTAAAATATGCCACAGTTCTAAAATTATTTTGTGACTAACTATTTTATATATGCACTGAATGGAAAAATTCCCATCTCCGAGAAAGACTTACGTTAGATAAACGAAATTTGGTAAGCTTGTTTGTACAACTGAATGATGATATATATTCAAACTTAGCATTTCCCTCAAATAAACCTCGACTTAAATGTTGCGCTGGTAGCACCACTTAGAAATTCCACAAATCAGGGTTGCTTTAAATGCGTCCTGTAAAGTTCGTAAGCGTTATTTATGTGTCAAATTTGACGTATGGGGTTGATACTAACCAAGAATAACTTTAAAAAAGCAATGAAGCCGTTTATCGTCAACAGCTCATCGAAGCCATCGTTATCAACAGCTCATCGAATTTGAACGAAGTCGTGTAATACGGCTACGAGATTGTGGATTTTCATTCCGCGGTATTACAGTAAAACTCTTGGCCTAAATGTATCCACTGTGGTTGACGGTTGAGGGCAGTAGGCAATTGGTGCCATTGCCTGAAGAAACCCGTGTTTTTGGTGGGCCGTAGCATTACTGAGAGGGAAGAAGGCCGTATTCGCCAAACGGCTGTTGTCTATCGTACTGTATCTGTAACAAAAATTCGAGATGCAGTTGATACCACAGGGACTGTGCCGAAATGTTGGCCATGCCAGGACGTTGCTATGCGCACCTTAGTATCAAAAATGTAAACATTGTCGGTGTGTCACTAGATTTGTAGAATGTAAGTCACATCTCGGTGAGTTCATATTTCATTAAACAGTCCTATATCTTAAATGCGTCATCGATCAACTTATTGTGGATTGTTAAATTAATTCGTCTTAAAAACACGCTCAGTCGCTTCGTTTGTTAGAACTCTATTCGCTTCGTTTAAATTTCGTACAAATTGGTGCATCATTACGGGAAACTCGTTTGCTTAGTCTCACTTTGAATTCGGTATTTGTTTAGTTTAGTTTGGTATATCATGTTTGATTTTTAGTTTATTCGTATCTGTCTGTATTTGGAAGATATAGTTTGTTTATTTGCTTGCAAATTGTTAAACTGGATTCTGTTTGAAGGTGTGGAAAATTGTAGTAAGTTGCATTTAGAATTGGTGTTATCATTTGTATATTTTTTTTGAAATTATAGTGATTTAGTTTAAAATGGATGCAGCAAATCAGGCTATATTAGAAAAAGCGAAAAAGACTCGATTTGTTTCGAGGTCCCTCGTGACAAAACAAGTTAATAAACCAGAATCCGAAATAAGTAATTCAGCCGATAAAACAACAATACATGAGATATATATGCAATTAATTTCTAAATCTGAAGAGCTAAGAACACTTGATAAGGAGATAAAGAGCTTAATAAATATTGAGAGTCTAGAAGACAAAATCGTGAGTCGCGAAGAATATCGAGAAAAATTTATTATATGTAAAATCCATGCTGAACGTTATGAGGAATCAATTTGGAGCATTTCTATTCAAAATTCGGCGGAATATCAACTAAAAAACATAACACTTCCTTTAAATAGTATAGGTAGTTCTGCTTTAACAAATCAACCGCGTTTACCTAAACTCACATTAGAATCTTTTTCGGGCAAGTATATCGGTAGTTTTCCCAAATTTTTGGCTAGATCCGTAGTACATGAAAAAATGAGTTTAAATGATGTGGACAAATTTTCATATTTGAAATCGGTTGTTACATTTGATGTAGAATTGGCTATACGAGGTTTAACACTAATGCCGGAAAATTATGCTAAAGCAGTTAAAATTTTAGAAGATAGATTCGGACGTTAAGAGCTTATTGTAGATTTTCATATGAATCGTTTGCGAAACTGACCACTATCTGTTAATCATTTGATGCTGTTGCATTAAGAAATTTTAATGATCAATTACAAATAAAAATTAGGGGACTTGAATCCTTGAAATCTCTCCCGATTCCTATTGTTATCTTTTGTTTCCGATAATTATGAAAGCTATTTCCCCTGATTAGCATTAGAATATAATAAGAAAACATAGGGAAAAACAATATCAAATCACTGTTTTAACTGCATATTTGCGCGGTGAAGTTGAAAGTCGCGAAAGCACAGAATTTTTTGTAAAACCTCATGACCCACAATTGAAAAGTACTCATTCGTTTTCCAATAAATATTCCGGAAGAACCTCTCATATCCGTTCACAGTTAAATCAAAAGGGTCAAGGTCATTCAAAATACTTCCCTTCTCATAAATCGTTTTCCTCTGCAAACGAATTTCTGACGGCTGCATTTTCCAATTGTTTATTCTGTTCGGAAAATACTATTGTACCCCTGAATTGTGTCAGAATTTATGCGTTCAGGAAAAGAGAGCTAAATTAATTAAGGAAGGGATATGTTTCATTTGTAGTAATACTGATTTTTATGTTAAAAAGTGCAATAAAGAGGTTAGCTTGTATTGTAAAGGTCGACATACGCGTGCTATTTGTTTTAAGTTAGAAAAATCTAACCAAAATTCGCATTTGGATTTAGAGGGAAAGAAAGTTGACGTGTTAAAACTACGTCTTCAAATTCTGCTCTTCATAATAGAGGTGGAGTTTTATTACAGTGTGTTAAGGCCGAGGTTATTGATCGTTCTTCATCAGATAAGATATTTTGTCTTTTTGATAATAGAAGTGAGAAATCGTTCAAAAGAAAAATGTGCTTCTTTGGTTGGGGTTGAAAAAATTAGGTTCGGAAAGTTTAAATTTTTTTCCGTTCAGTTGTAATACTCCTAAAAGGAAGTTTGTTGCATGGTCAAGGTTAGACTAAGGAATGTGTTGAGTGGAGAAGAGACTGCGATTGAGAGGCATTGGAAATTGAGGAAATTTCAAAACCAACACTTAGCCTACCTAATCCAGATTCATGGGCAGAAATGAAGACGAAAGGGTTTAGGTTAACATTTAGTTGTAACGAATCTTTTAAGAATTGTGAAATTTCATTGTTAATAGGTTCCGATTTTTATTGAACACATCGGATAAAAAGACTAAATTCATCGTTGGTTGCAGTCGAGACTAGTCTAGGATGGTCTCTTCAGGGAAAGTGCGATGAGCGAAGTGATTGTACTTCGGTACATTTGGTTCACAGTGAAGAGGAATCTATTTCGGCTGAGCTAAAGAGATTCTGGGAGATAGAAAGTTTAAGAATACTTGACAAGACTTTAGGTAGTGGGGATGAAGAGCTAATTAGGGATTTTGATAAATCAGTTAGTTTCGTAGATGGTGGTTATCGTGTAAGTTTGCTATGGAAACCAGGTATGAGAGAGGCTTTACAAAATAATAAAACTGTCGCACGTAAGCGTTTTGAGGGTCCGTAGGTTCAAATGTGACCACGAGTATACGGATGTAATTGACGACTATGTTACAGAAGGTATTGTTGAGCGTACTTCTTGTGATTCTTTATCGGATAATCAGGGATTTTACCTACCCCATCATGCAGTGATGCGTAGCGATAAAACCGCTAGTCGTATTCGAATAGTATTTGATGGTTCAGCACACGAAGACAGACGTTCAACCAAACGATTCATAGACGTTGAACCAAAGTTCATACTCTGGACCAAATTTGCATCCCAACATTTTAGAACTGCTCTTACGGTTTTGAAAAAATCATGTTGTGCATTTACAGCTGATGTAAAATCGGCTTTTCTTCAAAATGAATTAGATCTTTGTGATCGAGTTTCACACGTTTCTTATGAACTGATAATTTGAATAACAATAACCCATATATTCTAAATTTCACCAGAGTTATTCTTGGACTTAGACCTAGCCCATACCTTCTCGCAGCAACTTTAAAACATCTTTAAGAAGTACAAGGTGCAATATCCTCATACATTTGAGTTGATAAATAGCTCCATTTATGTTGATGACCTCATTTGTGGTCAGAATGATGTTCCGTACGATTTTCGCACTATCTTGGAGTGCTTGCAAATATTTAGTAACGCGGGCATGTTGTTGCGCAAATAGCGAACTAATTCGGAACAACTTTATTTGTTATGGCAGCAGGAAGGTATCGAAACAGAATTCTCTGAAACTAGTGCTATTAATCTTATACCACCAATTAAAGTTTTAGGACTTGCTTCGGATCCAAAAAAGGATTTAATTTATTTCGATCCAAAGGATCTTTCAAAGTTTATGTCATGTAGAGGAGAATCGAAAAGATTTATTCTGAGTGTTCATTGCATCTTTGACCCCATTGGAATTCTTGGCTCATTCGTTATCGAATTGCAGTGTCTACTTCTGGATCTTTGGACTCTGGGAGTACACTGGGACTCTGAACTTCCCCCAAAACTACGACACAAGTGACAGCAGTGGAGTAGTAAAGCTGAGGGCTTGACTGAGATAAAGATACCCCAGTCCTATTTAGCTGACGTATAGATCAAGAAATATCAAATTTTTAAATGCTTGTTTCCCAGACGCGACTTCCTGCAACAACCGAAACCCTTCTCGTAAATGCTTAACGTGGTGAGCAAACGATGCCGACGAAATTATGACATCGTCCATATAAACGCTCACAAATCGGCCTATCACCTTTTGAAAATTAGGAGCAGCCCCCTACATCCCGAAAGGCTTGTGTGTGAACGCATAAGTGCTATGATTCGTCAGAAATGCCGTCTTAACCCCGTCGCACAGTGAGCAGTTTTCCCAATCTAGCGCTCGGAAGGTCCAAAAATGAAATTGTGCGTAAAAAAACCCCATATTTATGGTGCTCATAGGTTCCCTAGCCATGTGGTAAACAGTTTTCGTCAGTACACTAATGGAAATATTCAACAATCAGAATTTTAGATCGGTTTTTTTTTTTTTTTTTTGCTACAAGAAACACTTGCAAGCGTCAATTTCTAGAAAGAAGTTCAATCACTTAGCCTGAAAAAGATTTTGCAGATTTAAGCGTTTTCTTTTTTTTAAATACATGCCATGGGTAAATAATTTCTTGATTTGCCTTTCAAAGTAGGTTCATGTTTGATAAAAATTGTAAAAACATAACATTTATCACAGCTTTCAACTCCTACTAACATATGTCGGTTTTTTGTGTTTATTGGAGTAGAACTTTTGGGATTGACACGGATTGATCACAGTAACACTTAAGTCACATAGAGTAGATATAAACCTTTAATTTAATACCAAATTTAGTTGCTACTTCTTGCTACTCCCAAAGTTATGACTTTTTTTCAGGGCTGGCCGATGTTATTACTCGGCGTGCCTAATTCAATGTATGGAAGGAAGAGCAAGATACTAACGCAAAACTTACGCTGTTTTGAATTTAGTTAGAAGTACAACGGACTTTGATAAATATGAGGACTAGCAGCAATTAAAATTTAGAAAAATTGTTAAAACATTCTGCTCGTTTGTAGGGGAAAATTGGATGAGGTGCCATAGAAATAAAAAAGTTCTTCTCCTAGTCGAATGATGCGTGTTTGTCGGGAGAGTAAGATTTATATTATATTTTATTATTTTTAAGAAAAATATATACTAGTGTGGTATTTTATGTTTATTTGAGCTTATAATAATTATTTTTTCAGAATTATAATCTTTAAAATGGTTTTTCTCGGTTTGTGTTTTTTCGCATTCAAAATACCACTTCTCCCACAATTATTTACCAATCACTTCCATTTTTTCCCTGTGTCTCATATAAAACGCATGTAACAAAAATAGGGATCCGTCTTACTGTAAATTGTGAGTACTCTTTTTAAAAATATTAAATGTGGGAAATATTAGGCATTTTTTTGGTTAAATTTTAGCATATATATATATCAACATTTTGTTTTTTTTTTCACCAAAACTAATTAAGGCATTGTAAAATCGATCCCTAAAGGTGTTAAAAATATCCTCAAAAATGCTACAAAAATTTCATGTCAAAAAATTAATTAACACAAAAAGAGTAGAATTTTAAAAATTTCCAAATTTTTTTAAAGAAATTAAATTTGTAAAATTGTGTGAGAATAATATGTGAAAAATTTTATCGCGTATCATTTTCTTAAGTAAACATTATATCAAATGCTAAAATGTAATTTTTGAATACATAAATAAACAATATTGCCCAAAAGGTGCCGAATCCTAATCACTACCTATGATCCTTTATTGTACATGTATAATGTTATGTATAATTGTATTTGTTTAATCTTTAACAATTATTAAATTTAATTTTTTTTAACTTGCCTCACTATTTCTTGTAAATATTCTCCCACGTGTAAATTACTGCTTCCGTTAATATCCTTAGATCTTGTTCAAAAACTAGTTCCATTTAACAATAATTTATTCTTGATGAAATTCAAACTTGACATAAATTAGTTAAGACCCTATTAGCCTTGTTTGTTAGTAAAAACAGAAAAGAATACCCAATTTACATTAATTACTATGATTTTAGATCATTATGAAGACTTTAAAGCAATAAAATAGTTTCCGTGCGCTTAATTGGGAAAACTGCCCACTGTGCGTCGCTAGGTTTTACAGCGAGTTGAAAACAAACCGAGCGGAGATCGAGCGAAGACAATATTTTGGTGTAGGGTATGTTTGATATTAAATCCTCAATAAGCGGTGAAGGATACCTCGGGTACTTTGTGATCGCATTTAACTTGCGATAATCGACCACGAATCTATAAGCTTCCGGATTATCCGGAGGTAACCCATTATTCTTCCTACGAAAAACAACCGGCGACACGTACGTAGAATGGATCGGTAATATAGAACCTTCCTTTAATATTTTCTCGACCTGATAATCCATAATGTCTTGTTTCACTCTGTCATATCTATACGGTCTTGAAACAACTGGCGGCTTATCATCTGTGTCGATCTCATGATATAAAACATGAGTGAGTCCCGGTTTGTCTGAAAACAGCCCTTTGAAACTATTGCATAAATTTTGTAACTATCGCTTTTTACCTTCGTCTAATCCTGTCCTAGTAAGATCAATTTCCACATTCCCC
Organism: Trichonephila clavipes; assembly: GCA_019973935.1. Lineage (NCBI taxonomy): Eukaryota > Metazoa > Arthropoda > Arachnida > Araneae > Nephilidae > Trichonephila > Trichonephila clavipes. The sequence goes on along the minus strand of BMAU01018599.1, from coordinate 630,653 downwards.
TCATCTATTATGGAATAATCTTTTCAATCTGCGAATCCAGAATCGCTAACGATTTTCTATCAAAATTTAAAACAATTTTTGATCCACTAATAAAATAAATACACTCCTAAAATGCAAGGGTATTCTAAATCCACCAATATATGAAACTGCCAGGGTTTTACAAATTCCCGTATTTTTACATGCAATTACCACTTCTCCCACAAATTACTACTTTCCCGCAATTACCCCCCCCTTCTACTACCCCTATATTTCGACATTTGGCTCCTTGTGCCGTGACCACTTCAGCACGAGATTTCCTCACTTGCTTATAAAAAAATATTTCTGATAAATTTTCTCGAATATAAATAATTTCTCCGCACCGGTATCCCATAGTGCGTTTGTAAATGTTTCATTCAATAAAATAGGATCATACGGAAGTTCCACTGGAGACATGCATATAGCTGAAAATATAATCGGAAGATTCCTTATCGATTGTGATTAATCATCCTGATCAACTTGAACATTCAAAAAATTTGATCGACCACCATGTCTTCGGTCCCCCTTTACTAAAATTTTCACTCGGATCGCTATTTCTAGACTGATACTTTCCTTTATGGTTATTGAACCTTTGATTATTCCTATCAAATCTATTCCTGCTTTCAAATCCTTGGTTCCTTTGATTCCTCTGAGGACCATTCCCGTAAGTACCTCTATAACTATTCCTTCCATCATTTGGTCGATGCACCACTTCTGCATCCCTCCAATTTCTAAGTTTGAGAGAATAAAAGTTTGACCACCAAACACTTCCATAATAAAATAAGTTTATAATGATCTTAATTTATATTCAGCAAAACAAAACTAGCCTAGGAGGCTTATGATCAGGAGTGATGAGACAAAAACTGTAATTCTAACAAATAGCGCAATAAACCACCGAATATATATTTATAGATGATTTCGTAACTTACTAGAATCCGCTCTAGTCTTAAAGCTTTATCTAAACTGTCTTATCGCTAATCCACGATGAACAGCTACAGTCCTCATATCGGCACTATACTCCTGTATCCAGCTTGACCCGGCAAATGGATAATCTTCCTGGTTTCCAACTTCCCTTAGAACTCCCCTAGCACTCTCCTAGAACTTCACTGGTACTAGTAGATCTCCTCATTAGAACTACGGGAACCTCCTCTTAGAACTCTTCGAACTTTACCTTTACTTAGCGCTTCCTTTCTTAGGAGTCTACTCGAATGCTAAAGCTCCAATATATACACTTCCTAATCTACATAATCACGTTCTCTTCGTGGTTTGGTTGGAAAGAATTGCCATTCTGGCCTCAAAGTTTTCCCAAGAGGTTTTTAATAGAAGTCGCGATAAAGGCTCTTCACAGCCTTTATCACACAATAATGCACGTTTGCAGGCATGCATTTTAATGTCTCGAAGTTACACTGGCTGTTAATATACCAGTATTTTCAAAGTTGAAATGCACTTTATTAAGTTCAAATTAACGTGTAATCTTAAAAATTTAATCAATGAAACAATTAGACAATCTCACTGTGTAAATTTCATTAATCTTCAATAATTTGTTCTTGGTGATGGGATTTATACATACATATATATATATATATATATATATATATATATATATATATATATATAAATATATATATATATATATGTGTGTGTGTAATAATTCCCTCTAGTATCCTTTTTATTAATTCTTTGTACTAATATTTAAAATAACTTTAGCTCTTTGGTATAAAATTAACTTTGCAATCTTAATCGTAATCGGCTAGTCATAAATCCCTGTCCCGCCCATTCTATCCAATCTGAACTAATATTATGTTATCATCACGCGCTTGCACTGTTGGTATAAAAGCAAAAGTCTTGTGTATTCGCTCTCTTTTGTCTACCTGCCTTCATCATATAATCAGCCGGCTGCAACGCGTTCTATGTTTGTCTGTGTTTGTGCTATGATGTTTGCTTTTTGTATGTGTAATGCCGTCACTACTGGATCTTTATGTGTTTCCGGCTGTGAATAAAAATGAATAACGATTTATATGAGTGCATCTTCGATAATACCGTACTCTACCACGATCCACGTAACACAGAAAGTCACATCACCGGCCACGCCCTACCTTTGGTTCGCCATTGTTTAAATCAACCTCTCTCCAGAAATATAAAAATGTGTCATATATATATATATATAGTGACTGCCTGCAGGCAGATTGCTTCATATTATACAAAACTTTATTAATCAGCAATGTAATAAAGCTATAATTAAAAATAGTAAAGATACTATAGATTTTTTTAAAAATAAAAATATTTATACAGTTCATAGTTATGACTTTGAAGATCTTTTCAATTCCATTGATATCAATGATATTATTAAAGTAATTTTAGAAAACCACAGTAATTATAATCTTAGTATTAATTTTAACAAATTTAAAACTCTCATAGATTTAGTCTTGAAAGAAAATTACATTAATTATAATGGTTCATTATGTAAACAAAACAAAGGCTTGCCTCATGGAGGCCTTGCTAGCAATAGTTTGGCTAATTTATATTTGCTCTTTTATGAATATAATTATATTATTAATAATGACTATTACATTTTTAGATTTTTGATGATTTAATTGTTTTTGGTAAAAATAATAATTTTAATCCCAATATTAATTTTTATCCGGATTACTTAAACTTAGTTAAAATTAATCATGATCCAATTAAGACTAATTACTTAAATGTAACATTGTATATTAAAAATTTTAAATTACATAGTAATATTTATGATAAAAGGGATGCCTTTAATTTTAACATTCTTAAAGTGTCTTACTGGAATTCAAATTTATCTATATCTATATATAGAAATATTATTTTTTACCATATTTATCGTAATAATGTAGTAGTTACAGATAAAGCTAATATATATTGAAATTTTAATAACTTTATTAAACAATGTATTGAACATGAATATCCTGCTAACTTGCTTTACAATTATATTTCTAATAGTTCTCAGTGATAAAACAATATGTATTAATAACTATTATTAACATTATGCTTTAATATTAGTATTTTTAATTAATTATGCAATTATTTAATAGATGGTGCCATATGTTTAATAAATTAATAATATTATTATTTAAATATTTCTTGTAATCATTTATTTTCTACAAATATTTATATCAATATATATTTATGGTTTTTTTAAACGTACATATGCAGAGAGAGAGACTATATATTATTCTATCATATAATTTATTAACTTTATGCGGTACTGATATTCTTTTGCTGTATTTGGCGGGAAACATAACTAGTTGATATACTCACGAAGTATATCTTACTATTTACCTTATTGCATCGAATTAAATCTATACTGTGAATACTAATAGGCTATAATTTTATCGTTATATTTTAATAGTATTGTGATTTTATTTGTAATATTTCAATTTCTCTTAATATTATTCTTTCCTTTCCCCATAGCAAATTGTATTGACAAATTAAAGGTGAAGGTTGGCTAGCCCTAAAACTTGTTTAAACCTTCAATCTTGGTTCCTAAGGCCAGGAGTTAGTTATTGTACTACTGTGCCTAATATTTCCTATCTTGAATAGTTATACTTAGGTTCTATAGCTATTTGTGTATATACATATTTATGGATTATATATATATATATATATATATAATGTTACAGCATATCATGCCATCACAATTTATTCTTATATATTTTTTTCACAAATGTAAGTTTGTATAAATTTTGAATTCATTTTCGAACACTTATTATCTTTAACAATCGTTTATTATGTGATTTTATATATTATTAGAGGAATCAGAAAATAATGTCGTTTTTCTACCTTTAAATCAAACAGATGAATTTTAACCAAGTTTTACTTTTTAATCAATTGTATACTCACTCTCGTTCTCAACAATCTTTTGCGATCTAGTGTAATAATTTTGTGTCAGAATGATATAAATCAATTAATGTTTGTGCAAAATATATGGGGGTGGTATTTTGGACATTATCTGAATTTTCAAATTGTTTGCCACTTACAAATGTTGTAGTAAACTTAATAAATGGGAATATATAAGATGAAGTAATCTCGAGCAAGTATGGTAGGTGTGCCAATAACTCTTATCTCAATTCATTAAATTTATCCAGGGTTTATCTTGTGCAGTGCGGTCTTGTATTATCACGTTGCAGACTAACACTTTATCTGTTGATTATCTATGGGCACTTTTCAATTAAAGATTGATTAAGATGCAATTGTTCACATTAAAGATCAGCATTCATAATTTATGTTTCAGCACTTCAAAATGAACGATCTTGCGAATACTCAATCAAACACACAAAAGCACCTTTTTGAGAGAGAATCACTGCCTTTTGCGTTTTTAACTATCATATACCACCCATTTTCTATCTCCAGTGTTCAAGAGATAAAAAGGAAAGATGCTGCAATGTTCCTCTAAAACAGTATGTTACATCTGGTACATCGATTAACTCCGTTTTCTTCACATAGATTATGCAGTACCCAAACACCTTTACCAATTTGCGGCATATCTTCCTGGATGGTCGAAGAAGGTCGGACAAGACTGTTTGACAGTTCCTTAATTGTCTAATGTAGATTAGGTTCCACTTCCATTCTTAACATGTCATTGTCTAAAGTTGTTGGTCTTCCTGACATCGACTCTTGTCGGATAAAAGAAAATTATCCGATCTAAACTTAAAAACCACATTATAAGTATTTGTGAACATGTAATGTGTTTGTATAATGTTGGGGTGAGGCGAGTGAACTATTTTTTCTGGCGGAAGGATAACTGAGTGATCCGCCCACGCGCTCTTGCAATATAATCTGCTACAGTTTCTCCATTTTTCATTCTGATGTTTTTGAGTTCATTGCCCGCGTCAATTTTTCGGTCTTCACCTTCGCCCATGTAAGTCGCTCTAATTTTATCCCACAGCACTTTCGCGTTGTCTTCCGCCGCAAACTGTAAGGCTTGCTCATCTGCGAGCGATAACTTAATGTATGCTATTGCATCTGAGTTTTTCGTAATCCAGTCCATTTCATCTTTACGGGTAAGGAAATCAAATCCCTGTTAGAAGATCGGAAAGACTAAAATCTAAGCTGATGTCTGTCCATTTGGTGAATAATGTACCAAACTCTTATTTTGAGGCAGAAAATAGTGCTAATTGGAAAAATTGGAAATTAACAATGGAGAATGAATTAGATTCGTTAGATAAACATAAAGTTTGGGAAATTGTACAAAAACCTGCGAAATCAAAATTAATAAAAACTAAATGGGTATATAGCTTAAAACAAGATGATGCTGGGAAAAATACAAAATACAAAGCAAGGCTTGTAGCAGCTGGTTTTAATCAAATTAAAAACATAGATTATTCAGAGTCGTATTCGCCAGTTGTAAATATTGAATCTTTTCGATTGTTAATTGCACTTGCAGCTAAATTAAAGTTAAATGTTAATTTCTTTGATGTAAAAACTGCATACTTATATGGTGATTTAGAGGAGACGGTGTATGTGTTACCCCCTCCTGGTTATGAAAAATTAATTGGAGATGATAAAGTTTGTAAATTAAAAAAGAGTATTTATGGTTTGCCACAGTCTGGTAGAAACTGGTACATGAAAATAAAGGGTGAATTAGAAAATTTTGGTTTAAAACAATTAGCTTCTGATAATTGTGTTTTTATTAAATCTGTTAATCAAAGTGTTCTTATATTATGTATGTATGTCAGTGTTTCTCAAACTGTGGGGCGCACCCCCTTGGGGGGGGCGGTAACCCTGTGAGGGGGGCGCGAGCATATTGAAAATAAAAGGTTTAAAAAATAATTTTTTGGAATGAAGTAAAACAAGATGCTTTCTGACATAATAAAAATATACATTTACACTGATATAATTTATTTTTATCATCTGGTGATCATCAAAAATAAAAGATTCCACTTCAAACGTTCATTAGCCATCTTTGATCCTATAACCAAATTAAACAAATATTTTGTTTGCTTTGCGGTCAATATGAGAATGATGAGAGATTTTTTTTTTACGTTTCTTTTAACGATATCAAGTGATGAGAAATTTCTTTCAACCTAAAATATTACTTTAGCTGAACTTCGAACTTACTTATGATTATCGCCGTCTTTTTTTAGGGAAGTTGTAAATATATATAATATATTTCTGTTTCATCTTTTTCCATGTGAAAGAGTTTTATGATATATGGATAAGCATGATTCTGAAACATATAATTCATAATGAAAAACGTTTTACACAATTATTTTTTAGGCTACACTTTCCCATGAACAATTTTGTAGTTTTGATTGCTGTGTTGTACAAATTATGGTTTATAAATGTAAATAAGCAGAATATTAAAAAAAAAAATGGGCATCTGTGATCCGTATTAAAGGAAGTTGAAACTGATCAAGCAATTGAAGAACCTACTGAAATAATGCACATTAATCAAGATAGCGAAAGTAAATATCAGAAAAGCGTGAGACATGAAACGTTTGAGTTGATTTGAGTTTAGCTGGAAAATAACGTTCCTGTGTTGTTAGCGAAAAGTGCCTGTGTTTTATGTCCTTTATTAAGGGCATTGGTTATTTGGAACATTTTCCTTAGTTTTATTGGATTTGTTCTCAAATTTTCTGAGAAAAATTGAAAAGTCCTTGAAAGTAGGTAAGTATATTTTCTCTTAATTAAATTATTCACTGGAATTTTTTGTGGTTTTTATAGTGTATAGTAAAAATAACTATAAAATAAATTATAGTTTTAAAACAAACTAAAAAACACTCTTTTATAGTGAATCGAACTAAAAAGCAATATATATATATATATATATATATTACTTAAAAGAAAGATATACAAAATTTAATACTTATCTGGTTAATTTGTACGGTTTATAATTATGATCGTATCGTAGCTTTAGCGTCAAAGTGCATTATTATTGCATTCAGTACATTATTAATGTATAAGGGGGGCGCGATAAAAATTGTGATTGAAAAGGGGGGCGTCAGTAGTGAAAGTTTGAGAACCACTGATGTATGTAGATGATTTAGCAATTTTTTGTAACAATGATAAAATGTATGAAGATATTGTTATTAAGATTAAAAATGTATTTGAAGTGGTTGAAAACAAAACTAATAAGTTTTTAGGCATGGAAATTGAAAAATGTGAAAATGGTATTTATTTATCCCAGTGTGACTACATTAATTCATTATTAGTCAAACATAATTTAGAAAATTGTAAAAGTGTGAAAACTCCAATTGTGAAGGGGGAAGACAAAATTTTTCCCTCTACAAATGAATTTATTGATATTACTATGTATCAGGAATTAATTGGTGAACTTTTATATTTAGCTAATAGAACTCGACCTGATATTTCTTTTGTAATGTCTTATTTATCCCAATTTAATCATAATCCAGAGAAGAGACATTATAATTTGGCTAAACGAGTGTTAAGATATTTGATGGCCTCAAAAGATAAAAAATTGTTTTATGAAAATGAATTTGGTATTTTAAATGCTAGTTCAGATGCTAGTTGGGGAAATGCAGAAAATGGAAAATCATTTTCTGGAGGTGTAGTTTTACTAGGTAATTCATTAATTTTATGGAAATGTCGTAAACAAAAGAGTGTTAGTTTATCAACATGTGAAGCAGAGTTATTTTCTATTTCTGAAATTTGTAAAGATATAATTTGGGCTGTAAATTTGTTAACTGAATTAAAATGTGAACAATTTATAAATAATGCTGTAACTTTAAATTCAGATAGCCAAGCAGCAATTCAGTGGATTAAGGGTACCCATTCTTCGAATAAATCAAGGCATATGAACTTACGTTTTCATTTTATAAAGGATTTAATTGAAGATACTGTAATTAAATTAGAATATGTCCAAACAGAATTTTTAATTGCAGATTTCCTTACGAAAGCCATGAATGTAGAAAAGCTGGAATATTCAATGCAAAAAATTGCATTACTCTCTTGATTTTATGTCACTGTGTTTATTGTTATATTTTATGTGTATTGTGTATATGTCTATAATGTTTGTATTGTTTGAAAAAAAATGTATCACTCGCAGGAGGGATATGTTGGGGTGAGGCGAGTGAACTATTTTTTCTGGCGGAAGGATAACTGAGTGATCCGCCCAAGCGCTCTTTTTTCCCGCCTTACTCCCGCGCATTCCTTCTACGGGGTTGACGTGCTGACCGTTCGCTGTGTGCTTTTGGGTCCGACTTGCTGTGTGCAGTATCCGCGATCAATATTTTCGTATGTATATAAATAAATGTGATGTCCCAAGATACCGTAGTAGAAGTGATTTCACAAAAGAACAACATATAAGCTTAGGAAAAGTGTTTGGTAGTAACCGTTGCGTTACTACGTTTGTGAAATTCAAAAAACGTACAATGCTGAGTATGCACATATTCTGGTATTTGGTTGCACATTTCACCATAAATTGTAAAAACTGAAACTTAATTTTTAATTATATATACGAGTACACAAGACACGTAATCCCAAAAATGTCTTCGGTGCGACTTTGAAGAACACAATGGACTGATAAATGACTAATGAATATCGGCTTACGCAAAAACGACATTACTCTTTCCAGTCCCTCTAATATGTTTTACGTTTCCAGAAAAATCTGTTGAATGAATGATTTATTTATTTAAATAATATGAAGACAATAATTAATTTAATACGTATATATCAATTTTTGTACAGAGAGGATACTCGCTCACTAGTTAGAGAGTAGAACGTTATTTTATGTGTCAGGAAAAGCTAGCTTTCCTCTAAAAAATATCTGAATTAAACAAGATAATGCAAAACTTATAGACTTCATGTATACAGTTGATATACAGGGTGGCCACAATTAAACTGCAAGTGTTCAAGAGGTACTGGATAGAAAACTACCGGGAATATTCCAGTGAAATTCAGTATCTACACGTTTCAGAACAAGAGCGTCAAATATGCAAAAAAAAAAAAAATCAACATTTTCACTCTATAGATGGCGCAGCGCCATGTTTCAGTGCTCATCGACAGCATGTATGCAAATTTTAAGCCCATCGAACAGTATAAAAACAAGACCACATTGAGTAGCAATGTAGAGAAAACAATTGATTTCAACATTGCAGGAGAGGCATTTTTTAGAAACCATGGTATTTATACAGAACGGAGCAACCCCTCACAGTAGCACTATGTGGGGGTTCAGAGGGAGCATGGCGCCGGATGGCATACGAAAAGGGGCTGTGGCAAGCATCGCGATATTTAAGTTCATTAAATATTTCAAACTAAAAACCGCACCCGCGTGAAGAAACTGACGGAAACAAGTGAATGCTATTATAATACAAGCACAGTTGCAGGAAGTTTATTAGTCACTATGCAATTGTAGTTGTCTTTATGTTAGTTAGGCTTCTGGCAAACGGTACTGCGTGAAGTCAATTAGGCTGAAAATTATTTGCAGAGAGACTAAACTTCCATTAATGGGCTAAAACGGGCGGGCTTTACAAACCGCATTAGAAGCAACACGAGAGTAATTCGTGGGTGACGCTTTAATATATATAAAAGTTTATGTGAAGAGCTTGAAATTTCTTTTGAACCCTCCAAGATGAATCAGGAGGAAGCATATATTTGGCGAGAAAAGTAAAGATGCTCAGTTATCGTATGAAGATGATTTGAGGCGAGCAATGCCTTCTTTATTAAACAGAGTAACTGTTACAATTCGAGAAAGATTCCAACAGTTGCATAAACTTGCGCAAAAGTATGCTTTTTTAAGACCTGAAGTGATATTGAGCATGGATGAACTTAAATTAGATCAAACTCGTCAAGACATTAATAAAGGAGAATTCCAAATTTAGCGCGTACGTCTACAAGCTTTCTTGGATGCAACAAACTCAAGCTGTAAAAAGAACTCATTAGGTCCGGCTCTCTGAGTTTATTAAAATCTATGATTGAGCGCAAACTTGAAGATGGTAAACAGGTCTTTTAAATTTAAATTAAATAATTCGTATCTCTTACACATTATTTACAAAGGAATGGGGCTTCAGAAAAGTATAAAACGTTTAAAATATAATCATAATTTTAAAAAATTATAAGCATTTGAAAATAAACATTTTTATAAGAAATATTTATTAAGTTTTACATTGCGCATGCTATTTTCTGAAATAGTAGATTTAATTAGTGGCTATAAGTTGATTTATAAAGTTTTTAAATGTACTCTTATTACACTGTTGATATTTTTATATAAATAAAATAATAACATATTTTAATAAATAAAAAAATACATTATTAAAAATATTTATAAAATTGCAATATTTTACAAATATTTTGAAATACAAAAGATATATAATACTAAAATTAAGTAGGGTTTAAAGAGTATGATGCATTTTTTATAATTCAATAAAGTTTTATACATCAGGCTACTATTTTAGAAAATAGAGTGCGCAACGCAAAAAATACTTAATATTTATTATAGAAATATATATATATATTTATATATGCTTATGATTTTTAAAATTATCATTATATTTTTAAAATTTTATTCTTTTCTGGAGCCCCATTCTTTTATAAATAATGTGTAAAAAATTCGAATCATTTAATTTAAATTTAAAAGAATTATACCTGTTTGAAAATTGTTTATATTTTCAGACCTCTAGAGAAATATAACACCCCTGAGACCCCTTACCAAACATTGTCATAATGTTAAGAATTTTTTTAACACCTGCCGTCAGTAATGCAGTTGCGAGAGAAGCTTCTCTAAGCTAAAAAAATTATCTCCGATCGACTATATCCACGTTAAAGCTAACTTAAAGTTAGCTATTCTGCCAATTGAACATGCCATACATATTGATATTGACAATCGTATAAATATTTCTCTATGAAAAAAACAAAAGTGGATTTTTAATCAATAAAAAAAATTTAAAGCTGCTTTTTTTTTACTTTTAATAATTTTCTTGACTAATAATTAAAATAGAGAAGAGACAAATTTCCGGTCGGCTCCAGGCGACGAAAGCACACCCACTGCCCCCTCACATTGCTAACCCTGTTAAAAAGATGTTACATTTTTTATGCGAACCAATTAATAAGCAGAGGTTTCGAAAATGCCTGGCCCCCACTTTCCCCAGACCTTAATCTTTACGATTTTTATCTGTGAGGACATTTGACAGATATGGTTTATAGATAACAACATGCTTCTGTTACTGAATTGAAATCTAGCATTAACAAGACACGTGAGGTGTGTTAAAACAGAGATTTTAAATGTGACGGTGGACCATGCTGTTTTACATTTTCAGCATATACATTTTACATTTTCAGCATATATTTACATATTGAATACATCAATTCATTGAGTAAATAATGGTTTTCCAAAAGGTTTTATGGATTGTTTGATTTGTCATCTTAATTTACGTTAATTTTTCATTACATGATACTGTAAAAATTTAATTACTTAAGTGAATTGTATGGAGTTTCGATAAACTTTAAGTGATTTCGTATATTATTTATATGCCTTTTAGAATGTCATTATGCTCTGTCTATCGGTTTTGGAATTGCATATGCCACCGGTGAGTGTTGAAATACGGTACAGCGTCATCTATCGAGTGAAAATGGCGGGGAGGGGGTGTTGCATATTTTATATGCGCATGTTCTGAAACGTGTAGATACCAAATTTCACTGGAATATTCCCAGCGGTTTTTTCTCCAGAACCCCTTGAACACTTGCAGTTTAATTACGGCCACCCTTATACATATATATATAATTATATCGATAACATTTCCTGTTTTAATAAATTGTTATTTATAGGATGTATATTTTTATACAATCAAAAGCATTTATCCTTTGTTCTACATTATTCAGATACCATTGATGAGTCAAATAAACTACAACTTTCTGCTATTCCTCTAAATGTTCCTCCGGATGCTGTTCCTGGAACTGAAAGTTGCATGATTACAGCAGTAGGTAAATCAAAAAAATTTTAGTTATTTTTTGTAGTTTCTCATATACAGGATGATTATCAACGTATGAAAAGAATAAGTAAGTGAATTCCATGTTTTAGAAATAATTTATTCGTGATAACTAAATTTTACTCGTATTATTATATAATACAATGTTTTTTTAAAGTTTAATGTTTCGGTCATAAGATGAGATCAGGATCAGTAATTAGTTTCGAATCAAGTATTTACATGCAAAAGCCGGAATAATGATTATTGGTCATGGAAGGAAACCGTCATTATTTTATTGTTTAAAAAGTGTGCTATTATTGAACTTATCGTATTGTACTAAACCCAGGTGTTATAGATTCATAAATATATTAGACTTTTTAGTTCTATAACTTATACACTATACAATATCATTTATTGATAATGATTCTTTACTTTTAATTCTTTGAATTGATACTTCCCGCAGAATATTTTATCATAATATTATCACAGGAATACCGAAACCGCTTATTTATTTACTGTAATTATGATTTGTAAATTAACTATAGCTAGGTACACCTCTAAATACGCCTACAAGTTACACCTCCTAAAATAAAGTTTATCTAATATGAATTTGTTCAAACTAAAATTTGTTATTGATATAGATTTGGATATAAAACATAAATCACTGCAATTTTAAGCTTTTTTATGGATAATAATGCATTCTTAGATGTTAAACATTACTATAAAAAGTTTAATATATAAACTGTAATGAAATAAAATACAAATCTTTATTCTCCTTGCATTTGGTAGTAGACCAAGAAATGAATGATATGTTTATTTTTCATAGCTGTGTTCGCTTAAATGTTTTTTAATAAATAATATCAGAAAATCTAAGATTTTTGCTAGTAACCTAAAATAAAATATCATATGGAAAGCTTTCATACCTCGTAACATGTTTCCATTTGTAAGCCGTATATTGTTTTGAGATATTCAAATGATTAGCCTTTGGTTTGGGGGCAAACTGTTGACGTCTGTCGAGTCACGAATATTTGCCACGTAAAGGGAGAGCTGAATACCGTTTTGAGGTATTAAAACTGTGTTTTGTTTGCTTGTTTCTTTGAGGACAGTTTCAGTAAGTCTGAAAGAAGAATACGAACGTTTTTTTTTAATCTTATTTGTAAGTTCAAGTGTAAAAAAATTGTTGCCTGTCGAAAATGTGAATCCTCTTTTTGAGACAGTGATCGTGTCGTTTGTTACAATAATACCGGTCTGTAACCAACGAATGCAGGATGTAACTAATTTTTTTATTGCACCAGTCTTAATACAGCACGGCATGTTGCGACAATCATATTATGCACATGACAGTGATTCGTCTCTGTGAAATATCAGAAACTAATCCGAAGTATGATCTGCTTCACAATAATTTGCATCTTCAGGTATAATTCGACGACGCTTACAGAACAGTGAAATGGCAGTAATGTGCCCACTGCTTCTCTTACCTGAAACCCACAGGGACTTACGGCAATAATAATACATTGAGCGATAGACGTAAATAACATATTGTTATGACGGTGTTCTTACAAATGAATCAAGCTTCACTTCCGATACCACGATAGTAGAATTAGAGTCCGGAAACAACATGAGGTTGATTAACTGTTTGCCTTACGCATCGCCAAACTGGCTCTGCACTCGATATTATGGTTCGCTTGGCGGATATAGGTGTAGAATTCAATGTCAACATCCATATCATTAGCAATATGTGTACAGTGACCAGCTCTACCACTTTATCTCGAGTTTCTGGAGCCTGATGTCCTCATGTATCTTAAAAGCTTCCCTGTGACTACATTGAAACAGAACAATGTGAACATACTTCGAGATGTGGAACACAATGCTCAACACCACTAAACTCACTAAACTTGCTGACTATAGTTCTACGTCTTTCATATTTGGCCAATAATTGGAAAACATCTCACGGGTTTACTCCATTTGCTGCTGCACCAAATCAACTTTAGCAACGCATTTGAAGCTAAGTACATTCAGTGCTGAGGTGAGTAGCTATGGTTATTATCATGTGTGTATATTGGTAATATCTAGTGGTAATTTCATTATCTTCCTGGCCTCCTGAAAAGCTGTATTTTCGATCATTTCACTTTTATATTATGCGTTATTTATCTGAAATATTTGACTTTATAACCTGTTCTTTGAATTTGTACTTGATGCTCAACAACATATTATCTCACAGTCGATGAAGAATAAATTGTTATTTTTATATTTTTTGCAAAATAGTTCCCCTACACACAATTAAATTTATAACAAGAAAAAGAGTGATGATTTATTTGCAAATATATCCTACGATTCAGTGGATAAAAATCTCAATATGAAAACCTAAAACATGATACATACTATAAAAAGTTAATGGGCCAAAATGCAAATTTGATGTTTTCTAAAGATATCACTGAGAGAGAGAGAGAGAGACAAGGCCAAAATGATGCAAAGTTACCAGCAGAAAAACTATAATGAAAGATTTTCGAACCCAAGAATCTCGTACAACATATTGTAAACAATGTTTGTTTATATTTCTAACTCCCAACATTCTCAAGTGATTCTAACAGTTCTGTCACGAATAGAGGAAGAGCGAAAATTTCAAGGTGATTTTTCTGTGCTGTGTGGGCAGTAAATATAGCCACTATCCACATATAAAAACTTTCCAAAAACCTAAATAAAAACTTTTTTTAATTGCACATTTGCTTAATTCATTCAGATGAGAGCAAAGTATATTTAAGATATGTCGATTTTTTTTCAAAGATCAGAAATTTTATTTTAGTGATAAAAATACAATTTATAGATTTACACCAAGAAAAACTGTTTCTAACTACCCATCAGAGGACATGAAATAGAACAAAAGGTATCGTGCAGCTGTCTGTATTGATTTTTATACGTCTTAGCTTCAAGTAACGCAAGTGGATGGACCAAATATCCACTACCCGCTTGGAAAAAAAAAATGTAATATGTGTCTAGACCTATTAGCCACTGCCTGTGTAAGGGTTGACAATAAACAAAAAGTACAAAAGGGAATTAAGAGACACATACTTGTCTATCACATTTCGACATAATCACCAAGTCTATTTAGGCATTTATCAGAATGCAGAACCAATTTTTTTAACCCGTCTAGGTAGAAATGAGGTCCCGGTCCATTGAGCCAGGTCTCGGCCGATGATTTAACCACATTTTCTTGGAAGATTGCAGCACATCAGAAACGATATGCTGTACGCTACCATAGCTCAGTCTCAGCTATGAAGATATTTCACGCAGAGTTACTTGTCGATCATTTTGAATCATTCTTGCCGTGATGATTTCTGTCGTTGAAGAACTTGGCCAGCCACTCCCTATCATGTTGCGGCTTTCGATATCATATGCGCCTGATTGAAAAGAGTGGCACAATTTCGCTACATGTTGTCTGCTCACTGGCGATGCGGAGACATTCTTTGCCCATAAAAATCGATTCACGGCTCGCACTTCCAAACGAGACAAGTTTCCAAAGAGTCTTACCATTTCAATCGTTCTAAGCCATCTGGGAACTTTCACTACCTACCCTCAAACCAGCTGAATGACAAGTAGCGCCATTTGTCTCCACTCTAGAAAAATCAAAATGATTTTACAATATGTAGTTTTCAAATGCTGAGGCTTGTAATATCTTTTTTTGATCATCCCTCGTATAAATGAAAATAATACTACGTAAATATCAATTATAAGAGCAATCATAACAAACATACCTACAATTTTTAAAAATATATAAAAGAGGATCCACAATTATTAATTGTGTGTGTAAGTGTGTGGGGGGTAGTACATGTATGTGTAAGTGTGTGTGTTTTGTAAGTTTTAAGAATACAAACTAATAAAACTATATTTTAAAATCAATTTATGCCCTTGTTTTTGGACGCTACAACTAAATTTTTTTATAATGAATAATGCTCATTTATTAGAAGTTGGAGAAGGATGCAAATCATATACTATATTACTTAAACTATATCATGTATAGGTTATTTTGTAAATGCATTTTAAGCTATCTGTGAGATTCGCCTGGCGTTAAAAAACTATATAGGTGGAGCTGACATCGAAATCGACAGAAGGAGACAGAGAAAACATGGAGGAACGAGCGGGAAAGGCGGCGACTTAGGTGAGCATGGAAGAAAGATAGTTTTAACTAATTAAATGTATCGTAATTAATTTTTTATGTTGTGTTATGTCGTGTGGATGTGTGGATGTCTTTGGAACAAAACTCTTTAGCCATTAAAGAATGGTTTACTTGTTCCTGGTGAATAATGAATCTTCATTTGAAACAAAGAACCTACAATCACAAAGTAAAAGCTAATTCTCTCTCTCAATGCAATTTGATATAAAGTTTTTTTTTTTCATTTTACCTAGAGGATCAATTTTTTTCAACTGTGGAAACTGCTATCAATGAACCAGAGAAGCTACTTAAGAGGCCGAGAGGTTCTGGAGAATCGAACATAATATTTCTGGCTCCAACTGTATATACTATGAAATACTTGAAGTTAAAAGGCAAAATTGCCCCTGAAATTGAAAATGAAGGCTTTTCATTCATACGTCAGGGTAAGTTGACAGCGAACAAACGGGGGAAAAGTTTTTTTAAATCTGGTTGAGTTAATATCTTTTATAGTAAGGATCTCCACATCTCTACTAGAGTAAATTCCTCACTAACATTCATTAACCTAATATGAATATTTATAAAAATTATGATAAAGAAAGAGTATTAATTAAATTAAATAATACAGGGTGTTCCCGAATGGCGTGTACAAACTTGGAGGAGAGGTAGAGAATATCGTGAGGAACCATAATTACATACGAAAGCACAGACAGAAAGTGATAGGTGGCGCTGTACACGAGCTCACAAGATCGACACGTTTAGTTTCCTTTCTTCATACATAAACTGAGTGCGATGAACATGAATCGTTATTTTAAAGCCAAGTTGATTGGTATTCACTTCGTCTACGGCCTAGTCAACGTATATGGATCAACTGCTGTTCAGTTATGTGAGGAAAAATATCCAACGACGCGAGAACCGAATCATCAAACCTTCACTTGAGGGCATCAGAACCTGGCAGAATATGGATCTTTCAGAAACATGATTGAAGGTACTGAGCAGCCGCTAAAAACACCCATATTCGAAGAGGGCGTGTTGCATGATGTTAACCAAAATCCCGGTACAACTGGAAGATCTCAAACAACTGTCCATCGTGTACTGCAGAGCGAAGCCTTATGTCCATTTCATGCACGGAAAGTTGCACTTATTACAGCCAGATAATCATCAACAATGGGTTGCGTTTGCACAGTGGTTTATTAACCAAAATGCGGCAAACATGCACTTTGCCAGTTCGGTGTTGTTCTGTTATGAAGAAATCTTTTCACGTGAAGGGGTGTGCAATATGCACAGCACCCACTTGTTGGCCTTAAGTAGTTGGCCTTGTAGGCTTGTTGTTGTGCATCTCGTGGTCGAGATGCACAACAACACTTCCTTTTTAATGGGCGGGCAATTATTGTAGGGCACAGTTTATACCAGGCCCCTACATCTTATCGCCTAAACTGGACTCATACAATTACCTCGTCTTAATACAGGAGGTACTTCCAGAACTGCTTACCCATGTCCTAGCACTTATTCGGCGCCGCATATGTTTCAACATGACGGGGTGCTATCTCTTTATGGAAGATGTTTACCTGACCTTTTGGACCAAGCATTTCCAAACAGGTGGATCGGGCGTCGTGGTCAAAAGACTTGGCCTCCCAAATCCTCTGGTTTATCTCCTCTGGGGTTTTTCTCTAGGGTGCTATGAATTAACCCGTCAATTTTGAAATTGAATTGGTGGCATGACTATCCATAGCTGCTGCTACGATCCGTGAAACACCCGATGTTTTCAAACATGTCCCGCAATATATGCCCGGTTGGTATCGTGTGTGCATACGTGCCAATGACCGCAATTTCGATCACTTCCTGTGATGCTTTTTTGGCATACTTTTATTTATTATTGGTGTTTTGTGTGTAGTAAAGCATTTTGCACTACATTTTGTGTTGTGGCCTTACTGTCTTTGTGTTTCTTTATCTCGTTAGAATTAAGTTTCTGTCCATGCTTTCCTGTGTAATTATGTCTCCTCAAGATGTTTTTTATCACCACTTCAAGCTTTTATAAGGCATTTGGAAACACCCTGTATAACAGATAACTTTCAAAATTATCTCTTCCGCAGAATTTTATAAAATTGTCTTAAAGAGTATAAATGACATATATATTTGAATTTATTCGCAATTTTTCAGGATTTGCTTACTCGAAAAGTCTTTTAACAGTTTCTTATATAAAACTCGGTACTTACGTATCATACCTTAGATCAATATCTCGAAATAAAAAAAAAACTGTCACCAAATGTTTTCCTTGTTATTTTTGTTTTGGAACAAATGCCTAAAACTGTCTTTTACTGTAGGTTGCATATCACGGTATTTTGCAACATCTTTCGATTTATTAAAATTGGTAGATGGCATAATACTTAACTAACCAGAGCTCTTATGTGAATAAAGACAAATAAATATATGTATTTTAGCAAGATTTTGGGTCCTCATATCTCAAGTTATTGTGAATTTCTTATGTGCCGAAAATCCACAATTACTTTAATAGTTAAGGAAATATTCAATGCAAAATTTCTGTGCTTTTGCGATGCCGTATATTAATTTATAAGACGTAATTATTAGTAAAATTATCAGATGATGTTAAGGAACCATGAAAACGTTACAAAGAAATATGCGGCCTCTGTACAGATTTTCATTAACATCTCCCGAACTAATACTGAAACAAAATTTTCAGTGCAAGCACATTGGAATCATCTTTTGTTCCTAAAAAACATTAAGCTTTATGAAGGAGAAATTATATATATTTTTTAGATATTTAATATTTTTTCCAGCCATATTACACGTTTTTTTGGCGATTTAGAGTCTATCAAACATTTCGAATCTACCTTTGAAACCAACGTGTGGTAGCTTGATATGACAAAAGTTATTTATCAGGATTTTGAGTCAATATTTAAGTATTCTACAGCCTTATAAGTACTAAATAAATCAAACAGTTATTGATTTAAATATACAAGGTATTCCAAAATTAGCGCCCACACTCTGTTCATCTAGATTCCTCGTAGAGAGTACATAAAAAAAGCCCAAAAAACTGTACCTGTACAATCCATTATTTACGAGAAAAATTCAAAAACAAAGTATGACGTCACAGCTAGTAGAAGGAAAAAACACTATATTCGGCACATCAGCATCAGTATTTGAAAATATTTAAAACACAGATACTCATAGTGTCTGCCGTACATATCGACGCAAGCTTAAGCGCACTGTGGAATGGATAAGTGCATACGTTGTAGCAGCGCGGTGTCCACAGAAGTATGAGCAGGATGCAGACGAGCATTTAAGTCCATTTATGTAGTCAATCATTCCTTTAAATTACCACATAGGATAAAATCCAGTGGTTTGTGCTCTAGAAATCGTTACAGTCACTGAGCCAGAGTTTCTTCCCCCCCGAATCTAGAGGCCGGGGTATGCTAAATCTAACCAATCAGGTACAGGAACACAGAAAGGCATCTAAGCCCCGTGATGAGCCATCATACATCCTTATTTACTTTATTTTTCTCGTAAACTAAGACTCGTACATATACAGTTCTTTGGGGAGTTTTTATATACTCTGAACGCGATCCCAAAATTTGAGTCTGCAGATTTTTGGTGCTATTTGTGGGACACCCTGTATATTCTTAAAATTTCAGTTAAATATCAGGATAAATTTTTTAAAGCTTATGGGTAGCTTGTCGTTTTGGGAAAGTAATACCTCGTGTTTTTTAAGCCCCACACTTTACCGGAGAAAATTTATGCCATGAAAAACAATTCTTTTCACATTTACAACTTTGTTACTTATGTATGTTACAAATATGTTTTGTTTGTTATGCTCAAAATTATTATCAGCAACCGTATTACTAGCTTGATGACATCAAGAAAGATGCAGGTGATACCTTTTAAATATAGTAGATATTCTTCCCAAGACTGTAGCTGTAATGGCCATAGTCCATTGACCATTTCCTCGGTAGTTTCTTTCGATCTGGTAGTTGAAGTATCCATTAGTACAGTGCTTCTCAAACTTTCAATACTGGCGCCCCCCTTTTCAATGACAACTTTTATCGCGCCCCCCTTATACATTAATAATGTACTGAATGCAATAATAATGCACTTTGACGCTCAAGCTACAATAGGCGATCTTAATTATAAACCATACAAATTAATAACATAAGTATTAAATTTTGTATACGTTACTTTTAAGCAAAAAAAAATTAAGTAATAGGATAATTATTACGTTATTTCTCATTTCTCTAATTTTAAAATTGAACATATTGTAAAATGCGGTTGCTGCTTAGAAGACAAAATATAGATATCAGCTAAATATAGAAAAAGAACTTAGAGGGTCAATTTCTAATCATAAGCGTTCCTTATAAAAACTGTGCTTTGCAAGACAAGCCCATGGAAGTCTTTAATACTTATTAAACTTATATTCTTAATTAAGTATTAATTAATTAGTTATAAAATACTCTATGCAGCACTGATACATCAAAATTATACCAGCTGAAGTGCCCGCTCTTTGCACGAGTTCATTTATAAGAAAATAAAACATTCTTGATATAATAGCTGAATTGTAAGGAGAGTAGAGCAAAGTGCGTGACAATGTTTACAAAAATGTAAAATGATTTATTTTAAATGATTGCTCAAATTATAATTAGTTTTAAGCGAATTGTAATTTTAAGCCTCACAGAATTAGCATTTATAATTGATGTTAAAGAATGAACAATAATATAAAATTCCGATGAAGAATAATTGTATTAATTTTAATAGTTAAAGCAAAAAGACTTCAACATGTTTTAACCCGGGAGCAGGCGCGCACTTGATACGGTTGAGCGGGGTTATTGAGTCACCCCAATCCTCTATTTCTTTATAATTATTTTATTGTACACGATACAAATCAGGATTTCAGCGAATAATTTAATTAAGAGAAAGTAAACTTACCTACTTTCAAGGACTTTTCAATTTTTCTTCGGTAACAAATAAACAGTTTTGTCCAAATTAACGATATCGTGTTTTGTGTGTCCCGCGCGACCACTTCCTGGTAAAAAGTGTATTCATTATGATAATATGTATGTTGCTGCTAAAAGCAATTGTGTAAAACGTTTTTCGTTATGCTTTATATGTTTGAGATATGCTTATATGTATCATGAAACTCCTTTGCATGGAAAAAAGCGCACCAGAGTAAAATACATTACTTACAACTTCCCTAAATGAGAAACAAACATAAGAGAGGGGCCATAACTAACTGTACCAATAACTTAGGTCAAACAGATTATCAGCAAAAACAGATTACAGGAAAAATGTGCAATATTTAAAAAATAATCACAGTGGTGAATTTTTTATGTTCCTTAATTTTTTCGATTCTGGGTCTGGGGATTTGTTTTCTCTCTGAAAGAGCAGTATGTTAAGATTAAAAAGAAAACGAAATAAAAAATCTCTCACCACGAGATTACAGCAAATCAAATAAAAGTTTTTTTTATTTGGTTATAGGATCAAAGATAGCTAATTAGGTATTGAAGACGTTTTTATTTTTGATGACTTAATATCGCGCGCCTATAAATTATATTAGAGTAAAAGTGCATTTTTTATTATGTCTGAAAGTATTTTGCTTTAATTCATTTCAGTAAAATAATTATTTTTTAAATCTTTCATTTTCGATATGCTCGCGCCCCCCTTGTAAGGTTATCGCGCCCCCCAGAGGGGCGCGCCCCACAGTTTGAGAAACACTGGCCTATCTTGATTTCTCTTGTAACTATTAAATGTGTATCTCCTCGTCGCAGTAAATGTTTTTTAGAAAATGCTTGTGTTTCACCTTAATAAAAATTAATTACTTTGACATTTTAACATAAAAAACCTCATCTATACCTAAACTTCTTTCTTCTTGTATGTGTGGGTGTGCGGCAGTAATTAACATACAAACTTATTTTTAATTTAATTTTTTCTTCATCTCGATACCAGAAAACATCATCTACGTGCCGAAATCAGATATTATTTCAGATATACCGGGTGGGCAAAAAGTCCGTAAAAACTTTAAAAATTCATAAAATCCGGAAAAATGAACGAATAAAAAACTGTTTGTAGGATCAGCATTAGTATGTCACGGGATTTTTTTTAAGCTAGAAAAAAAATTCGAAAATTATCCGGTAGGTGGCGCTGTTACAAGCGTCTGTGGTGGAAATATGCAAATTAGACGGCTATAAAAAACTTTGCTCTCAATGAATCCACATTCATTTCACCATTACAAACAGTGAATGTGAAAAGGATGCTCAATGCGCCGGATAACGCTTTGTTGGTGAAGTTATTTTACATGAACGAGGAATCAGCGACCATTGCCTTGCGTAAATTCCGAGTTCAGAAAAATGGGAAGGCCCTTTAACACCTGTAGGTCTCTTAAAGCTTGTTAAACGTTTTGAGGAAACTGGAAAGTCAGAGGATAGAGCACGAGCCGGACGACCATGCTTGAAAGAAGCACGTGCACCTTGCATTGCTGTCGGAATGGAAGCGATTGCATCCGAAGCAGCTTCAGGGACCAGCAGTGCTCGTGAAGCTGCCAGACGATTGGGCTTACCACCATCATCTGTCCGCAATATTCTTCGTCGAATCCTTCAGCTGTACCCATACAAATTGCAATCGTGCCATGAACTTTTGCCAGCAGATACCGCACAGAGGGAAGCATTTGCGAAGTGGGCCTTCTCTAAAATGGAACAGGATCCCACCTGGGATTTGAACATCTTGTGGACAGATGAAGCTCGTTTCTCGCTTCATGGTGACGTTAACAACCATAACTGTCGCTTTTGGGTGACCTCTAATCCACGTGAGTACACACAGAAGCCATTGCATTCCCAAAAAGTGACAGCATGGTGTGGTTTCACGGGTTCATTTATCATAGGACCCTTCTTCTTTGAAACGCAGTGCCCAGTAAATGGATGGATAATGGAAATGGTAAATGCTCAGCGTTATCTAAAGCTTTTGCGAGAGTTGTCGTGCCATGTGTAATTCAACGAGGTCAGATTTCGAATGTCACGTTCATGCAGGATGGAGCAACCAGTCACACTGCTAACCCGGTTAAGGCATTCCTGATACAGACGTTCGGGGAAGACAGAATCGTTAGCAGGCGCTGCAGGTACCCATGTTCTCCTCGGTCTCCAGATTTAACACCAGCAGACTTCTGGTTGTGGGGATATTTGAAATCTTGCGTGTATCTATCCGGTCCATCAAGTCTGTCAGAACTGAAAGATGCGATCCGCAGACAAGTATCCTCCATACATCCGGACATGTTGCACTCTGCCGTTGCTGGATTTGTCACTCGTCTGGAATGTCTTCTCCCCTGTGGTGGTGGTCATGTGGAACATATTCTGGTGTAATAAAGTTGTGAAAGTTTTCTGTTCATTATTTACGCATTGTTTCTTTGATTTGCCTCCATCAGCGCCACCTACCGAATGATTTTCGAATTATTTTTTTTTCTAGCTTAAAAAAAATCCCGTGACATACTAATGCTGATCCTGCAAACAGTTTTTTTTTTCGTTCATTTCTCCGGATTTTATGAATTTTTAAAATTTTTACGGACTTTTTGCCCACCCTGTACTTTTATAAGTATATTATATCAGTGTAATTTTTTTTGTTATGCCAGAATGTATTCTGTTTTGCTTCCTTTCAGTAAATTATTAATTTTATAATAATCTTTTACTTAAGATATTTTGATATGCTCGTGCCCCCCATGTAGGATTTATCAAGCCTCCTATGGAGGTGCTGCCACAGTTTGAGAACCACTGATATAAAAAGTAATTCGTAAATACCTCCAAGGTTTTTGAGCGTTGTAGTAAGAAATACTAAGACGAATACTGCAAAAATAGAGCATGTAAAATAATTCAGGAAAAATTCAATTGTTATTTACATATTTTACAGATGATCTATATAGGAATCATCGGTTACACGGCATAAATCAATGTGATTGTCCTGTTCCTGCCTCACTCTAGCCACGTTATTGACAGCACATGTTACCCTTTCCATGCCGTCCGTGTTACCCAAAAACTTGGTGTTTTACATATCCCGCATGGTGTTGTAGAACTGAATGAAATGATATTATGGGCTGTTATAAACGTTGATAAAACCATGCTGACTACACTAAGGTAGGAGCTGGATTATCGCGTTGATGTACACCGTGTAGCCAATTGTTTACATATTGAACACCTGTAAAATATGAAAATAAATCTTGAATTTTTTCTGTATTCTTTCGTATGTCCTTTTTTAGCAGTATTCTATGATGTTTTTTTATTACAACTCTCCGAATCCTTCGAGAAAACTATAAATATACATGTAGATATGTATGTATATATAATATATATGTGTATAATATATATATGTATAACTAGAGAACCCGACAGACGTTGTCCTGTACACACATCTGAAATTCAAAAACTCCAATTTTTTATGAATAAGGTTTAACAATCTGGACCGTTTTCAGTAAAATTTGTATTAAAAAGTTATTACAATGTAATTATGTGCCAAGTCTTATACTTCTGGGTTGCTTAGAAGTGAAACACACACACAAATTATTTCCGATAAGAAATAATTTTAAATAAAAAAAAGTTTAATAATGTGTGTAATCAATTAGCTATACAAATAGATTTGTAGGTTAGGTTTATTGTTGTCAACGCACGTGTAAATTTAATAGAAAATCATGTAAAATACTCACTTCAATTGCATACTAAATTTGGAGAATGTATAGTTTTTTATGCACGCTTCAAAACTCTTCAAACACTAATTACATCTGAATGTAATAATTTAATTAACACGCGATTTATTTCAACAAAATAATAACACGAAGTGACAAAATATTTTCCTGAAATGATCACAGCACCAACTGTCGGGACCAACTTGAATGATAATAAAAGATTTTTGAATATTCGATATTGCGATCGTAGCGCAGTCTGCCGGATCCAATGTAAAACATTCCAAGATCAAAAATTTATAAATAAAAAATTAATTAAATAAACATTTCTAAGCCGAATTATAAATCTAAACCATTCTCGAGTCCATTGGAACAGATAAAATATTTCATCAAAATCGGTCCAACCGTTAAGGAGGAGTTCAGTTGCATACACACGCACAGAAGAATTACATATATAAAGATTATTTGAAAAAATATTAATTAAAAACGCTAAAAAGCGTGAATCGTCTGCATTTTCGTAACAATAAAGACTGGGTTTGGCCAGTTTAGCTGAAAATAAATTTTCGACGCCAACTTACGACCTTTTCAATTCCTACTATTGGCTCACGATCTCTATACATATTTTATTTGTTTGTTTGTTTATTTATCTTGGTGGAATTTTCAATCGTTAATAAAATACATTTTAAAGCGCTCAATTGAGCTAATATGTAATGTACATGATTATTTTGGATGACAATACAATAATTTAATATTTAATAAAAATTAATTCATTAAAACAAATTATTTAAGGAGAGTTGGAAACCTCTCTCTTTCTCTATACTGACAATGTTAAATTGGCTCTGTTTTCGTTGTACCTTTTCTCAAAATCTGTTTTATGTATATGCTTGAAATTTTTCATACTATTAAAGTACACCTCTCTCATTATACGAAAATTAGCTTTTAGCTAATTTTGAATTTTTTAATAAATTATGAAAAATTTTATCAAACATTGCGAAATTTGACCCATTTTTTACTTAAAAAATTTGTAAAAATTAATTTTTTGAGTTTTTTACAAAAAGCTCATTTTAGTATATATTAGACATTATTATAAATAATTCATAAAAAATTTACACACCTGTGAACAGTAGTTTCTCAGAAAAGGTACATCGCACATTAAAATTTACATTTTGAGATAAATTGATTTTAATGTATACAGTGAGAGACTTCTAATCGACTAGGAAATAAAAAAATAAAAGGCTCAATTTTTTAAATAAAACATACATGTTTTGGTTTATATCAGTCGTTACACTTTTAAGCAAAAACAAAGTAATTTGTTTACAATTTTCGCCATTAAAATGGGCGTGGCCCAAATTCAATGATTTTTTTAAAAATACATTTTAAGGGCTTCTAAATACCCTAGAGGTTAAAGTAAGGTATTTTTAGAAAGGTTCAAATCTATATAATTTAAAAATGTAAAAATCTCAAATTGTCAAAAAAATAAGATTTTAGCTTTCCAACACCCCTTAAAAAATTACAAATACAGACTTGGCGACTTAGCTATCCTTTTGGCGACTTATGTCACAATTTGAAAAGGTTTTTTTCTCACGTGTTAAAGCATTCAGTTAAAAGGAAATTTTATCTACTCTATTGTTTTGGATAACAAAACGATACTTTAATGATAATTAATAAAAATTAATTACCACTTAATGTTGTGATTCTGTCATATGTATATACATATTTATATTAATTGCCACTATTTAAATAAAAGTAGCTAAAATAAATTTTTGTTGGTTGATCTAAGTAGGAATTGATTTAATTTATTTGTATTACTTCTTTATAACAAAAGCATTGTTACAACAATGCAGGTGAATGTTGAGTTGTATTTTTTAATGCTTTTAATTAATATCTTTTTAACTAATTGTGATATCGGACCGAATTGTGAATCTAAACCATTCTCGAATTTACTTGAAACCACACAAAAATTTCATCGAAATCGGTCCAGCCGTTTAGGAGGAGTTTATTAACAAACACATACGCACAGAAGATTTTTATATATAAAGACTAGAGGACCCGACAGACGTTGTCCTGTACACACATCTTAAATTCAAAATAAAAGATTTTTGAATATTTGATACTGCGATCGTAGTGCAGTCTGCTGGATCCAAAGTAAAACATTCCAAGAACAACAATTTATAAATAAAGAATTAATTAAATAAAAATTTCTAAACCGGATTATAAATCTAAACCATTCTCGTGTCCACTGGAACAGACAAAAACTTTCATCAAAATCGGTCCAGTCGTTTAGGAGGAGTTCAGTTACATACACACACACACACAGAAGAATTACATGTATAAAGTTTATTTGAAAATATATTAATTAAAAACGCTAAAAAGCGTGAATCGTCTACATTTTCGTAAGAATAAATACCGGGTTTGGTGAGTTTGGCTGAAAAAGCAATTTTCGACGCCAACTTACGTCTTTTTCAATTCCTGCTATTAGCTCACGATCTCTATACATATTTTTATTTGTTTATTTATTTTTTTATCTTGGTGGAATTTTCAATCGTTTATAAAATACATTTTAAAGCGCTCAATTGAGCTGAAATGTAATATACCTGATTATTTTGGATGACAATACAATAATTTTTAATTATAATTAATAAAAATTAATTGATTAAAACTAATTATTAAGAAAATTACAAATACAGCCACGTTGGCGACTTAGCGACCCTTTTGACGATTTATGTCAAAATTTGAAAAGGTTTTTTCTCACGTGTTAAAGCATTCAGTTAAAAGGAAATTTTATTTTATAACAATAGCATTGTTATAACAATGCAGATGAATGTTGAGTTGTATTTTTTAATGTTTTTAATTAATATCTTCTTAATTAATTGCAATATCGGACCGAATTGTGAATCTAAACCATTCTCGAATTTACTTGAACCCACACAAAAAATTTCATCGAAATCAGTCCAGCCGTTAAGGAGGAGTTTAGTGACAAACACACACGCACAGAAGATTTTTATATATAAAGATATATATAAGTGTAACTTCTAGAATGGCCCTCTAGAGGCCATTCTAGAAATTGCTTTTCTGACACTACTGCACAAAAAATATTCATTATTTTGAAACCTTTTATGAAATAACCTGAATTTCGGCATTTTTTGAGATATGACACTGTTGCTCGGAAGTAGCGATATGATAATATAATTATTATATTTTTATTATTCATTTCTTCCTATAAATATTCCAATGACTGATTAGGAAAATTTTAGTTCGAGATTCTCACAGAATGTTAGCAACGCCATAATTTTTTCTATTCATATTTTATAAGTTTTATGCATACATACACTCAGGAACATTGAAAATAACGACCCAAGAAGGAAGCTAAGTACAATCGCGAAACTTTGCAAATAAGTACAGCGTAATGTGATATGCAAATGATCCAAGTTTTGTACCAATACGCATGCTCATACACGCCGAGGTGGCGCTGCAATCAGGAAGAGGGTGCTATATAAGCCAGCGCAAATTCGAAGATTCATAAACGTGACGATTACCCGCCGTTTGTAGAAAGACTTTGGTAAGCGAAACATGCCAGGTAAACGTGCTAGAAGACATTTCTCACAGTTAAGCGAGTTTGAGAAAGGCCTGATCATCAGGACGAAAACTGCAGGCTGGTCGACGCGCCATGTTGCTGGCCAGGTGGATCGTTCGGAGTGTGCCGTTAGAAATTGTTAGGATCAGAGGACACGAGAAGGTACCCACGCGCGGAAAACCGGGTCTGGAGCGACCAGGAAGACCCCGAGGAGACAGGATCGAAGGATCGTGCGGCAAGCACTTGTGGACCCCACAGTGACTCGTTCAACGATACGAGCAGACGTAGGCGTAGCAATTGTTTCCCAAACAATTTCCAGACACTTTGCAGAAGCAAATCTTAAATCCAAGCGCTTTTTCCGTGCACTCCCTTTAACACCGGAACATCGGCAACTGCGTCTACAGTGGTGCCAAGCCAGATCCATGTGAAATGTCACAGATTGGCAAAAAGTTGTGTTTAGTGATGAATCCTGGTTAGTTTTGTAGGCAGATGATAACCGTGTACGGGTGTGGAGGCGCCCTGGTGAGCGGTACAATTATCCCCCACACCCACTGTTCTACGCCACGGTGCCCGCACAGCTGGTGTAAAGGTCTGGGGTCCATAGCCTATGATAGCCAGTCCACTTTAATTGTGATGCGTGGAACCTTAACGGCCCAACGTTACGTTGATGATATTCTTCGACCCCATGTAGAACCTTTCCTAAATGGTCTCCCAGGGGCAATTTTCCAGCAAGATAATGCTCGTCCACATACAGCAAGAGTTGCTCAAAACTTCTTACGTCATTTTCAGACTCTTGTAATGCCAGCCCGCCCCCCTCCCCGATTTGTCCCCTGTAGAGCACGTGTGGGATCAGCTAAAACGGCAGAAGTCATCGCGTCACTCTGTACATGATTTAGAGTTGGTTGTTCAAGATTTGTGGGCCTATCTGCCTCAGGACAACATAAGATGTCTAATCAACTCAATGCCGAACCGTGTGGCGGCATGTATTGCAGCTGGAGGTGGTCCAACGCGCTATTGAAGTTGCTCAGTATTTGTCTCGTTGCACATCCCGTATTCGTTTAATTGTCTTGTTTTTGAGATCAAGTGAATCTCTCATCTGTGTCATTATGTGTATTAAATTTCATTGTAATCCGATGCTTTCTTCTTGGGTCGCTATTTCAATGTTCCTGAGTGTATTTAATGTCCTAATGTTGTCTTCATATCATTAACATGTATTTTTTTCAGACAGCGTGCATAGTTCCAATACTTATTACTTTTATACATATTACATATTTTTGCCCTTCAAGGATATGGAAATCAATTACAATTCAGAAAAGAGGATGGATCATATGCCAATTACCACGGCAGAGCCTCAAGTGCTTGGTAAATATATTTATATATAAAATACAAAATAATAAATACAGCTTTTACCAAAATAAAAGATTATTCATTCCATTCGTTCTTTCTTTTTATCTTGTGATTTGAAATACAGAATTATTACATGGACATATTTGTATAGCTAATTTTAAAACTCATTCAAAAATTAGTCATAGAGAGTTAATAATAAGAAGAAACAATGGTGAAAATAAACAACTGTAATTAAATCAGTAGGATTATCCGGTTTTTAAATCCTGTTTTTCAAATTTTAAAATCATGCGCAAATACCATTTACTACACTGCCCTCAAACGTTAAGGTGCAACCTGATTAATGTGCCTTATTTGAAAATGAATGTGCATAGAAGCACCGAATTTGGAGGAATTGTGCATTAAACAGTGTTTTATAGAATGCGACTCAGAGATTTGCATAGATTTAACACAATGATACTTTACAACAAAAGAATATCACAACTGGGGAAAAACATCATTATTAGAGGAAGCAAAATATCAGATTCATCAGGAGAGTTACCTTGGAAAGATTACAAAAATGAGTTATAATAGGAAATAAGTCTACTCCTAACCGCATTGCGTTCGCGTGACATCGACATTTCTACTCTACCAATTATTTTTTTTCGGATACCGAAATAGGAAGTGAGGGTCGAAAATGGAGTAAACTTTGTTCCGGCTCACATAAGGACTTTGGATTCCAACTAATATATATATATATATATTATTTCTTGTTTTTGATAAATAATACATATTTCTTATATATATATATATATATATATATAAAGGGTGTTTTTTTTTAGAGGTATAGAACTTTAAATTGCAATAAAACAACGATGTATTATTCGATTGACATGAATATTTTTTTATTCGAAAGATAATCTTGTGGCATTACATTTTAAATATGATTTCTGGCATAGGACTGCCACGGCTGGCTCAGATGTAGTCCAATCTGGACGTCCAATTTTCGATGACTTTTTACAACGTTTGTGGCCGTAT